>CAWUFW010016044.1:0-329181 GCA_963921515.1 Calotriton arnoldi | reverse complement strand
TGGTGTGTGGATTCGGATTGCGTTGCTGTTGATTTAGGATGGTGTGAGGTCGTGCTGGGGGTAGTGTTCTAGGGTTTAGGGCAGTGCAGTGGTGTTTGGGCAGTGTAGGGGGTAATGCTGGGGGTGGTGTTTTAGGGTTTAGGGCAGTGCAGTGGTGTTCGGGCAGTATAGGGGGTCGTGCTGGGGGTAGTGTTTCAGGGTTTAGGGCAGTGCAGTGGTGTTCGGGCAGTGTAGGGGGTGGTGTTTCAGGGTTTAGGGCAGTGCAGTGGTGTTCGGGCAGTGTAGGGGGTCGTGCAGGGGGTGGTGTTTCAGGGTTTAGGGCAGTGGTGTTCGGGCAGTTTAGGGGTCATGCTGGGGGTGGTGTTTCAGGGTTTGGGGCAGTGCAGTGGTGTTCGAGCAGTAAAGGGGGTCGTGCTGGGGGTGGTGTTTCAGGGTTTAGGGCAGTGCAGTGGTGTTCGGGCAGTGTAGGGGGCGGTGCAGGGGGTGGTGTTTCAGGGTTTAGGGCAGTGCAGTGGTGTTCGGGCAGTGTAGGGGGTGGTGCAGGGGGTGGTGTTTCAGGGTTTAGGGCAGTGCAGTGGTGTTCGGGCAGTGTAGGGGGTCATGCAGGGGGTGGTGTTTCAGGGTTTAGTGCAGTGCTGTTCGGGCAGTGTAGGGGGTCGTGCTGGGGCTGGTGTTTCAGGGTTTAGGGCAGTACAGTGGTGTTCGGGCAGTGTAGGGGGTCGTGCTGGGGCTGGTGTTTCAGGGTTTAGGGCAGTGCAGTGGTGTTCGGGCAGTGTAGGGGGTTGTGCTGGGGCTGGTGTTTCAGGGTTTAGGGCACTGCAGTGGTGTTCGGGCAGTGTAGGTGGTCGTGCTGGGGCTGGTGTTTCAGGGTTTAGGGCAGTGCAGTGGTGTTCAGGCAGTGTAGGGGGTCATGCTGGGGCTGGTGTTTCAGGGTTTAGGGCAGTGCAGTGGTGTTCGGGCAGTGTAGGGGGTCTTGCTGGGGCTGGTGTTTCAGAGTCTAGGGCAGTGCAGTGGTGTTCGGGCAGTGTAGGGGGTGGTGTTTCAGGGTTTAGGGCAGTGGTGTTCAGGCAGTGTAGGGGGTCTTGCTGGGGTTGATGTTTCAGGGTTTAGGGCAGTGCAGTGGTGTTCGGGCAGTGTAGGGGGTCGTGCTGGGGGTGGTGTTTCAAGGTTTAGGGCAGTGCAGTGGTGTTCCAGCAGTGTAGGAGGTCGTGCAGGGGGTGGTGTTTCAGGGTTTAGGGCAGTGCAGTGGTGTTCGGGCAGTGTAGGGGGTCGTGCTGGGGGTGGTGTTTCAGGGTTTAGGGCAGTGCAGTGGTGTTCGGGCAGTGTAGGGTGTCGTGCTGAGGGATGGTGTTTCAGGGTTTAGGGCAGTGCAGTGGTGTTCGGGCAGTGTAGGGGGTCGTGCAGGGGGTGGTGTTTCAGGGTTTAGGGCAGTGCAGTGGTGTTCGGCCAGTGTAGGTGGTCTTGCTGGGGGTGGTGTTTCAGGCTTTAGTGCAGTGGTGTTCGGGCAGTGTAGGGGGTCTTGCTGGGGTGGTGTTTCAGGGTTTAGGGCAGTGCAGTGGTGTTCGGGCAGTGTAGGGGTCTTGCTGGAGCTGGTGTTTCAGGGATTAGGGCAGTGCAGTGGTGTTCGGGCAGTGTAGGGGGTCGTGCTGGGGCTGGTGTTTCAGGGTTTAGGGCAGTGCAGTTGTGTTCGGGCAGTGTACGGGGTCGTGCTGGGGCTGGTGTTTCAGGGTTTAGGGCAGTGCAGTGGTGTTCGGGCAGTGTAAGGGGTCGTGCTGGGGGTGGTGTTTCAGGGTTTAGGGCAGTGCAGTGGTGTTCGGGCAGTGTAGGGGGTCGTGCTGGGGCTGGTGTTTCATGGTTTAGGTCAGTGCTGTGGTGTTCGGGCAGTGTAGGGGGTCGTGCTGGGGGTGGTGTTTCAGGGTTTAGGGCAGCACAGTGGTGTTCAGGCAGTGTAGGGGGTCTTACTGGGGGTGGTGTTTCAGGGTTTAGGGCAGTGGTGTTCGGGCAGTGTAGGGGGTCTTGCTGGGGTGATGTTTCAGGTTTTAGGGCAGTGCAGTGGTGTTCGGGCAGTGTAGGGGTCTTGCTGGGGGTAGTGTTTCAGGGTTTAGGGCAGTGCAGTGGTGTTCGTGCAGTGTAGGGGTCGTGCTGGGGATGGTGTTTCAGGGTTTAGGGCAGTGCAGTAGTGTTCGTGCAGTGTAGGGGGTCGTGCAGGGGTGGTGTTTCAGGGTTTAGGGCAGTGCAGTGGTGTTCGGGCAGTGTAGGGGGTCGTGCTGGGGGTGATGTTTCACATTTTAGGGCAGTGCAGTGGTGTTCGGGCAGTGTAGGGGTTCGTGCTGGGGGTGGTGTTTCAGGGTTTAGGGCAGTGGTGTTCGGGCAGTGTAGGGGTCTTGCTGGGGGTGATGTTTCAGGGTTTAGGGCAGTGCAGTGGTGTTCGGGCAGTGTAGGAGGTCTTGCTGGGGGTAGTGTTTCAGGGTTTAGGGCAGTGCAGTGGTGTTCGGGCAGTGTAGGGGTCATGCTGGGGCTGGTGTTTCAGGGTTTAGGGCAGCACAGTGGTGTTCAGGCAGTGTAGGGGGTCTTACTGGGGGTGGTGTTTCAGGGTTTAGGGCAGTGGTGTTCGGGCAGTGTAGGGGGTCTTGCTGGGGTGATGTTTCAGGTTTTAGGGCAGTGCAGTGGTGTTCGGGCAGTGTAGGGGTCTTGCTGGGGGTAGTGTTTCAGGGTTTAGGGCAGTGCAGTGGTGTTCGTGCAGTGTAGGGGGTCGTGCTGGGGATGGTGTTTCAGGGTTTAGGGCAGTGCAGTAGTGTTCGTGCAGTGTAGGGGGTCGTGCAGGGGTGGTGTTTCAGGGTTTAGGGCAGTGCAGTGGTGTTCGGGCAGTGTAGGGGGTCGTGCTGGGGGTGATGTTTCACATTTTAGGGCAGTGCAGTGGTGTTCGGGCAGTGTAGGGGTTCGTGCTGGGGGTGGTGTTTC
Source organism: Calotriton arnoldi (assembly GCA_963921515.1). Classification (NCBI taxonomy): domain Eukaryota; kingdom Metazoa; phylum Chordata; class Amphibia; order Caudata; family Salamandridae; genus Calotriton; species Calotriton arnoldi. The sequence goes on along the minus strand of CAWUFW010016044.1, from coordinate 326,220 downwards.
AGGGTTTAGGGCAGTGGTGTTCGGGCAGTGTAGGGGTCTTGCTGGGGGTGATGTTTCAGGGTTTAGGGCAGTGCAGTGGTGTTCGGGCAGTGTAGGAGGTCTTGCTGGGGGTAGTGTTTCAGGTTTTAGGGCAGTGCAGTGGTGTTCGGGCAGTGTAGGGGGCGTGCTGGGGGTGGTGTTTCAGGGTTTAGGGCAGTGCAGTGGTGTTCGTGCAGTGTAGGGGGTCGTGAAGGGAGTGGTGTTTCAGGGTTTAGGGCAGTGCAGTGGTGTTCGGGCAGTGTAGGGGGTCGTGCTAGGGTTGGTGTTTCAGGGTTTAGGGCAGTGCAGTGGTGTTCGGGCAGTGTAGGGGGTTGTGCTGGGGGTAGTGTTTTAGGGTTTAGGGTAGTGCAGTGGTGCTTGTGTAGTTTAGGGGGTCGTGCTGGGGGTAGTGTTTTAGGGTTTAGGGTAGTGCAGTGGTGTTTGTGTAGTATAGGGGTCATGTTTTAGGGTAGTGCAGTGGTGTTTGGGTAGTGTAGGGGTCGTGCTGGGGGTAGTGTTTTAGGATTTAGGTTAGTGCAGTGGTGTTTGGGTAGTGTAGGGGGTCGTGCTGGGGGTAGTGTTTTAGGGTTTAAGGTAGTGCAGTGGTGTTTGTGTAGTGTAGGGGGTCGTGCTGGGGGTAGTGTTTTAGGGTTTAGGGTAGTGCAGTGGTGCTTGTGTAGTATAGGGGGTCGTGCTGGGGGTAGTGTTTTAGGGTTTAGGGTAGTGCAGTGGTGTTTGTGTAGTGTAGGGGTCATGTTTTAGGGTAGTGCAGTGGTGTTTGGGTAGTGTAGGGGGTCGTGCTGGGGTAGTGTTTTAAGATTTAGGTTAGTGCAGTGGTGTTGGGGTAGTGTTTTAGGGTTTAGGGTAGTGCAGTGGTGTTTGTGTAGTATAGGGGGTCATGCTGGGGGTAGTGTTTTAGGGTTTAGGATAGTGCAGTGGTGCTTGTGTAGTGTAGGGGGTCGTGCTGGGGGTAGTGTTTTAGGGTTTAGGGTAGTGCAGTGGTGTTTTTGTAGTGTAGGGGGTCATGTTTTATGATGCAACGCTCTAATACCTGACCAGTTTGCACTACATAAAACTGCAAAAAAACTAAAAATAAAAAGTGTTTTGCACACTTTTGTCATTGGGCTATATGTGGGCTACATCTGGGTAATATTTGTGCTACATTTGGGCTCTTTTTCACTGGTGGCCATCTTGGAAGACTTCTTTGTTATGAAGTTTCCTAATTTCCTCATTTACTGCAGTCTCCTCAGTAGGAAATGCTTTCAGTTTTTACTTTGATTCCATCAAGAAGGCATTCAGATGTGTCACACATTTGCCATAAATTCAGAATGTTAGCACTCTAGTTGTTCATTAGATCACTGTAGTAAAGCTACTGCTCACCAAGGAGTTAACTGGAAGTCTACTGCTGGTATTGAAAGTGATTGTTTCAGTCTGCATGTCAGAATTTTCTAATGAAATAGAAGAGGATTTGAGATCTCACTTAAAACATGCACTAAATTTTCTTTTGCAGCACTAACCATAATTTCTATGGCAAAATGAACCCCCTCATTTTGTTCCTTTTTAAATTAAATGTTTTAAGTGTTACCAGTTTATTCCAATCAAGATGGCTTCAGGTGTGCCATACTTTTGTCATAAGTAAGGCTGTTAGCACTCTAGTTGTTCTTTAGAACACTCTGGGAAGCTGCAGTAGAACACAAAGGCATCAACTGACAGGCTGCTCCTGTTGAAATATAACAGGAAGATATTTGAGATCTCACTTAAAACATGTCCTAATTTTTCTTTCTACAGCACTAACCATAATTTCTATGACAAAATGAACCCCCTCATTTTGTTCCTTTTTAAATTAAATGTTTTAAGTGTTACCAGTTTATTCCAATCAAGATGGCTTCAGGTGTGCCATACTTTTGTCATAAGTAAGACTGTTAGCGCTCTAGTTGTTCTTTAGAACACTCTGGGAAGCTGCAGTAGAACACAAAGGCATCAACTGACAGGCTGCTCCTGTTGAAATATAACAGGAAGATATTTGAGATCACACTTGAAACATGTCCTAATTTTTCTTTCTACAGCACTAACCATAATTTCTATGACAAAATGAACCCCATCATTTTGTTCCTTTTTAAATTAAATGTTTTAAGTGTTACTAGTTTATTCCAATCAAGATGGCTTCAGGTGTGCCATACTTTTGTCATAAGTAAGATTGTTAGCGCTCTAGTTGTTCTTTAGAACACTCTGGGAAGCTGCAGGAGAACACAAAGGCATCAACTGACAGGCTGCTCCTGTTGAAATATAACAGGAAGATATTTGAGATCACACTTGAAACATGTCCTAATTTTTCTTTCCAGAGCACTAACCATAATTTCTATGAGAAGATGAACCCCATCATTTTGTTCCTTTTTAAATTAAATGTTTTAAGTGTTACCAGTTTATTCCAATCAAGATGGCTTCAGGTGTGCCATACTTTTGTCATAAGTAAGGCTGTTAGCACTCTAGTTGTTCTTTAGAACACTCTGGGAAGCTGCAGTAGAACACAAAGGAATCAACTGACAGTCTCTGCCCTTGTTGGATGTACATGTTTTACTGAGAATGTCAGACTTCATTCTCACATGACTGAGAAAGATAATGTGAATTTACAGAAAATATGCTCTCATTTTAGCTTCTGGAGCACCTTCCAAAACTGTATGGGACAAGCATGTGAAAATAGTTTTCTCTCAAACATGATTCATGATATCCCAGCAGAAGGTTTTTCACAGGGTAAAATCACCTTAGAACACACCACAATTCCTGAAATTAGTATGGTACCATCAACAAATGAATTCTAATGTAACTAAAGTCTGTTATCACCCTTTATAGTTCTCCTTTTGGTAACCCTCAAAATCTTCGATTCACTACAATGCATTTCAATGGGGTACTATCATTTATATTGGTCCCAAGATGGCTGCCAGCAATTCCAGGATGAAGTGCTGACAGCCAATCAGATCTCACGATGACATGTGTGGTTAGGCTCCGCCCAGATATATATGTGTTTTTACTTTTGATTTTCTCAGCAACTACTGAACGGATTTACACCATTTAACAAAAAGGGTTCTTTCTGAACCAAGAACTACCTCTTTGCCAAATTTGGTGTAATTCCGTTCAGCAGTTCGGGCTGTAGCCGTGTCTAAAGTTTCCTATGGGAAAATGAATGGGGAAAACACGTTTTGGGACCCCCTTTTTCTCGGCCCCGCTTGACGAATCACCCCGAAACTTTCAGGGTAGGAGCGGACCGGAGCGGGCCATAAAGTTTGAAAATTTCGCGAAGATTCGTCAACCGACGCAAGAGTTATTTTAAATAGAAAGTCGCGGATTTCCTATGGAAAATAGGTCCTAACTATAACTATCTACTGGCGACCGCCAGTAGATAATATATATATATATCTATATATATATATCAATATCAAAGCTCCAAGAGTACCCAACGTACAAGGAGCACTCGGACAGCAGCCACAAGCTTAGAAGGTATGCGCACATCCAGCATACCGATTCCATGAGCAGCTCGACCGCCGTTAATGCCTGATGCATTTCTGGAGTATCTCAACTCCTCCTCAGAGGCTTCGGTAGTTCAAAAAAGCACGGGACACCACCCCGTATTTAAATACTAAATAGTACGCCCTGGATGGGCCGCTCCGTCACGTCTCAAACGGAGTAGTCTGCGATTTGTAGTGTCCATAATAACTCCACAGATGGTAAGCGCTGTTAATCACTGCTGGCAAAATAGCAAGCCCTCAATGGGCCTCGGTATGCTAGTGCGCGCTAAATTCTAAGCTGCTGTCCCACTCTTATGGCTCGGTGAATACCAAACCACGTGGCCCCCTTGAATCTCGGGGTGGTGCTCCTCCGCGGCAGGGTAGCCGCATTTAATATCAAAGCTCCAAGAGTACCCAACGTACAAAGAGCACTTGGACAGCAGCCACAAGTTTAGAAGGTATGCGCACATCCAGCATACCGATTCCATGAGCAGCTCGACCGCCGTTAATGCCTGACGCGTTTCTGGAGTATCTCAACTCCTCCTCAGAGGCTTCGGCAGTTTGAAAAAGCACGGGACACCACCCTGTATTTAAATACTAAATAGTACGCCCTGGATGGGCCGCTCCGTCACGTCTCAAATGTAGTAGTTTGGGATTTGTAGTGTCCATAATAATTTCACAGATGGTAAGCACTGTTAATCACTGCTGGCAAAATAGCAAGCCCTCAATGGGCCTCAGTATGCTAGTGCGCGCTATATCCTAAGCTGCTGTCCCACTCTTATGGCTCGGTGAATACCAAACCACGTGACCCCCTTGAATCTCGGGGTGGTGCTCCTCCGCGGCAGGGTAGCCGCATTTATTTTTCAAAGCTCCAAGAGTACCCAACGTACAAGGAGCACTCGGACAGCAGCCACAAGTTTAGAAGGTATGCGCACATCCAGCATACCGATTCCATGAGCAGCTCGACCGCCGTTAATGCCTGATGTGTTTCTGGAGTATTTCAACTCCTCCTCAGAGGCTTCGGCAGTTCGAAAAAGCACGGGACACCACCCCGTATTTAAATACTAAATAGTACGCCCTGGATGGGCCGCTCCGTCACGTGTCAAACGGAGTAGTCTGTGATTTGTAGTGTCCATAATAATTCCACAGATGGTAAGCACTGTTAATCACTGCTGGCAAAATAGCAAGCCCTCAATGGGCCTCGGTATGCTAGTGCGCACTAAATCCTAAGCTGATGTCTCACTCTTATGGCTCGGTGAATACCAAACCACGTGGCCCCCTTGAATCTCGGGGTGGTGCTCTTCCGCGGCAGGGTAGCCGCGTTTAATATCAAAGCTCCAAGAGTACCCAATGTACAAGGAGCACTCGGACATCAGCCACAAGTTTAGAAGGTATGCGCACATCCAGCATCCCGATTCCATGAGCAGCTCGACCGCCGTTAATGCCTGACGTGTTTCTGGAGTATCTCAACTCCTCCTCAGAGGCTTTGGCAGTTCAAAAAAGCGTGGGACACCACCCCGTATTTAAATACTAAATAGTACACCCTGGATGGCCCGCTCCGTCACGTCTCAAACGGAGTAGTCTGGGATTTGTAGTGTCCATAATAATTCCACAGATGGTAAGCGCTGTTAATCACTGCTGGTAAAATAGCAAGCCCTCAATGGGCCTCGGTATGCTAGTGCGTGCTAAATCCTAAGCTGCTGTCCCACTCTTATGGCTCGGTGAATACCAAACCACGTGGCCCTCTTGAATCTCGGGGTGGTGCTCCTCCGCGGCAGGGTAGCCGTGTTTAATATCACTGCTCCAAGAGTACCCAACATACAAGGAGCACTCGGACAGCAGCCACAAGTTGGGTACTCTTGGAGCTTTGATACACATATATATTTATGACCTACTGGCGGTCGCCAGTAGGTAGTTATAGTTAGGACCTAGTTTCCATAGGAAAAGCGTTTTTTGTTTTCCCAGTAACTTTGGCGCCGGTTGACGAATCTTCGCGAAATTTTCAAAACTAGTGATCAGCTCCGGTCAGCTCCTGTCTTAAAAGTTTCGGGGTGATTCGCCAAGCGGGGGCTGAGAAAAAAGGGGGGTCCCAAAACGCGTTTTCCCCATGTTATTTTCCATGGAAACTTTAGACAAAGCTACAGCCCGAACTGCAGAACGGAATTACACCAAATTTGGCAAAAAGGTAGGTCATGGTTCAGAAAGAGTCCTTTTTGTTAAATGGGGTAAATCCGTTCAATAGTTTTTGAAATATTAAAGGAAAAAGAGAGGAAAAAGAAATATCGATATCTGGGCGGAGCCTAACTACACATGTCATCGTGAAATCTGATTGGCTGTCAGTGTGAGAAGTTGGCCTGGCATATGCTGTCCACTAATTATAGTGGGCACCTTGCACCAGTCCAAATCGACTCTTATGGTAGGTAGGTTAAAGACAACCTTATTGAAAGCTATCCTAGTGGTAGCTATGGAGAGCAGCCTTCAGGCTAAGTCTTGAAGGAATGTAAAGCAGCTTGTTTTACCAGTCTATAATCTCTTGAGTGACCAAATGAAAGAGCACCACACCAGGTATATATTCAAAATATATGTATTTATTACTAAACACACCCCTCTAGTCTCTTTATGAGGCTAGAGTTCGAAGTACATAGGTTATAAGATCTTAAATCACAGTAATAGCACAAATGCACGTTTGGGCCCTAGGGGCGTACCAAACCATATACCAATAAAGTGGTATAAGAACCACGACTGAACACTAGGCCTAGAGCCTCTAGAAGTGCTTGGACCACAAGGAACCACCCAAGGTAGTGACACAGGGGACCCACGGGGGACGCGTGCAGTGTAAATACACAACCGCGATACGCCGTTTACTTCTATGGAGAAAGTCGCGGTCAGGAAATTAAAGGAAAGGGACACTTAGAGGAGGACTAGGAACAAACCCTTTGAGATCTAGGACTTTGAAGAGTCTCTACCCACGGGAGCACCAGAGTACTCGTGTTACCTCACCCAGGGAAGCCGGGTGCATAGGTGCCTTTCGGGGTCGGGTTTCGTCGTCGTTTCGTATGGCGATCTGCTGCAAAGTGCTGCTGGCGACCAGGAGAAAAGTGTCCGGGTGGATCCAAGAGTGGATCGGAGTTCTGAAGAACCTGAAAGCAGAGGGGACAGAGTCTGGGTCACTAGCCAGTGACCAGGAAGGCGATGGGCAGATGCCCACCGATGTCGAGTGCTTCAGGTGCAGTGACGGTCGTCTTGACTCTTCAGCCACGAGGTCCGGGAGGCGATGTCGGCGACCAGGAGCAGGATTCGGGCTGTGGCTCGATGTCTGTCGAGTGCTGAGGTGTCGGCGACCGGATTGGACCCAACAAGCCTTGGCAACGGCAAGTCTCGAGTAAGATGAAGATCGTCGATGATGCAGACCAGCAAGGTCTGGGGAACTCACCCAGCGAGGGTAAGTGAGGGCAGGCCTGGAGCAACAAGGATGCCAAGTAAAGAAAAGATTGGCCTTCGTCAAGGGCTACTAGCCAACAGGCTAGCGACCGCAAAGGAGCCTCATGACGCCGCACGTGGAGCTGGCTTACAGGACACTCGTGGAGTGGGGGCCAGTGATCTTCGGTGCAGGTGGTGCTGGAGACTAGGGCTACTCGGAGCCCAAAGCACGACTTCTTGGGAGACCCAGAAGATGGTGCACTTGCAAGTGTGCTCGGTGTCCAGGGGTCATGGTCTCAAGTCACCCACGATAGCCACGGGCCTCAGCTTTGCTGGGAACTCAGGGTAGCCTCGGGAAGTCTGAGAATCCACCTCTGGTGATGCGATGACTTCGGCGTCCGACAGGAGCTTCAGTGATGCGAACCGGACAGATGCTTCTTTGGTGCCTGCCAAGCAGGGAGTCACTCCTTGACCCCAAGGGAGATTCTTCAGTCCTCTAATCTTGTCGTAGAGCGTCGAAGGTCCAGGATTCAGTTTCAGAGTTTCGTCCAGGTATAATCTGCTTTGCAATGGCAAGGTTCCCCCTCTTATACTAAAAGAGGGGATGGACTAGCTCTATGACCCCACCTATGGGAGAGTCAAGGGAGGGGTGGCTACACCCACTTCCCTTTGTCCAGTTTCGCGCCAGAGCAGGGGCAGGTAGCCCCTGAGCTGGTTTGAACTGGCATATGCACAGAGGAGCCTTTTGCTCCCCCAGTGCAGGACTTCAAAGCACTCTAAGAGTGCACCCACCCAGCCCCAATACACATTATCCTGTCTGGGGAGGTGGTCACACCTCCCTGCAACAGGAAACCTATTGTCCAGGCCTCCCCTGCCGGAGTTTCGTCCAGCAGCAGGAGGCCAGACTTATGTCTGTGGCAGCAGCATCCATTTTGTGATGCCAGGGCTTCAGAAAGAAGTTACCGGGTAAGCCAGAGTTAACATGTCTTTCCCTCTAGAAGGGTGGAATGCTACCCCCGCCGCCAGGATTGGCGGGGGGTAGTATTCCAAGATGTTTGACACCAAACACGACATGTTTAGGTGCAGCCATTCCAAAGTTAGCATTTTACCGCGAGGATATAATGCGCTTAAGAGTATATGGTCAGGCTGCACTACAAACAGCATCAGAGATGGTCTCCGAATGCTGCAGAGGGGCCCTGCTCATGCAGGGCACCCTCTCACATAGGAACCATGCACTCTGCCTTTAGGATTGATAAGGCCTGCCTTAGGAGTGACTTATAGGTTTATATGTGTGTATGTATTTAGTGATATAGGTAACCTATATCACAGTAAGGGTGCATGCACCACCTTACCCAGGCTGCAGTAGCAGACCTGTGGTGTCAGTTTGGATGGCCTTCCAGGGGTGGCATAATACATGCTGCAGCCCCTGGCAGGCCTCTGAGGTACCTATGCCCTTGGTACATAGTATACCATATACTAGGGACTTATAAGGGCACTCCAGATTCCAATCAGAGATGTGCCTAAGGCACATGGAAACCTTTTTACAGAGAAAGCAGATAGACTGGGGCCCTGAATAGCAGGATCCCAGTCCAACTAAGTCATAAACCAGCAAAACACCATAAAAAAAAGTGGGGGCAACCATATAGTCAGATTCCACCTTCCTACAGTCAGCACTTCATCCAGGAAATGCTGGCAGCCATCTTGGGACTAGGTTGAACCAGAATCATAAGAAAACAGTTAAACAAAGATGAAAAACCAGAAAAGGGGGCAGGGTAGGAACACCCTGACCCCCTAGGCCTGCTCAGGGGGTCCCACAAGGACCCCCAGCCCAAAAACATTTTAAGAAACGTCCGAATTCGCGCTGGGTGCGCGAATCCAGAATAAAAAATAAAAAACAAGCATTGGCATTGCCATTAGGTCTCGCCATTGGGACCTTATAAGTCTTTAGCCAGAGGTATTGGCAATGTTTCTAAGGTATGTTGTAGAGAGAGAGAGAGAGAGACTGACTGACTGAGAGAGAGACTGACTGACTGAGAGAGAGACTGACTGACAGAGAAAGACTGACTGCCAGAGAGAGACTGACAGAGAGAGAGAGACTGACAAAGAGAGAGAGAGACTGAACGACAGCGAGAGACTCACTAACAAAGAGACTGACTGACTGAGAGAGCGACTGACAGAGAGAGAGAGACTGACAGAGAGAGAGAGACTGACAGAGAGAGAGAGACTGACTGAGAGAGAGACTGACTGACTGAGAGAGAGACTGACTGACTAAGAGAGAGACTGACTGACTGAGAGAGAGACTGACTGACAGAGAGAGACTGACAGAGAGAGACTGACAGACAGAGAGAGACTGACTGACTGAGAGAGAGAGATACTGACTGACTGAGGTAGAGAGAGACTAACTGAGAGAGAGAGACTGACTGACAGAGAGACTGACTGACTGAGAGAGAGACTGACAGAGAGAGACTGACTGACACAGAGAGACTGACTGAATGAGAGAGAGACTGACTGAGAGAGAGACTGACAGAGAAAGAGACTGACTGACTGAGAGAGACTGACTGACTGAGAGAGAGACTGACTGACAGAGAGAGAGACTGACTGAGAGAGTGACTGACTGACTGAGAGAGAGAGACTAACTGAGAGAGAGAGACTGACTGACAGAGAGACTGACTGACTGAGAGAGAGACTGACAGAGAGAGACTGACTGACACAGAGAGACTGACTGAATGAGAGAGAGACTGACTGAGAGAGAGACTGACAGAGAAAGAGACTGACTGACTGAGAGAGACTGACTGACTGAGAGAGAGACTGACTGACAGAGAGAGAGACTGACTGAGAGAGTGACTGACTGAGAGAGAGACTGACTGAGAGAATGACTGACTGAGAGAGACTGACTGACTGAGACTGAGAGAGAGAGAGAGAGAGACTGACTGACAGAGAGACTGACTGAATGAGAGAGAGACTGACTGACAGAGAGATACTGACTAAGAGAGAGCGACTGACTGAGAGAGAGAGAGACTGACTAAGAGAGAGACTGACTGAGAGAGAGAGACTGACTAAGAGAGAGAGAGACTGACTGAGAGAGACTGACTGAGAGAGACTGACAGAGAGAGAGACTGGCTGACAGAGAGAGAGACTGACTGAGACTGACAGAGAGAGAGACTGACTGAGAGAGAGACTGACTGACTGAGAGAGAGAGAGACTGACTGACAGAGAGACTGACTGACAGAGAGACTGACTGACAGAGAGACTGACTGACTGAGACTGACAGAGAGAGACTGACTGACAGAGAGAGAGACTGACTGAGAGAGAGAGACTGACTGACTGAGAGAGAGACTGACTGAATGAGAGAGAGACTGACTGACTGAGAAAGACTGACTGAGAGAGACTGACTGAGAGAGACTGACTGACTCAGAGAGACTGAGTGACTCAGAGAGACTGACTGAGAGAGAGACTGACTGACAGAGAGAGAGACTCACTGACTGTGAGAGAGACTGACTGACTGAGAGAGAGACTGACTGAGAGAGACTCACTGACTGAGAGAGACTGACTAGAGAGAGAGACTGACTGACTAAGAGAGAGACTGACTGACAGAGAGAGAGACTGACTGATTAAGAGAGAGAGACTGACTGAGAGAGAGACTGACTGACTGAGAGAGAGACTGGCTGACTGAGAGAGACTGACTGAGAGAGACTGACTGACTGAGAGACTGACTGACTGACTCAGAGAGAGAGACTCACTGACTGAGAGAGACTGACTAGAGAGAGAGACTGACTGACAGAGAGAGAGACTGACTGACAGAGAGAAACTGACTTACTGACAGAGAGAGAGACTGACTCACTGACAGAGGGACTGACTGACTGAGAGAGACTGACTGAGAGAGACTGACTGACTGAGAGAGACTGACTGAGAGAGAGACTGACTGACTGAGAGAGAGACTGACTGACTGAGAGAGAGACTGACTGACAGAGAGAGAGACTGACTGACTGAGAGAGAGACTGACTGACAGAGAGAGAGACTGACTGACTGAGAGAGACTGACTGACAGAGAGACTGACTGACAGAGAGAGAGAGACAGAGACTGACAGAGAGAGAGACTGACTGACAGAGAGAGACTGACTGACAGAGAGACTGACAGAGAGAGAGAAAGAGACTGACAGAGAGAGAGACTGAGAGAGAGACTGACTGACTGAGAGAGAGACTGACTGACAGAGAGAGACTAACTGACAGAGAGACTGACTGAGAGAGAGACTGACAGAGAGAGAGAGACTGACAGAGAGAGAGAGACTGACAGAGAAAGAGAGACTGACTGACAGAGAGAGACTGACAGAGAGAGAGAGACTGACAGAGAGAGCGACTGACTGACTGAGAGAGTCTGACTGACTGAGAGAGACTGACTGACTGACTGAGAGAGAGACTGACTGACTGAGAGAGAGACTGACTGACAGAGAGAGACTGACTGACAGAGAGAGACTGACTGACAGAGAGACTGACTGACTGAGAGAGACTGATGGACTGAGAGAGAGACTGACTGACTGAGAGACTGACTGACTGAGAGACTGACTGACAGAGAGAGAGACTGACTGACAGAGAGAGAGACTTACTGACCGAGAGAGTGACTGACTGACTGACTGGCAGAGAGACTGACTGACTGAGAGAGAGACTGACTGACAGAGAGACACTGACAGAGAGAGAGAGAGAGACTGACTGACTGACAGACTGACTGACTGACAGAGAGACTGACTGAGAGAGAGACTGACTGACAGAGAGACACTGACTAAGAGAGAGAGAGACTGACTGACAGAGAGACTAACTGAGAGAGAGAGAGACTGACTGACAGAGAGAGACTGACAGAGAGAGACTGACAGAGAGAGAGAGACTGACTGACTGAGAGAGACTGACTGAGAGAGACTGACAGAGAGAGAGAGAATCTGACTGACAGAGAGAGAGAGACTGACTGACAGAGAGAGAGACTGACTGACTGAGAGAGAGACTGACTGACAGAGAGAGACTCACTGACAGAGAGGGACTGACTGACTTAGAGAGAGAGACTGATTGACAGAGAGAGAGACTGACTGACTGAGAGAGACTGACTGACTGAGAGAGACTGACTGACTGAGAGAGAAACTGACTGACTAAGAGAGACTGACTGACTGAGAGAGAGACTGACTGACTGAGAGAGACTGACTGACTGAGAGAGACTGACTGACTGAGAGAGAGACTGACTGACAGAGAGACTGACTAACTGAGAGAGACTGACTAACTGAGAGAGACTGACTGACAGAGAGAGAGAGACTGACTGAGAGAGAGACTGACTGACTGAGAGAGTCTGAGTGACAGAGAGAGAGACTGACTGACTTAGAGAGACTGACTGACAGAGAGAGAGAGAGAGAGACTGACAGAGAGAGAGAGAGAGACTGAGAGAGAGACTGACTGACAGAGAGAGACTGACTGACAGAGAGACTGACAGAGAGAGAGAAAGAGACTGACAGAGAGAGAGACTGAGAGAGAGACTGACTGACTGAGAGAGAGACTGACTGACAGAGAGAGACTAACTGACAGAGAGACTGACTGAGAGAGAGAGACTGACAGAGAGAGAGAGACTGACAGAGAAAGAGAGACTGACTGACAGAGAGAGACTGACAGAGAGAGACTGACTGACTGAGAGAGAGACTGACTGACTGAGAGAGAGACTGACTGACAGAGAGAGACTGACTGACAGAGAGAGACTGACTGACAGAGAGAGACTGACTGACTGAGAGAGAGAGAGAGACTGACTGACAGAGAGAGACTGACTGACAGAGAGAGACTGACTGACAGAGAGACTGACTGACTGAAAGAGACTGATGGACTGAGAGAGAGAGATGGACTGACTGAGAGACTGACTGACAGAGAGAGAGACTGACTGACAGAGAGAGAGAGACTGACTGACCGAGAGAGTGACTGACTGACTGGCAGAGAGACTGACTGACTGAGAGAGAGTCTGACTGACAGAGAGACACTGACAGAGAGAGAGAGAGAGAGACTGACTGACTGACAGAGAGACTGACTGACAGACAGAGAGACTGACTGAGAGAGAGACTGACTGACAGAGAGACACTGACTGAGAGAGAGAGAGACTGACTGACAGAGAGACTGACAGAGAGAGAGAGAGACTGACTGACAGAGAGAGACTGACTGACAGAGAGAGACTGACAGAGAGAGAGAGACTGACTGACTGAGAGAGACTGACTGACTGAGAGAGACTGACAGAGAGAGAGAGAATCTGACTGACAGAGAGAGAGAGAATGACTGACAGAGAGAGAGACTGACTGACTGAGAGAGACTGACTGACAGAGAGAGACTGACTGACAGAGAGAGACTGACTGACTTAGAGAGAGAGACTGATTGACAGAGAGAGAGACTGACTGACTGAGAGAGACTGACTGACTGAGTGAGACTGACTGACTGAGAGAGAGACTGACTGACTGAGAGAGACTGACTGACTGACAGAGAGAGAGACTGACTGAGAGAGACTGACTGACTGAGAGAGACTGACTGAGAGAGAGAGACTGACTGAGAGAGAGAGACTGACTGACAGAGAGAGAGACTGACTGACAGAGAGAGAGACTGACTGACTGGGAGAGAGACTGACTGACAGAGAGAGACTGCCTGAGTGAGAGAGACTGACTGACTGAGAGAGAGACTGACTGAGAGAGACTGACTGACTGAGAGAGACTGACTGACTGAGAGAGACTGCCTGAGTGAGAGAGACTGACTGACTGAGAGAGAGACTGACTGAGAGAGACTGACTGACTGAGAGAGACTGAGAGAGAGAGACTGACTGACAGAGAGAGAGACTGACTGACAGAGAGAGAGACTGACTGACTGGGAGAGAGACTGACTGACAGAGAGAGATACTGACTGACAGGGAGAGAGACTGACTGACTGAGAGAGATTGAATGACAGAGAGAGAGACTGACTGACTCAGAGATACTGACTGACTGAGAGAGAGACTGACTGACAAAGAGAGACTGACTGACTAAGAGAGAGACTGACTGAGAGAGAGACTGACTGACAGAGAGAGACTGACTGACTGAGAGAGACTGACTGACTAAGAGAGAGACTGACTGACAGAGAGAGAGACTGACTGACAGAGAGAGATACTGACTGACTGAGAGAGATACTGACTGACTGACAGAGAGAGAGGAAAACCTGCTCTCGCTACAATGAAGCAAAGCAGGATTGCATGTCAGCAGCTCCCCTTGCTCAAAAGCAATGCCGGCTCCCGCAGGAGGCGGGCCAGCTGGCAGGACCGTGGGGGCATTGGGGCTCCCCCCACGGTCCCCAACACAAAAGGCTGGCCCCGGGGGATGGGGGATGGGGTCCCCGGGGCCAGAAGTTGCCCAGGAGGGAGGCCACGCGGCCCCCCTTCAATATTAAAACTTTAAAAAAATAAAAAATAAAGAGGCACAGCCCCGGGGGATGGGGTCCCCTGGGCCAATAGAGGCCTAAGGAGGGGGGCCAAGCAGCCCCCCTCCTTAAAAAAAAAAAAAAAATGTTGCCATGCCCCAGGGGATGGGATCCCCGGGGCCGAAATTGGCCTCAGGAGGGGGGCCGCGCGGCCCCCTTCCCGTTTTTTTTTTTTAATGTAAAAAAAAGAGCAGGCCCTGGGGGATGGGGTCCCCAGGGCCCCAAATAATGTAAAAGAAGGGGGGCCACACAGCCCCATTTGTAAAAAAAAAAAAAACGGCATCGCGCCAGAGGCCCCTCCTCCTTTCTGCAGCACTCAGCAAACGTGCCCCCTGGCGCATTGTAAGTTGGGAAATTAATTCCCCTTGAATACTGAGGGTCCCTGGGGGCCAGCTAGCCCACCAGGTACCTCCAGTATGCGCCACAGAGCTGCGTTGCAGAGAGGTGTTCCGAGGCCATGCCCCTTTTTACACCTCTCTGCAACGCAGCTCTGTGGCACTTACTGGAGGTACCTGGTGGGCTAGTTGGCCCCCAGGGACCCTCAGGACTCAAGGGGAATTAATCCCCCAATTTACAACATGCCAGCGGGTGCGTTTGCACAGTGGTGCAGGGAGGTGACAGGGCCTGACATAGCAAGTGTGCAAACGCGCCCACTGGCACATTGTAAATTGGGGGATTAAGTCCCCTTCAATCCTGAGCGTCCCTGGGGGCCAACAAGCCCACCAGGTACCTCCAGTAAGTGCCACAGAGCTGCGTTGCAGAGAGGTGGTCTGAGGCCACGCCCCTTTTTACACCTCTCTGCAACACAGCTCTGTGGCGCTTACTGGAGGTACCTGGTGGGCTAGTTGGCCCCCAGAGACCCTCAGGATTCAAGGGGACTTAATCCCCCAACTTACAATGCACCAGGGGGTGTGTTTGCACAGTGGTGCAGGGAGGGGGCGGGGCTTGACATAACAAGTGTGCTAACGCGCCCCTGGCGCGTTGTAAATTGGGGGATTAAGTCCTCTTCAATCCTGAGGGTCCCTGGGGGCCAACTAGCCCACCATGTACCTCCAGTAAGTGCCACAGAGCTGCATTGCAGAGAGGTGGTCTGAGGCCACGCCCCTTTTTACACCTCTCTGCAACGCAGCTCAGTGGTGCTTAATGGAGGTACCTGGTGGCCTAGTTGGCCCCCAGGGACCCTCAGGATTCAAGGGGACTTAATCCCCCAACTTAGAACACGCCAGGGGGCATGTTTGCAGAGTGCTGCAGGGAAGGGGTGGGGCCTGATATAACAAGTTAACAATCCTGCTGTGTGGGACTTACTGGAGGTAATAGAAGGGGTAGTTGGCCCCCAAGGTTGATGTTGGGGGCTAACTATCCCTCCTGTTACTTCCGCTAAATCCCACACAGTGGGATTGCTAAAAGGTGTTTGAAGGCCACGCTCACCTTTCTCCACCACTCTGCAAAGGCGACTGCTATGTTATAGTTAGAAATTAGCATTTAAAAAACCTTTGAAATTCACTGAAAAAACATAGGTTTCAGGGACGTTATAGTTAGAAATTAGCATTTTAAAAACCATTGAAATACACTGAAAAAACCATAGGTTTCAGGCACGTTATAGTTAGAAATTAGCATTTAAAAAACCTTAGAAATTCACTGAAAAAACCATAGGTTTCAGGGACGTTATAGTTAGTTGGACATTTCACTCGTACAAAACCATAGAAATTCCACCGTTATAGTTAGTTCAGCTAACTATAACTCGGGACCCCGCAATGCACTGCTGATTACGTCACATATTACATCATTGATGACATGGTCAGTGACATCACTGATGACATCACTGATGACATCTCAACTGACATCACTGATGACATCACTGATGACATCATCCACGTGAAAATCTGATGCACCTCCTCACACTCTAATATAACGCTTTGATACACCCACTGTAAAATACAGACTACCATTTTCGAAACCATCGACACACCAATACCAGTTACTACATACGCACTCACTGATTCCTAGGTCTACACACACATCCACTCATTCACCCATACAATCACTCATACATGCAGTCACTCATCAATACAACACTATCATATGCACTCATACACCTATACAGACACTCACACACCACCACTCATCCAGAGTTACTCACACACCTAGTCAGTCATGCAAAGAATCAATCACACTTCCATTTACTGACCTATACAGTTATACACACACCACATCACTTATTCAAACAGAAACAAATGCATACTTACTCTTATACAATCACTGATACAAGTACACACTCATCCATACAGCCACTCTCACAATCACTGACTCTCACGTATAGTTACTTATATACTCCAACTCTAACATACACTGCCTTTTACATATGTAGTTACTTGGACATGTACCACTGAGACATCCATTCACTCACCAACACACCCATACACACACACACACCCATACTGCTGTTTCCACATGCACTCTTGAACCCATACACCCAGTGAATCAACCACTCAAACATCTATGCACAGAGTTACACACCTCCCACCCACCCACACACACACTCAGGCACCCATACAAATACTCAGGCAACCAATCGATAACCCATATAGACACTCATGTAGCTACTGACCAACCCATGCAGCAGCTTATACAACAACAGACAGACTGATACAGACATTCTCACAGTTTAGTCACTAACCCATGCATTCAGTAAGACACATGTAATCACTCACTTAAACAGTCAGTCTCGCACCTACTAAATCCTCCATCCAGACACTTATACACCCACTCATTCTTCAATACACCTTGGCATATATATAATACATATTTAAACTTTAAAGAAACACACAGTCACTGGATGATGTCATTAGTGATGTCATCAGTGATGTCATTTGAGATGTCATCAGTGATGTCCTCAGTGATGTCACTGAGCATGTCATGAATGATGTAATATGTGACGTCATCAGCAGTGCATTGTGGGGGCGCAAATTATAGTTAGCTGAACTAACTATAACGGCAGAATTTCTATGGTTTTGTACGAGTGAAATGTCCAACTAACTATAACGTCCCTGAAACCTATGGTTTTTCAGTGAATTCCTAAGGTTTTTTAAATGCTAACTTCTAACTATAACGTGCCTGAAACCTATGGTTTTTCAGTGAATATATATATATATATATATATATATATTACCTACTGGAGGTCGCCAGTAGGTAGTTATAGTTAGGACCTAGGTTTCATATGAAAAGCGTTATTTGATTTGCCAATATCTTTGGCGCCGTTTGATGAATCTTCGCGAAATTTTGAAAACTAATGGGGTGCTCCAGTCAGCTCCTGTCTTGAACGTTTCAGGGCGATTCGTCAAGCGGGGGCTGAGAAAAAATGGGGTCCCAAAACGCGTTTTTTACATGTTAATTACCATAGGAACTTTTGTTGCGGCTACAGCCCGAACTGCTGAACGGAATTACACCAAATGCGGCAGAGAGGTAGCTCTTGGTCCAGAGTGCACTCTTTGCTTTAAATGGTGTAAATCCGTTCAGTAGTTCCTAAGAAATTTAAAAATAAAAAATATCGATATCTGGTGACCACGGTGGATCCGCGAACCCTCCCGAGCACGAGCTTGACTCTGATTGGCTGCCAAAACTCCAAACCAAGAAGTGTTGGCAGCCATCTTGTGACTTGGTAGAACCGAGTCACAAGAAAAAAGGTTAAAAAAGGTTAAAAAAAGAAAAGGGAGCAGGGTAGAAACACCCTGACCCCCAGAGCACCAAAAAGCATTTAAAACAAAAATATATATTGGCAGGATTAGCACTGGCTGCGTGAATCCAGCTGGGAAAAAAAAAACGAAGCGCATAAGCCCCCAGGTGGGCCAGGACCCGGGGGCAATGTACAAAATATATGCAGGGACCGCACAGGCCCCCGCAGCTCCGGGGACCACCACCTCCCCGGGGCTTTATTAATTATTCGCTGGGGCACACGGCCCCCCCGCAGCCCTGGGGACCACCATCTCCCCGGAGCTTGAAAGAAAATATGTGGGGGGCTCCAACCCCCCACGCTGCCCTGGGGACCACCACCTCCCCGGGGCTTCAATGTATTTGAGGCGCGGGCCTCGCGGGCCCCCCTAGCCCTGGGGACTGCCACCTCCTATGCAAATGTTGGAAGGGGGGCTGCGCCTGGAGCCCTACATGGCCCTGGGGACCGCCACCCCCCAGGGCCGGCTCCAGCAATGTCCCGGGGTGCCCACCCCCGGGACATTGCAGTTTGCAATGACAGGGCGGGAGCACGGCTCCTGCCCTGTCATTGCAAACTATGCTTTGCTTCATGGAAGGGAGAGCAGAAAACCTGCTCTTGCTTCCGTGAAGCGAAGCAGATTGCTTTTGGACAAGGGGAGCTGCATTTCAGCAGTTCCCCTTGTCCAAAAGCAATGCCGGCTCCCACAGGAAGCGGGGAAGCAACTAGGACCGCGGGGGCATTGGGGCTACCCCTGTGGTCCCCATCAAAGAGGCCAGGCCCCGGGGGATTGGGTCCCCAGGGCCAGAAGTGGCCCGGGAGGGAGGCCACTCGGCCCCCTCCCTTTTAATTTCTTTTTTTTTTTAAATGGAAGGCCGGCCCCGGGGGATGGGGTCCCCGGGGCCATAATTGGACTGAGGAGGGGGCCACGCGGCCCCCCTCTAAAATTACAAATTAAAAATAAAGGCTGGCCAGGCCCGGGGGATGGGGTCCCCGGGGCCAGAAGTGGCCCAGGGAAGGGGGGCCATGTGGCCCCCCTCCTGTATTAATAATAAAAAAAAGAAACAAGGTCAAGGCACGGGGGATGGGGTCAAAATCGACCTCGGGAGGGGGGCCGCGCGGCCCCCTTCCCATTTTTTTTAAAAATGGGTCAGGCCCTGGGAGATGGGGTCCCATGGGCCCACAACATATTAAGAGAAGGGGGGCCACACAGCCCCCCTTCTAACAAAAAAAGAAAAAAAAGAAAAGCCGGCATCTCGCCGGAGGCCCCACCCCCTCCCTGCACCACTGTGCAAACATGCCTCCTGGTGCGTTTTAAGTTGGGGGATTAAGTCCCCTTGAATCCTGAGGGTCCCTGGGGGCCAAATAGCCTACCAGGTACCTCCAGTAAGCCCCACACAGTGGGATTGCTGAGAGGTGGTCTGAGGCCATGCCCCTTTTTACACCACTCTGCAAACGTACCTCTTGGTGCACTGCTGGTGGGGAGATGAGGTCCTCTTGTGTCCTGAGGACCTCAGGACTAAAGTGGACTTCATCCCCCGAGCAGCAGTGCCCCAGGAGGCGCGTTTGCATAGTGGTGTAAAAAGGGGACGTGGCCTCGGACCACTCTCAGCAATCCAGCTGTGTGGGGCTTACTAGTGATAACAGGAGGGCTAGTTGGCCCCCAGGGACCCTCAGGAGGCAAGGGGACTTAATCCCCCAACCAAGAGCACACCAGGAGGTGCTTTTGCAGAGTGGTGGAGAAAGGAGGTGGTTGCCTGTGTCCACCTCTCAGCAATCCCACTATCTGGGGCTTACTGGAGGTTTCAGGTAGGCTAGTTGGCCCCTAAGGACCCCCAGCATCGAAGGGGACTTTAATCCCTATCCAAGAGAGCACCAGGGAGCGCGTTTGCAAAGTGGTGGGAAAGGGGGCGTGGCCTGCTATGAGAAGTTAGCAATCCTGCTGTGTGGGACTTACTGGAGGTAATAGAAGGGGTAGTTGGCCCCCAAGGATGTCCTTGGGGGCCAACTACCCCTCCTGTTACCTGCAGTAAGTCCCATACAGTGGGATTGCTAAGAAGTCTTTGGAGGCCACGCCCCCTCTCTCCACTTCTTTGCAAATACGCCTCCTGCCACACTACTGGTTGGGGGATGAAGTCCACTTTACTCCTGAGGTACTTTGGGGGCCAAGAAGCCTTCCTAGTACCTCCTGTAAGTCCTATGCAGTGGAATTCCTGAGTGCTGGTCGGAGGCCCAGCCCCCTTTCTCCACCACTCTGCAAACGCGACTACTGGTTAAAGAAGCATTTGGAATGTAATAGGTCTCGCATTTGCAAAAGTTACGGCTATTGGTGTTGTAAATGTAAAAGATTTTTACTAAAGTTTTTGGGAGTGGAGTGGATGTATGTTGTGTGTAGTGGAATTATGCAGTATGTTTGCAGTGAAATTATGTGGATAGAAAGTATGTGGTATTTAGTGTATAGGAATTATGTAGAGTGAGATTATGTGTTATGGAGAGTAATTATGTGTTATGGTAGTCTGTGTTGTGGAGTGGTAACCTCAGGTTTAGTCTTCCTCGTTTCCATAGAAGCTAAACTATAAACTCAATGAGACAAAAAAAAAGAAGGAACCACTGAGGAGCACTTCTGGACCTAGTCGGAGGTATGAGCAGGGCCACTGAAATTATGCGACTGTTCGGCTGCACTGATTTCGCATAATTAGACATTTTCCGCATGTGCCACATAATCCATGATCTGCTGCATAATCTGCAGATTTGAACAAAAAAAAACTTGTTTCTAGCTCAAATGGCTCAAACGTTACTAAAAATGCAGCGACAAGTGTTACAGCATGGTGGAAGGCCCTTTGCAAACCTAGAATGGTCACCTGTTACTTATTGCTAAATGTGGGTGTTAAATTGGTACTAATGCTGCACAAACCACTCTTGTTTCTTTCTGCGCCTCTCTTGCCTCTTTCTGCATTTCTCTTGCTTCTTTGTGCACCTTTCATCCCTTTTCTGCACTTCTCTTGCCTCTTTCTGCACATCTCTTCCACTTTCTGTACCTCCCTTCTTTCTGCACCTCTCTTGCTTTTTTCTGCACCTCTCTCCCTTCTTTCTTCTGCACCTCTCTTGCCTCTTTCTGCACCTCTGTTGCTTCTTTCTGCACCACTCTTGCCTCTTTCTGCACCCCTCTTCCGTCTTTTTGTACCTCTCTTGACTCTTTCTGCACCCCTAATCCCTCTATCTGCATCTCTCCTGACTCTTTCTGCACCTCTGTTGGTTCTTTCTGCACTCCTCTTGCCTCTTTCTGCAACTGTGTTGCTTCTTTCTGCACCCCTGTTCCCTCTTTCTGCACCTCTCCTGCCTGTTTCTGCACCTCTCTTGCCTCTTTCTGTACTTCTCTTGCCTTTTTCTGCACCTCTGTTGCTTCTTTCTGCACACCTCTTGCCTCTTTCTGTATCCCTGTTCCCTCTTTCTGCACGACTCTTCCCTCTTTCTGCACTTCTCTTCCCTCTTTCTGCACCCCTCTTGCCTCTTTCTGCACCTCACTTGCCGCTTTCTGCAACTCTTTTTCCTCTTTCTGCAACTCTCTTGCCTCTTTATGCACCTCACTTGCCTCTTTCTGCACTTCTCTTGCCTCTTTCTGCACATCTCTTCCACTTTCTGTACCTCCCTTCCTTCTGCACCTCTCTTCTTTCTGCACCTCTCTTCCTTCTTTCTTCTGCACCTCTCTTGCCTCTTTCTGCACCTCTGTTGCTTCTTTCTGCACCACTCTTGCCTCATTCTGCACCCCTCTTCCGTCTTTCTGTACCTCTCTTGACTCTTTCTGCACCCCTGTTCCCTCTTTCTGCATCTCTCCTGACTGTTTCTGCACCTCTGTTGGTTCTTTCTGCACTCCTCTTGCCTCTTTCTGCAACTGTGTTGCTTCTTTCTGCACCCCTGTTCCCTCTTTCTGCACCTCTCCTGCCTGTTTCTGTACCTCTCTTGCCTCTTTCTGTACTTCTCTTGCCTCTTTCTGCACCTCTGTTGCTTCTTTCTGCACCCCTCTTACCTCTTTCTGTATCCCTGTTCCCTCTTTCTGCATGACTCTTCCCTCTTTCTGCACTTCTCTTCCCTCTTTCTGCACCCCTCTTGCCTCTTTCTGCACCTCACTTGCCGCTTTCTGCAACTCTTTTTCCTCTTTCTGCAACTCTCTTGCCTCTTTCTGCACCTCACTTGCCTCTTTCTGCACATCTCTTGCCTCTTTCTGCACCTGTCTTGCCTCTTTCTGCACTTCTCTTCCTTTTTTCTGCACCTTTCTTGTTTCTTTCTGCAACTCTCTTGTCTGTTTCATCACTTCTTTTGCTTCTTTCTGCACCTCTGTTGCTTCTTTCAGCACTTCTCTTGCCTC
Organism: Calotriton arnoldi; assembly: GCA_963921515.1. NCBI lineage: Eukaryota > Metazoa > Chordata > Amphibia > Caudata > Salamandridae > Calotriton > Calotriton arnoldi. Next base: position 303,756 of record CAWUFW010016044.1, on the reverse strand, counting down.
TTTCTGCACATCTTTTGCCTCTTTCTGCAACTCTCTTGTCTCTTTCATCACTTCTTTTGCTTCTTTCTGCACCTCTGTTGCTTCTTTCTGCACCCCTCTTGCCTCTTTCTGTACCCCTCTTCCGTCTTTCTGTACCTCTCTTGCCTCTTTCTGCACCCCTGTTCCCTCTTTCTGCACCTCTCCTGCCTGTTTCTGCACCTCTCTTGCCTTTCTGCACTTCTCTTTCCTCTTTCTGCACCTCTTTCTGCACCTCTGTTGGTTCTTTCTGTACTTCTCTTGCCTCTTTCTGCACCCCTCTTGCCTCTTTCTGTACCTCTGTTGCTTCTTTCTACACTTATCTTACTCCTTTCTGCACCCCTCTTGCCTCTTTGTGCACCCATTTTGCTTCTTTCTGCACTTCTCTTGCTTCTTTCTGTACCTCTCTTGCTTCTTTCTGTACCCCTGTTGCCTCTTTCTGCACCCCTATTCCCTCTTTCTGCACCCCTCCTCCCACTTTCTGTACCACTCTTGCCTCTTTCTGCACTTCTCTTGCCTCTTTCTATATTTCTGTTGCTTGTTTCTGGACTTCTCTTGCCTCTTTCTGCACCTCTCTTGCCTCCTTCTGCACTTCTCTTGCCTCTTTCAGCACCCCTCTTGCCTCTGTCTGCACCAATGTTGGTTCTTTCTGCAGTTCTCTTGCCTATTTCTGTACCTCTCTTGCCTTTTTCTACACATCTCTTGCCTCGTTCTGCTCTTCTCTTGCCTCTTTCTGCACTTCTCTTGCCTCTTTCTGTGCTTCTCTTGCTTCTTTTTGCACTTCTTTTGCTTCTTTCTGCACTTCTCCGGCCTCTTTCTGCACTTCTATTGCCTCTTTCTGCACCTCTGTTGGTTCTCTCTGCACTTCTCTTGCCTCTTTCTGCACCCCTCTTGCCAATTTCTGCACCTCTGTTGCTTCTTTCTGCACTTCTCTTGCTTGTTTCTGTACCTCTCTTGCTTCTTTCTGCACCCCTCTTGCATCTTTCTGCACCCCTCTTCCCTCTTTCTGTACCTCTCTTGCCTCCTTCTGCACCTCTCTTCCCTCTTTCTACAGTTCTCCTGCCTCTTTATGTACCTCTGTCGCTTCTTTCTGCACTTCTCTTGCGTCTTTCAGCACCCCTCTTGCCTCTGTCTGCACCTCTGTTGGTTCTTTCTGCAGTTCTCTTGCCTCTTTCTGCAGTTCTCTTGCCTCTTTCTGCAGTTCTCGTGCCTCTTTCTGCAGTTCTCTTGCCTCTTTCTGTACTTCTCTTGCCTCTTTCTGCAGTTCTCTTGCCTCTTTCTGCGTTTCTCTTGCTTCTTTCTTCACTTCTCTTGCCTCTTTCTGCACTTCTCTTGCCTCTTTCTACATTTCTCTTGCTTCTTTCTGGACTTCTCTTGCCTCTTTCTACAACCTTCTTGCCTCTTTCTGTACCTCTGTTGCTTCTTTCTGCACTTCTCTTGCTTCTTTCTGCTCTTCTCTTGCTTCTTTCAGCACCCATGTTGCCTCTTTCAGCACTCGTCTTCCTACTTTCAGCACCTCTCTTACCTTTGTGTGCACCTCTGTTGTCTCTTTCTGTACCTCTTTATCTCTTTCTGCACATCTCTTGCCTCTTTCTGCACCTCTGTTGCCTCTTTCTGTACTTCTCTTGCCTCTTTCTGCGTTTCTGTTCCTTCTTTCAGCACTTCTCTTGCCTCTTTCTGCACCTCTGTTACTTCTTTCAGCACTTCTCTTGCCTCTTTCTGTACCCCTGTTCTCTCTTTCTGCACCTCTCTTGCCTGTTTCTGTACCTTTTGCCTCTTTCTGCACCCCTGTTCCCTCTTTCTGCACCTCTCTTGCCTGTTTCTGCAACTCTCTTGCCTCTTTCTGCAGTTCTCTCTCCTGTTTCTGGACCTCTCTTGCCTCTTTCTGCACCTCTCTTGCCTCTTTCTGCACCTCTCTTGCCTCTTTCTGCACTTCTCTCGTCTCTTTCTACACTTCTCTTGCCTCTTTCTGCACTTCTCTTGCCTCTTTCTGCACATTTATTATTCTTTCTGCACCTTTCTTGTTTTTTACTGCAATTCTCTTGCTTCTTTCTGTACTTCTCTTGCCTGTTTCTATATTGAAATGGGAAGTGCAAGCTGTTAAGTTTAAAGGTCTGCGTGCTCTCGTGACTGAGGTATATATCTACTTGTACATGTATTCTCACATATGTTATGGATCTGAAGTTGGTAGCTTAAAAAGCAGGTAGCTTCTCTTATAGGTGGTCAAATCTTGTTAGTTCTGTTCTGTCATTCGGTTGCACAGGCAGACATGTGTTATGTATATAGGTGTTATAGAACCCCTCAAATGTACTATTGAATATGCATTTGCCCTGTATTCGGAGCAGAAAGAAATACATGAACCTTCTTATACACAAATTTACAGAGTATGCTGTTTGAAACACGGATATTCACGTTTTTGTATGTATATTTTTATGCAACATGTCACCAGGTAAAAGCAGAGACACATACATGCATACCTTCACAAACTTGGTCAGACTTACAACATTGATATGGTTAGCATTGCTGTTTTACATTTGGTAGGCCTAACATTCTGAACAGCCGATGAATAGTGAACCTTCAAGAGAAAAGAGAGGTTTAAGACATCTTGGGAGAAGGATTAGTGATTAGGCTACTTTGTATGAGTCTGTGGAAAGGTACAGTCGAAGTAGGCCTCTTTCTGCACCTCTGTTGCTTCTTTCTGCACTTCTCTTGCTTCTTTTTGCACCTTTCTTCCTCTTTCTGGACTTCTGTTGCCTCTTTCTGCACTTCTCTTGCTTCTTTCGTTACCTTTCTTCCTCTTTCTGCACATGTCCTACCTATGTAGGCATATTTAGAAATTAGCATTTAAAAAACCTTGGAAATTCACTGAAAAAAACAGAGGTTTCAGGGACGTTATAGTTAGGAATTAGCAGTTAAAAAACCTTTGAAATTCACTGAAAAAACTATAGGTTTCAGGGACGTTATACTTAGAAATTAGATTTTAAAAACCTTAGAAATTCAATGAAAAAACCACAGGTTTCATGGACATTATAGTTAGTTGGACTTTTCACTTGTACAGAACCAGAGAAATTCGGCCGTTATAGTTAGTTGAGCTAACTATAACTCATGCCCCTGCAATGCACTGCTGATGACATCACATATTACATCACTCATGACATGGTCAGTGACATCACTGATGACATCATCCACTTAATATCTGATGCACCTCTTCACACCATAACATAACCTTTGATACATTCACTATAAAATATAAAGTAGCATTCTTGAAACCATAGACACACCAATACCAGTTAGTACATACCCATTCACTGATTCATAGGTATACACACATCCACTCATTCACCCATACACTCATTCACGCAGTCACTCATCTATACAGCCATTGATATATGCAATCATATACCCATACAGACACACACACACTGCCACTCACCCATAGAGTTACTCACAAACCTAGTCAGTCACGCAAAGAATTAATCCCATTGCCATTTACTCACCTATAGAGTTATACACACACCACCTCACTTATTCACTTATTCAGACAGATACTAACACATACTTACTCTCTTATACAATCACTGACACAAGTATGCACTCATCCATACCATCACTCTCACAATCCTTATTCTCACATATAGTCACTTATATACTGCAATACTTACATATACTGCCTTTCACATATGTAGTTACTCACACAAATGCCACTAAGATATCCACTCACTCACGAACACAGCCATATGCACACTCACTCACCCATACAGCCCTTCGCACACGCACTCATGAACCTATACACCCAGTGAATCACCCATTCACACATCCATGCAGGGAGTCTCACACCCCCCACCCACTCACACAGACTCTCAGGCAATCATATAGGTACTCAGACAACCAATCATTAACCCATATAGACACTCATGTAGTTACTCACCAACTCATGCAGCCACTTACATGCCAACTGACAGACTGAGACAGATATTCACACAGATTAGTCATTCACCTATGCATTCACTAAGACACGTTTAATCACTCACTTATACAGTCAGTCATGCTCCCACAAAATCATCCATTCAGACACTCATACACCCACTCATTCTTCAATACACCTTGGCGTATATATATATAAAACATATTTAAACTTTTCAAAAACACACAATCACTGGATGATGTCATCAGTGATGTCATCGGTGATGTCATTTGAGATGTCATCAGTGATGTCATCAGTGATGTCACTGACCATGTCATGAGTGATGTAATATGTGATGTCATCAGCAGTGCATTGCGGGGGCGCGAGTTATAGTTAGCTCAACTAACTATAACAGCCGAATTCCTCTGGTTTTGTACAAGTGAAATGTCCAACTAACTTTAACGTCCCTGAAACCTGTGGTTTTTCAGTGAATTTCTAAGGTTTTTAAATGCTAATTTCTAACTATAACGTCCCTGAAACCTCTGTTTTTTCAGTGAATATATATATATTTTTAATGACTTCTGCTTTGTGGTTCTAGAGGTGCTCACTGTGCAGGTGCACATAGCTTTAAAAGTGTCAATTTCGGTGTATGATAGTGTGTGTTCATCATGAGTGCAAGTCTGAAAATGTCAAGACTGCGGGGATACTGGTTTGTCTCTGATTGCTGCACTTTGGAACCTTATCTGTTCTTAAGCAGTGAGTTTTGGAGAAATAAGGGTTCAAAGACCACAACATGCTATTAAAGGGGGGAGGCGCATGAGTGACAACATGGCTGAAGGGAAAGGTAAGATGAAATGAGGTGGGAATGTGCACCTTATTACCTAGGGTAATTCACCTTATTTATAAATACTTGTTTAGGTTAACTGTAGTCGAATTTGGAAACTTAATATTTGCTGCCAGTACATGACTGAAAACACCACTCCACCAAGAGATCTCCAGATGACCTATCGCCTGTATAAAAAATACTCCCAGTGGTGAACTAAATGAAACCTCAGTTTGAACTAAAGAAATATTGCTAACTTAAAATGATGCTGAAAGATCAAAAAAGACCAGCTGTGGGCTGATGTTACTCTGAGTTATAAATACAATGCAATTGCATGAGGTGTGTCTGGAACAACCATGAGAACTCAAATAAGTATTAACTTTAGCAGTGAGGCACCCAAACACATATAGATTCTAGGAGAACAACAGTATGTGGACTAGTGTAGGTCCGTCTGCAGTGTTTATCAGTGGTGTGCAGCGCAAAGGCAAAGCTGCCTGCTTCCAGAAGTTGGAAGGGGTAAGATACATTAGCAGATGATTCACATTGGAAAGGATCAGGCAAAACAACTATATCCCGTCTTACATCTTTTTCTTGACAAACACCCTGATATCAAACACCTTTTCAACTGTCAAAATGCATTAGTGGTACCTGAATATCGCCTATTGCAATAAGCACCAAACTAGAATCACTGAATCATGTCTGTCAAGTGAAAGAAACAATCACTTTCCTGATCTAGACCAAGAGAAGATGCCTCAAGTCATAAAACAAGATATATCCTCTAGAGGGAAAGGTTTAGTTTGGTTTGATTTCCAAACTCAAGTTATGTTTCCTATAAACGCAGTGTTTTTTAGAACTGAACCCACACACTTAAACTGGTCTTCTCTGTTTATAGTCTCACTTCTACTCATAGTCATTTGGTACCATGCTCCAAACTGAAATCCTGAATTTAGACATAATTTCATAAAAAGTTGATAACCATTGTTCTATTATTTGACTTAGAATAGGATAGACCGAGCTACAAAACTGCACCATAATAAATTTGCGGAACAAAAGAGTCTTTGTATACATATTGGATCCTTGTTGCTAAAACTTTCTTGTCTGAGATATAAACCTTCAAAATGTACTGTTTAGAAAACCAGAAACTGGGAAAAATTCCTTAACAGACACTGCAGTTACGATAATTTTTGTGGGAAGTGTATCTCCGATTTGGGTTGATGGTACACAGCTGTAGAGAATGTTCTTAAGGTTCACAGACAGTGGTCCAAGACAACATGAACAAACACAGATATATATGTGTTCCTCTGTGCTCTGGATTCTTTATAATCATCACAGTGACATGAATGAGACTTATGGTAGTCTGTCTGCATTGTGCTCATTTTTTCTATTCTAGTTTACAGACCATTATGCTAGCTGGTCTTGCTTTGAATGTCCCCATCTATGGACACCATTCTGTTGCCTTGGATAGATTTGCCTTGTCCACTGCTGCAGACCTGTCCATGGTTGGATGGCTCTCATATTTTCTCACTTACGAGGCTCAAAGGCATATTCAGGGAACTTTGATGTCCACAACAGTTTTTAATGTTTATGCGGCTCCCCTTTTCTCTTTTGATCTACAATCCTGTCTCTATACGTTATTATCCTGATGGTACTCATGTTTATATCAAAATGCCCAAAGAGTCTTGCTCATTTGACCTGAGGGCCTCTTGTCTACTGGTAATGCAAAAATGTGCAGCAGAGAGCTGTCTGCAGCTTAAGTCCTCCATGAGACCTCTAAATACCTTGGGGCATATTTACGAGAGAACGCCATACTCCGCCACCTCTGAAACGCAGGGCTGCACCGTATTTACAAGAATACGGTGCAGCCCTGCGTTTCCCCCTGCACTGGCGCTAATTTAGCTGCCTAGCGCCAACGCAGGCACCCTTGCACCGTAGTGCAAGGGTGTCTGCGCTGCAGGGGAATGATTGTTTATGTGCAGGAAGGTGTCCCTTCCTGCACATAAACCATCAGTAATGGTGCTTTGTAACTTCTGTGAGTGCTACTCAATGCAGCACACATAGAAGCTGCAAAACCTCATTTTTTTCTATGATTGATTATGTGCAGGAAGGGACACCTTCCTGCACATAAACAATAAATGGCGTTTTGCTGTTTTTATGTGTGCTGTCCAACACAACCCACATGGAAACAGCAAAAACCAGGCGAAATAAGGCATTTCTCCTTGTTTTGCCTGTTTAAGACCAGGTTTTCCCTGGTCTTAATTTTAGCGCTGCCTCCTATTTACGCCACCCTTGTAAATAGGGGGCAAGGTCAACATCAATGGGTGTTGCTGTGAAATGCCCACCGCAACACCCATTGCCCTCCCCTTTCACGCTAAGTGGCTTAATACTGCCTTGTAAATAAGGCAAAGCCCCTATCGCCACCACAACGTCTGAAAAAGTAACGCTATGGTGGCAATAGGGGCTTGTAAATATGCCCCCATAGTCTTCTTTCATATACATTTACTTATCAGTGTAATTCTTACTTTTTAAGGTAAGAATTCTCGGACTACTGCTTAACTCAATCATGACCCTTGATATAATCATGTGATATTTAGAAGTGTGCATTTTCAAGGTGCCAGAATCATGAGAGTGATGTTGTTAATTCATTTGAGCAAAAGACTCATTGAGGGAACAAGGCAGAACAACAAGTTAGAGTACTATGATTGTGCATGTAATAGGCTGGCTAAAAGAACAGCTTCAATATTAACAGGTTGCTCATAATATCAGAATAACTTTGCTTTGGGACTGTATTGCTGGGAACAGAGCTAATATAGGTCACTTTACTGGTTCCCTTTGGTCATTGATGATCTTTTCAGTATTTGGTGTTGGTCCTTAAGTGTCTGGATGGCATGGTACTTACTTATTGACATGATAAGATATAAGTTTGTGTATCCAATCAGCCCAGATTTAAGCAATGAATGGAAGGTGAAAGGAGATTACCCTTTTAAGGGTCAAGCTCTTGGAAACTCACTGAGGTGGAGTTTGGGTATTCTGCATATTTGATAGTGTTTTACACAAAGGAAAGTGCCTGCTGGAGCAATGAATACCCTGGCCTCTGTCCAACCTGGTGTAGGACTACTTGCCAAACCTAGACAGGCTTGCCCACATTAGTGTGGACTTTTTGCCAAAAGTGCAGCGCTTGTGTAGTGTGTTCATTTTCCACATAGCTAAATGCCAACTTGGCTGGCTTGTTAATGTGACACATTCTATTTTATCATTTCTATCTCAGCAGTAAACATTGCAGTGCAGGTTGTTTTTTGTGAGACAGTTCCTGATATGCAGGAGGCTTTTCCCTGCACTTCAAGGACAATTTTCTATTTTTATTTCTGCATCCACCATGAGTCACATAGTGGTCCTAGTCAGGAAATGCGAGCAATGGGAGCCCCATGCAAAATGGGGCCAAGCATCAAACACTGCGACTGGGTAACCCTGTGGAGGATGAGCCGCTAGGCCAAAAGTTCCAATTTCAGAGCCTTTAGAGGCTTTGTCTAAAGGCATAAAGCAGTTTCACCATCTCTAAATGAGCATATTAACTGTGGGTTTATAGCAACCCTCCTGCTCTGCCAAATCATAAATGACCAATATTTTATTCAGTGGCTCATATGGCCACACATTGATTCAAACACTCATTGGCATTTTCGAATCTTGCACAATATGCAACTATTTTATCACAGATAGCAGAATTGAACTGCGTAGTACTTCTTTTAGTCCTGTTCATAAGGTTTTCTGAGTTTAGGGGAGACTCAGAAACTTACAAAGGAACAAGGCACTCCTTAGAATTATGTAAAGAAAATACAGAGGATGAGCTGAGGTGCTTAATATGTCAATATGCTGGGGGCGAGACTGGACGCGCGCAAGATGGCTGCTACTTTGTAGAGCTCCGTGCGACTTCAGTGTGTCAGCATAAAACAGAGCATATTGGACCACCGTATCATCAGCCCTTTTGCAACCATAGATGTCGGAAGGTAGCGGCTCCATATTTATGCCTGCATTTTCCATCTAAGAACAAATTTAGCTTGCTACCAGCGTTCTAAAGTAATACTCATAGCTGCAGCCGCCATTTTCTATTTACACAAATGGCTTGAGGTGCATTTCTTCACAATGTTACACTTACTTCACGACCTCTTGCAGTGCTTTCAACCATTCTGCTGCTGGTGTACAGTGGCACATTGTCTCTATTTAAGTTTGAGGGCAATATTACTACAAAATTATTGCTTACACGTTTCCCTCAACTATTTACCATTTAATATCATTTCCTTTGCTGAGGCTCAATATTGCTATGTTCTATTTTACATGAGGCAACTCACCCCATGTTTTTCCATTTGACTTTGGCTCCTGATATCTACAATTGCATTCTGACCGGCTTACCTGTTTTTCTTCTGTTTATTGCTTTGGCCTGTCGGCCATATATGGTTAGATCTCACAAAGTACAAAGTGGTAGCAGGTTACCCTCATTTTCTAAGGATGTTGATTCTCTTCATCTGTTGTGCACCCCATCGTCAAACTCTATTCTGTCAGCCTCTGCCACTATGGAGATCGCTTAAGCATATATCAAAGAAAGCCCTTCCACCTCCCATGCCAATGGTACTCTACCCAAAATACCTGCACATACCACCTGAGTCAAACGGCCAAAAAAGACCTAGACTCTCCTATCAAATCACCTACCCATTTAACTTTAGAGAATGTCATGGAGGAGTTGTGAGCCTTAAAACCTTTTATGGCTGACATTAATGCTTCATTAAGACACTTTGAGGAAAAATGGTCTTCACATGACCAACGCAGCTCTACATTGGAATAAAGGGTGAGCAACATTGAGGTTTTCACCCCTGACACTTTTCAGCTGGGTAAAAACATTGCTCAACTTAAATGTCTCACAGAAAATTTAGAAAACAGGAACAGGAGAAAAAATCTTCACATTTTTGACATTCCAGAAAGTTCAGAATGTTCCAACATCATTGCCTTCCTGCAAACAGCGATACAATTAATCTTACGTCTACCTTCTGCTTCTCTGTTTTCCATCCAATGGGCTCACCATCTCGGCCCCGGTCTTCATCAGGATCCAACTCTCATCCTAGAGGAATCATTACCCTCTTTCTTCAGTTCACTGAATTAATGCAATTACTATCTGCAGCTAAAAAGGTGGGATCTTTTCAGTAGTCCGGCCACAAGGTGTTTTCATACACAGGATTTATCTCCAGCTACAAAAGCTCGTCAAAAGCAGTTCCTAGCCATACATCCTCCATTGAGATCCTTGAACATCACATTCAGTTTACTTTACCCATGCCTCTTTAAAATCACTTTCAAGGACAAATCCTACTCCTTTGAAGAGCCTGCTGACTTACACATCTTCATCAAACAACACAAAACAGAAGCTGTGGGCATAGGGATGTCCTCTGTTACATGACTATCATAATATATCAATCTATTATTCCAACCTAGCTTATAACTCTGTTTTTCCTGCCTATGTGCCGATTGCACTTTGCCTGTCTCTCTCGGGTGCTCCGCTGTCACTACACCCCACTAGGTTTCTTCTTTGCCCTTCTCTTCTTTTTAGCATTCGAGGACTCTTTTCCTAGTGATGCCATGTATATGTGTATCCAACTTTCGAAGGTTGCATGCCTCCAGTTTCTCCCTACCCTTCATTTTCCCTTCTATTTTTTCTATCTGTCTCCTCTTCTGTTTCCACTTTCTTTAGTATGCCTTGTTTTTATAGGTATCAGCAGTTAACTATTTTTTTATCAATATAATGCAACTTAGAACATTTACATGGAATGTTAAGAGGCTTAAAACCCTATTAAATGTTAGCGTGTTTTTTCTCATTTAGCTCATTTAAAATGTCACATAGCTTTGTTACAAGAGACACTTCTCAACTAACTGGAGACTAACAAACTTAAGAAACAATGGGTTGGTGAACTTTTTTCCCCTCCCACCACAACCAACAACAATGGTGTTATCATCCTCTGACAGAAGTCTTTACATATCACTATACACTCTAAACATCACGATAAAGAGGGACATTGGATACTACTCACCATTACAATTGATTATACCACTCACCTTCTTGAAACTTGATGGCCCACCTCATCCAGATTCAAACAGTTGGAATTTGCTCTCACCCACTATATCTGAACACTCCTCCAATAAATGAATAGTAGGAGAGGACTTTATTGAAGTCCTTGATCCTTTTCATGGATAGACGTTCCACCTCACATTTTGTTCCCCATGCCTCCCGTAAAGCCTTCAAAAACCTCATTTCTCAATGCTCACTCTGATTCTTGGGAGATTATAGAATCCCAATCTTTTGGAATACTATTTTTACTCCCCCACACACCATTCCCTATCTAGATTGGACTATATTTTCATTAGTAAAGGTTTATTTCAACATGTTGTCAACTCGGAGATTGGTTCTATACTTATATCGGACCAAGCTCCAGTACTCACTGATTTAGACATTCTCACCAGTAGACCTAACAAATATTCTTGGATGTTCAACAACCCATTGCTATCAGATACCTCTTATCTTGCTTCCTGTACCACCTTTATTAAATAATTTTTCCAAATCAACTAAAATGATCAAACATCATATCATTCTGTCTGGGATGCCTTTAAGGCAACTTCAAGGAGCTTTATTATAGGTTTTGTACATTCCCAAATAAATTGGGGAGGATGGTGGGGTTGGTTAGATACTGTTAAAATGACTCTTCTCCTTATTATCAACTTCTTTCTCATGATGCTTCCTATAACAATATCCAAGAGTCTTTTCAGCTTACCTGATAGGATTCTCTCCAAATTTCTTTAGCATGACAAACCCCCTCGAATTTGTTTATCAAAATTAAAACTTCCTGATTTTCTTAACTATCACAAGGCTTTTGGCACTAAGCAACTACAAAATGACTTGTTTGCATCACCGAATGCTCCTAAAAAGCTATGGCTCTCTTTGGAACAGGGTCTGCTATCCCCCTTTTCCCACAAAGACATTCCTTCTATGTCTAGCCCTCCCACATTTTGGCTAACTAACACTGTCTATCATGCCTGCACATTACTGAAACCTTACTTTGCTTACACCCTCTCCCCTATTAATCAATTCTTCAACAGCTCTGTTTGGCATATTAATTTACTAAAGTGACGGGGCAGGACCTTATGTTGGAAGGCATAGATAAAAAAAGGTATCCTTTAGTCAGGTTCCTTTATTCCATTTTCTGTGATATCATCCACTTACAATCGCCCATCTCACATGCATTCCCAGTATCACAAACGTTGTACCCTAGTTGAAACCACCCTATGCACAACTTTCCTCCTGACACATCCCCGTCCAGCTCACCTTCTCATCCGATTGCTACATCCATTCACTCTAAAGCGACCTGTATATACAAACTTTTAAAAGCACCACATCCAGACAGGGCTAAACCATCTCTAGAAACACTATGGGAATCATATCTTGGTTTTGTTTGGCCAAATCTGTGTGGGATGGAATCTGAAACATAATACACTCCACTGCTTGCACGACCAAAATAGCTAAAACTATGGGGCATATTCTCAAGGAGCTATCGCTGAGTTATCGGCACGTTATCGCAGCCAAATCCGTGATAAATTTATCTCCCCATTCCGAAGCTGGTGCTAACAGCCCATAACACCAGTTTACCTGCGATAGCAGTCGCAAAAAACATCGCCACAGATGCCCCCGGCAACTAACGCTAATGATATGCAGAGTAGGCGTTCCCGTGCAAAAAGCCGCGACAACACCACTTCACAACATTCTCAACGACCAGCCCGATCGGCGATAAGATCACAAAACATGCGATAAGGTGCTTTAGCAGCAGGAAATTAACACCTGCTCTTGCCTGGTGCAAAGTCGGACGACAACCTGCAACAGACAAGGGAGCACAACCCATAGCCACACATGAAGAACAACAGATGCCATGGAACCACCCACCATGCAACCCGGAGCCCTGAGAGGGCAACAACACCCACCGCCACCACACCCAGGACCCCCACCCGGGGCCCCACTCCGGGCACCCCCCACCCACACCCGGACAAAGATATGTCACATCAACCTCACGAAATCATGAACAAAACAATGTGCCCGATGTCGCACAATAACAACACCTAATATACATGTGTCGTCAGAAAAATGAGAATCATACATTCATCTCAGACTCAGCAAATAATTAGTTTCATACAGAATAAACACAAAATAACTATTCTGAAGAGTCATGGCGGGTCCTCTCAGGACAATCTGTAAGTCACAGTCTGCAAAACAAATTTCCAGATAAGAAGGTGTGTCATGCGCCCATCAAAGGACAGAGAGCGCGAGCGAAAGTAAGAGAGAGAAAGAGAGAGTGAGAGAAAGAGAGGGAGAGGGAGAGGGAGTGAGAGAGAGAAATAGAGATATTGTACAAGGAGCGCAAGGCCAATCGGGCTCCTGGCTCATACATGCCAACTGTTGTGTGTGTATCGCTATTGGTGCACACTAAGTCAAAGGCCTGGCATCAATAGGAACGCGAAGGCCACATCACATTTCAAAAATGCAAGCAGTTGTCAGACCAACATCAGGAATGAAAGCTCCATTGTCTCAATACACAAGGCTAAAGGACATCTGAACCCCCGACCTTGGTCCTGAATGCGGCTGGCACTCCCTGCGAGAGATACCAAACCAGATCGTGACGACTCCCACACCACGAACTGCGCGAATGAAAGACCAACGTGCCCATACCCCACACACACTTGTCCCTGCCTGAGGCACACCTGCTTGGGATGCCCCTGACACATAAGTAAGAAACAACCCATATGCCCAAACGTTTCACACAAATACGACTCATTGCTCCGAGCAGTGGCATCTCATCCACACAACTGCCGCCTGTCAGAAGTGTGCCGGTGCTACGAGACCAACAAAGGCAATGGCTGGCAATCCCGGGCACATGCACAACCATGGTCACGTGGAACTGTACCGTGCACGAATGCTGCATCTGTTGGGATCACTGCCACTGGTAGTGTTGCGCATCAGTTACCGTCTGAGTTTCCGTCTTGCGTACGTCACCTGCTTCCAGCCCTGGTTCCACTGTCAATCATGCACATGCGAGTGGCCCATGGATGTCTGCCTATCCAACACAACGGTAGCTGAACTGGATTATGACACGTGTGTGCGCCCCCTATTGGCCCACGAACAGGAGTGTAACCGTGATACCCGTGCATGGGATGCCTTGATATTTGGCATATGTGCAGGCAGTTGGGCATGGGAGATTGCACAACTCCTCGTGTGCAGTGACCACATCGAGGCGCTCCCCTATTGGGCTGTGTTGCGGATTGGTGAAACGGCGTGGACGGAGCACAGCTGCCCAGACCAGGTAATGGATTGGCTCGCCCTCGCGTACCTTGACCTCGACAACAATGTACTCTTGGAACAGATTGCCCATGAAGCAGCGCTCGCGTACATGGATGAGTAACTACGTTCCTGCACCACAACTGATTGTCACCCACAGCACAGGTACCCACACCTTGTAGCATCTCGGAGGAATTTTCACATATCCCACCACAACAGTGGACATGTCTGCCTTCGCCTGGACTCAGAATGCATGTGCGTGGACCTACGCGTGTGTACACACACCTGTGCAAGGTGATGCAGTCCCATGGGCGGAGCAGCACAGCGTCGCCTGGCAATGTTCCACAATCGGAGAAACTGCTGGGGGGAGAGTACACACATGGCAATGTAGCACGACATGTGACCTTGTAGGATCCCTTCACCTGCTCACTGTCAGCAGAGCACACAGTCAGCGCAGTCCGGTGCTACAGAACTATGTAGATCCCATGGGCTGTGAGTCGTGTCCCCTGACACGGGCCGATGAGCAGACGCTAAACATCACATGACTCGTCCAGCAAGGCAAGGTGGGCTGAGACCGTTGACATCCGTAATGAATTGTGTGCACTTTTGCCACCCCATTACTTGCACCTCGACATGTTCCTAAGCTGCCTGTAAGTGTCTTAAACATTGGTCTGCATGTTGTGGCCCTTGCCTTGCCCCTACTGACACGCACATGCTAATAAAGTCTACGCAACTTCACCTGTGTACAACTGTGATGAGTGTTGATTATAATGACAGATCATGTGCCTACATGTGCATTGTCCATACACAGGGAGGCATTGACTGACACTTGTGAATTGGGGGTGAGTCCCTATTGCCAGCTCCACCTCTGTGAGCCAGACATTGTGGCTGGGATAGTTGGTGGCAGACCTGTGCTCCTACATGTCCCCAGCAATGTGCGTATGGTGTCCAACTTCTCGCCATGTAGATCAAGGTCATCCATCAAAACAGACTGTGTCCACACAGATGTGTGTGAGTAGGCATGCGAAGAGACGTTCTGTTGTCACATGTGATGGGGGACACCACTTAAGGACTGCTACCGAATGTGACATTTCCACACACAGCCCTATTTGATACATGGACGTGGGGCTACGTTTGGGGGCAACGGGATTGTTGTTACTGTGCAATGAGGCCACAGCTAGTTCACATCTTCACAGTCATCTAAGTGGCCATGTGGGTCAGGGTCAAACAGGCGCATTGATGACATTTACCAGGGTGTACCTTTTAGTGCAATCAATGTCCCTACATTCATCCAAACATTTATTCGTGAGTGATCATAGACATGACACATCTGTGTGATTTGGAATATTTTATTCACATTCTGGGGGGTGTTGGACCTGGAGCAGTACTTGGCCACTTCAAGCCCACATAACATGGTTGCCCAGTGGTGGGCCAACCAGAGTTCTTGTGGCAAGGCAAAGTTGATCTGAAGAGGAAGGGTGCAGTCCGCCGCCGGGTTGCTGTGTCATTGGTACCAGAGCAGATATGGCAGGCCATGTCAGGGTCCATGTGAAGGTCGCAGAGTGTTTTGGGGGACAGTGGGAGGTGTTGTTCCAGGGCATGATGCAGAGAGCACAACCAAGCAGGGACAGGCCATATGGCGGGGATGGATGCTACTACCTCCTTCCTCACACAGTCATTACCCTCCACATCTTACTCCTCTGAGACGTCTTCTGTGTCCGGTGTGTCAGGTGTGTGTGGTGGGGTTATGGCTGCGTCACTGTGTGCCACTGACACATCAGGGTGCGAAGGTGATAGGGCTGCATCACTGTGTGCCACTGACACATCAGGGTGCGAAGGTGATAGGGCTGCATCACTGTGTGCCACTGACACATCAGGGTGCGAAGGTGATAGGGCTGCATCACTGTGTGCCACTGACACATCAGGGGGCAAAGGTGATAGGGCTGCATCACTGTGTGCCACTGACACATCAGGGTGCGAAGGTGATAGGGCTGCATCACTGTGTGCCACTGACACATCAGGGGGCAGATATGTGTGTGTTGAGGTTCCTGCAGCAGTCACCTGGAACAGGCTCAGTGGCAGCAATGGCAAGATGAGGATCTGCAAGGCATGGAAGATCGGAGCTACATCTCTCTGGTGTTCAGCAGTGGCAGCCATACTTCCAGCCTGCATCGGCTCCATGGTCTCCATTGACCTCCGCATCTGTGCCAATTCTGTGCTGTCATCGCTTGGGCCTGTCTGCCTAGACAGTTCTTGTAACCGAGTAATGGACCCAGCGATGTCAGCCAAGGATTGTTGGTGAGCATGGTGCGGACAGTGGGTATCCGTTAAGGACTGTAGGTGCTCCCTGATGGGACTCAGGCACCCACGTATGGCATCAAGTTTGGCTGCCATGAGCTCGAAACCCAGCCGCAGCTGATCTGCCATCTTCTCATGGCACCTTAACACACAGAGTTTGAAATCCATGTGTTGGTCGTGGGGGTCCTGGGAGGCAGCCGTGGTGGTGTGTGCTTCCTGCGGTGTGGTCTGTGCAGGGTGTGGGCTCACTGCGATGCAGCTGAGCTGCCCTGCTCCTGGAGGTGGGGTGTAGAGGCTGTCCACGAGCCGTTGGAGGGTGTCTGTGCAAATGTGCAGGGTGTCCTCTTCATCATCACTGAAGAGATGTGTGGTCTGCTCTGCAGGAGGTGTTGATTGTCCCTCTGCAATGTAAAGGGGAGATGCAGGTTAACAGTGTGTTCCATGTATGTTGACGCATTGTAGATGTTTACATTCAGACTCCATGACGATGTACATTGTGACTGTTTTGGTGAAGCTGGCTATTTGATGGGAGTAAGTGGACATTTCGACTACATGACGGATGTGTGGTTGTACTCGTACATTATCAGCTCACAGTGTCATGCATTGCCAGATGTGACTGGCCAGTTTCTACGCACGAGCGGCACCAGTTGTGTCCTCTGTCCTGTGGTGTAGGGGTTGCACTCTGTCCCACATTGTCGTCAATGTTGATGTACTGTGATTGCTATGTGTGTGTGCTGCATTGTTGGCGATTCGCCCCTGCAGCTCTGCATTGGCGGACCCTTATCCCTTTGAGTCGGTGTGCATTTGACTTGTGTGCTTTTCGGGTGCTGGGATGTTTGCGACTTGGGTCATTTGTGCTACTGGAGATATTTGGTACTCTTGTGCATTGTTTGTCTGCAGATGTGTTTTTTACATCATGGTTCGTAGGTGCACGTGGATGTGTCAGAGTGTGACCTGCTCCTTTACGGATGTGGTCCACACTCAGCCACCTCAGTGTCGTTTCATGCACCATGTCATGTATTGTGACTTCAGCCATGCTATCTGTCATGCAGTGTCACTTGCATTGTCGGTGTGGCTCACAGAGCCGCTGCTTTTCGGCATTCAGCACATATGCATGGGTAGGTTGTGGCATTGGTGATATGGAGGGGGGCCCATTTGTGCAGATTGTGGACGGGGGCCTACTTGGTGTTTCTATGTGTGCTGCAGTGTGCCAAGGGTATCAGGGACATGTTCCAGAGTCATTGTGGGTGTGCAGTGTGCTGCACATGATTGTGAATGTGTGGCATTGTGCCCATCTGCCCCCGTCCCCCCAGTCCCTGGTCGTTACTCACCCTGTTGCTGTTGGGTCAGGTCATATCGGGCTGTGTTCAGACCCCCGACTCCTTGCACCGTCTCCACGCTGATGACTGTGGCCACCATTTCCTCCAGCTCATCCAGCTCCTCCTGTGGCGCAGGACTCCCACCTCCTTTCGCCTTTGCTGCCTTCATGTTGGCAGCGAGTTTCTGTTTGGTTTGGCTGTGCACTTCATGCCAGCGCCTCTTGACCTCCTCCATTGACCTCCTCGACACTCCGACTGCATTCAAGTTGGTGACGATGGACTGCCATATTTCCGTTTGTGTTGCCAATGACGCAGTGGAGGTGACGAACAGTTGTTGGTAGTGTTCTATCACCTCCGTGACGATGATCCGGTCTTCCTGCGGACTGAACCCCGTCTTCCTCTTCCTCTTCTCCTTGCCCTTCCCCGAACACAGGGTTCCTGGCTGGTCCTCCGTGGGGCTTGTGGGGTTCGGGTTGTCCTCTGCACTCGGTCCGGGTGCATCCATGGTGCTACGCAGTTTGTTTTTGGTGTTTTTTTTTTGGTTGCTCTTATAGTGCATTTTCACGCATGACGCGTGGGATTTGCGGGCCTGTGGCTGGTTGTCGCTGATTTTTGTATCGCGGTTTGGGACATCGCAGGTTTTTTCGCGTTCGTGTTTCGCATTGTTTCTGCGTCGCGTTGGTTTTTGGGCGGTCATTTGGCGCGTTATCCTGCTACTATCGCATGGTGTCGCAGGGTTGGGAATACCACGTTAGCACGGTGTTATTTTCCTGTGATAAACTGCGATGTGAAGGGTTGCGTTAAGCAACTTTTGTGGTAGTTATCACACGTTCTTGAGAATATGCCCCTATATTTTTTCTACAACAGACTTTTTTACACTCTTGCTCAACTTTTCAAACTTAAACTTGCATGGCAAGACACTTGCTGGCATTGCCAAACCCACTCGGGTATGGGCTTTCACATGTTTTTCTCCTGTCCAGCTCTGTCCCGTTTCTGGGTTTCAATATGGAATCGAATCACAGCCATTACTCAGATTCATATACCTCTCTCATATGATTTACTTTTTTTGGATAGCGTACACGAGGTGTGGAATTCTCATAGAATGCTTGGGAAACTTGTTGATCTCTTGCTCTCCATAGCTAAATCTGGTATACCTTTCAACTGGAAATCCATAGATAATATTACTCTTTAAGGTTGGTGGAACCTAGTATGCCATCATCGTAGACTGGATAGCTACAAGCTTGATTCAGTACCGTTTTCTATTTGACGTCATCAGCTTTGGTTACCACTCACTAATTACTTGTCACTTACTGCCAAGGGGACTGTTCCCCCCTCATCCACCTAACTGGACACATTGAACCTGATATCTATCCATACACATTGGTATACACCTAGTATTGCACAATGTTTTATATACACTTTCATTCAGTTTCTTTTTTAACTGCTTGATACGTGCATACTTGTACGTCAGAAGTTTATTATATAATCATACATTGCTAACATTGATTGAATTATTTGTCCCACTATGATTTACATATATTTTATTCTCAGACTGTTAAGTTTCAATCTCACAGTTTATGTTTACAATGTTCTCTTATGTATCACGCCATTGCCTCAATAAATATCCTTACCTTAAAAAATGCTGATGGTTGATGAGGGCCAGCAGTAAATAAGCAAATAGTTTAGAACCAGTGGTAGCCAGGTGAGCTGAGTGACTCTTAGTAAGCTAAGATCAGCGGTAGGACAGCAGGCTGGAGGGGCCAGATCAGGCCAGATGAACTGACTGACTGGTGGTACCAGCGGCAAGCAGGAAATCTTGACTAAGAGGAAACAGACAGAATAGACAGGGCAGGAAGACAGGGCAAGGCAAGGGAAAACAGTGAAAATGGAGGCAAAGGGTAGGAACACAATGCAGCTTCTTATCAAAGAACACAGTTGTGAAGCAAGAGATGATGTGACAGATAGGCTTAAATAGTGTTATAATATATCAAAGCTGTATACAATAAGGAGAGAATATGACATGTGCATGTTTGATATACTTCCTTACTGCTTACACTTCACACAGCCTGCTCCAGCACTCCTACATAGTTGAAGAGAGCATGTATAGGTAAAAGATATTACTCGACTGCACATGCAGAGTAGCAATAAAGGAGGTCTCAGCATCAATGCCGGGTCTGCCTTTTCCTAGACTGTCAAGGAAGTCAATCCTCAGATGGCCTGACAAACGAGGGATTGACAGAGTCGAAGCCCATGATGCCTTGAGCAGAGCAGCATTGTCTGTGACTGTTAGCAACTGTCAAACAGGAAGAAGCCCAAGTAGCTGGCAGTAGTTACTGACACATTGTGCCCCCTGTATCTAGTACATATCCCCTAACTCACACCTAGCAGTTATTGAGTGTCAGACTTTTATCATTAGGAAGAATCAAGTATCATAAAATCATATTCTCTAACATAGCACTCTTCCCTCTCTGATTTTCAGCACACTTTGAATAACCAGTGTAAGGTTAAAACATGCAAAATCAGGATGTCCAATTTATTATTGACATCTGCATCAAAATTATTGCTAACAGACAAGACCTCCATAGTAGTGTGTGGGGCAGAAGCATACAAAACAGTAGTTGGTGGAATGCCCAAATTAATCTGAGATACTGGTAATCAATTTGGCCCGCACCTGGGTCTAGCATTATTAACCACACCATGCCACTTCAGATTGGACCTAGCCAAGTGCAAATCAGCCTTGATCCTGTTCCAATAGGAACAGGCCAGCCATACCTGCCAGGCCAGGTTCATCGTGAAATTATCAAAAAGAAGGGGACTGGGGGCGCTTTATAGGTCCAGCATACAAGCTCCTAGGACATATCAAATGCAAAAAAGTATGCAGTTACTAGTGAAAGAGATAGTTGTAGAGGATTAGTCAGTCTAGTAATCTGTGTAAAAGTAGGAGAGGGAGTCTCCCACTTTTGGAACTAGGGCCCTCACACACCTAACAAGGTGTCATGCTTCATCATAGGGTATGCTCCTTGTCAGGCCAGCGCTGCAATGCCTGACAGACACCCTATGAGGGGCTCTTTGTCAGAGATCTTTTGTTCCCAAGCCGCAAGGTGAGGTGCGAGTGTAGGGCTGTGCAGTGTAGATGAGTGACAGGTGTGTGGGTAGTGTAAGAAAATCTAAAAAGAGAGACTAAGTAGTACTCAGAACTAATTTTAATCAGTGAGTCTACTCTTCTCGGTTAAAAACTGGGTTAGCACACCACTGATGTAATGTTAAATGGTTGCTAAAAATTATGGGTCAACATGTTTCTTGCCTAGCTTGTCACAACAGTGATCAATTAGCAATTCATCAGGAACATCAAAGAAATGTTCCTATCTACACAGTGTTTGGTGTCCTGATTAGTATAAAGGAAAAACAAACATTATAATAACCTAACAGTGAGGTACCTTTAGGTAAGACCGACCTAAAAGAGAACAAAATCACATGAATAAATATTAATCCTCAGTACAATTCAGCATGCAGTAGAATTTACTCATGCTATTAGTCAAAAATCAGTGTAAGGCGCAGTGGAAAGGTAGAAAATGGTGGCAAGCAGGTGGCACATCTACAGGCTTAAACACACAGGGCGGTATATCAAACACCATGAAGGAAAATGCGTAGTTAGACTCACCCATTCGGGGTGGCTCACCAGCTACATCAAATGCTAGTAGAGGGAACGCTGAGTTTAAGCATCCTAATTTGAGGGGAAAAGTAATTTAAGCGGTAAAATCAACAGAAAGGTAAAGTCAGGTAGCAGAAACCCAAAGATATAGCTATCCATATGGGAGGAGGGAAGATCTCCTTAACATGCCAGCCGGAGCGGGTTACTTATGGTTTTGCAGCGGCTCAGTGGCCGGACAACCTACCCTCGCCATACCAGTTTGGCAGAGTGGGAAGGCTTGTAGGATGCAAGATTAAATACTCGTATCAGTATGCCTTCCGGCCGGTACTGGCCTCACAGGCGTGAGCTGGCACATCAAGTGCGTCACGGTAGGCGTAGGATCAGGTAACTGAGATACGGGCGCCATCTTGGAGAATGTCTTTCTATTGGAAGTGGTCGTACCAGCCAGGTTGCGCGCACTTATTGCCTAAGGTTGAAAAACGTATAAAAAAAAAAACATCTAGGGGGTCATTGAAATCCAGACTACAAGAGCAAACATGACAGTAAAAGGCTTAGATGGCATGCGGTTACATATAGGTATGAGTAAGTAGACCAGGAGGCTATACACGTGGGTGTGTGCTGGTGCATTACGGTGGGCATTGTTCGGAAGTGATAGCAGATGGCATTTAGATCTTTTGAGGTGCACCATCTTGGAGTATATCTTGTCTATTATGGTGGTATAGACAGGCTAACTAGGGATATTTGCTGCCCTGTTAAAGTGTCAATAAGGTCAAAGACACCGTCTTACACTGATTTTTAAGTAATAGCATGAGTAAATTCTACTGCATGCTGAGTTGTACTGAGGATTTATATTTATTCATGTGATTTTGTTCTCTTCGGTCGGTCTTACCTAACAGTACCTCACTGTTAGGTTATTATAATGTTTGGTTTTCCTTTATACTAATCAGGCCACCAAACACTGTGTATATAGGGACATTTCTTTGATGGTCCTGATGAATTGCTAATTGATCACTGTCATGACAAACTAGGCAAGAAACATGTTGACCCATAATTTTTAGCAACCATTGAACATTACAGTGGTGTGCTAACCCAGTTTTTAACCAGGACGAGTAGACTCACCAATTAAAATTAGTTCTGAGTACTACTTAGTCTCCCTTTTTAGTTTTTCGTACACTTCCCACACACCTGTCACTCATCTACACTGCACGGTCCTACACTCGCACCTCACCTTGCGGCTTGGGAACAAAAGATCTCTGACAAAGAGCCCCTCATAGGGTGCCCGTCAGGCATTGCAGCGCCGACCTGACGAGGAGCATACCGTATGATGAAGCATGACACCTTGCTAGGTGTGTGAGGGCCATAGTTCCAAAAGTGGGACACTCCCTCTCCTACTTTTACACAGAAAACTAGACCGACTAATGCTCTACAACTATCACTTTCACTAGGAACTGCATACATATTTTTGGGATTTGACAGGTCCATCGTGAACCAGAACAAAAGCAACCCAAGACTGGCTTCACATTAGTTGAACTTCTTCAGTTGGGTGTAGCTTAGTAACAGTGGAAAAGTGAGCACAGGACTCACATCTGGGCATACCCATTGCAAGTAGTGCATTGCACTGAAGTATACAAAAATGTAATGGATGAAATGCTCAAATTATTCTGAGCCACTGGTAATTTCTCAGTGCCACCTCCCTGTCCATCATTATTATGCACACCATGCCACCTAAGTTTGGACCTAATCATAGACACCCCGTTCGGCCCTGTTTCAATGGGAAAAGTACAGCCTGAACTGCTTGGGCAAAATTTTGGAAGTAATTATTAACAAAGCATCAAGCTTAATATATTATACCAGTGGTTCTCAGCCTGTGGTCTGAGGACCCCTTGGGATCCACAAAGCTTACTTAGGGGTCCGCACATTTTTACAAATTTAAATAATACTAATAGATTATTGAAGTATACATAAATAATAAACAACTGAAAATGTTCCAACTTTCTGTAAATGTGAAGAAATTTGAAAATGGAGGCTAAAAATTAAATTAGTATCTTCAGATTGATTCTTGAGAGCAGAGTAAGTGCATCAAACTGAATATAGTAATGACGATGATGAGTGGCCTCAATTGAATTTATGAAAAGCTCCGAACGTCCTATTACAATTAACATATTTTATATTTGTTTGTGATTTAAATTAAATGTTTCATCATTTGTGTATTTGTTTGATGAATGTATTTTTCTCTGTTTGTTGTGTATTGTTCTGCTGTTCAAATAATCGAACATGCCTAGGCAGGTTCCTCCGCTTCCATTGACTCAGTGGGGGTCCCTGGATTCCAGTAGTGATTCATGGGTGTCCCCAGTAATAATTTAAGTAGGGGTCCGCAGAAGTCAAAAGGTTAAGAACCACTGTATTATACCTTTTTTTTTTACAAATCCACTCTCAGTTTTCTTAACGCTGTTGCAGCGAAAGACACGTTGTACTTGAACTTATACAAGGACGAGATTAATATTTTATTAGGCAGTACTTTCCAAATCAAATAAAGGTGTTAATAAGAAGGTGAAGGTGGGATATTGCACTGTAAAACTCAGATCATCAATCAGTTCGTAGTCTAGATACAGTACAACGATATGTTATTCATGAAGAGCAAAGATTATATTAGAATTTCAACAGAAGGTATACAAATGATCTAGTTTCAATGGTATTAGTAATATGTTTTCCATATACTGCAGTACAAAAGGGTAATTTAACATACAGCGATGCTCTGAGACAATCTAACATTGTCTGTGATTTTTAATAAAAAGTATTTAATGTTTCCTTACAGCAAAGTTTCAGACTTGATTGGTGTACAGTATGCGCTAAGCACAATCTATATAAAGCCAAATCACTTGTGCTTCCTTGTAGGAATTACATTCTTCATGTATTCTGCAGCAACAAATAAAAGGGCTTAGCTTCACATGTTGTGCTTGAAAAAACTTGTTTTACAAACACACCAGAGGCCAAAATTATTGATGGTATGCTATGACAAAAATGCAAGGTAGAAAAATAGGACCATTTGCCATTTGAAAGTGTAAATATGCTTTCAAGGCAATTTGCGCTCATAGAATGGTGCTTGGTTATACCATATGGCTCAAAAAACCTTTGCAATTGGAAACATATAATTTAGGCTTGCATGTTGTAAAATATGTGATATCTATATATCTATATCACACAGCATTTCATCTTTCTTCCAGTGCTGGTAAAAAAAAGCTTTCCTAATGACATGTCTGCTCTAATCAGCACACATGACAAGCTCACCTTGCAGGTCCGTCTTTGATGCAAGCATCTACTAATGTATCCTTCCTAGTGTGTGAAAGTAAACATTGTAAACACAGAACACAGTCAGCAAAAAGCTACAGGATTCCAAAAAGCACTTTGTTTGGTTTCTTTATATGTCTTGGTAAACCTACTCTGTAGTGTCAATGTACTACAAAAGACAAGCACATTTTCGTTTTTATTTTCCTTACAACGCACTTAGCATTTTAGACTTTTAATAATGCACATTGTTGCGTAAAACACACTTTAATATTTGCACATTATCCCCATTAAAAAAACAACTTTTAGTAAGTTTTGAGAAATTACAGCTCAAAACTTTGTATATTTCACAGTGCGGAGGATCAGCAGACCTTACAGATCTTAGGATGAGATCTGATTGCCTTCCACCATATCAACAAAGATTTGGCGGCAGCCATTTTACAACCCGGGGACTCAAACTCAGTCCTGGAAATGAATGTTTAATAACATATAAGGGAGCAGAGTAGGATATTCTGTCCCCTCTAGGCCTGGTTGGGGGATCTCAGAGGGACCCGTCTGGGGCAGAATTTTTATTTAACTGAAAATTTATGGAGGATCTGCGGTAAAGTTTAAAGTAAAAATCCCGGGCTGTGTCATGGCCAAAGGAGGTGGCACAATACATTCTGAAAGTGAAGGGGGGTGTACAGCCCCTCTCCCTGGGCCATTTCTGGGCCCCAGGGACCCATCCCTGATAGCAGGTCCATTTAAAAAGGAAAGTGGGGCATACATCTCTCATCCCTGGGCACTTTTTAGGCCCCGGACCCAGAGTCGCTCATTTATAATTCACTTCTCCTGGTAAGGAGCACCCTATAAAGCCCTAGGAAGTTTTAAATAACTATTTTATTCCTGGTGGTGTGCTTAGAAGGGCTAAGGGTACAATAAACCATTTTTAATGCCCTGGGAGGCCACAGAGAGTGCAGCAGGCCCCCAACAAAATTAAAAAACAAAAAGTAAGTCTCCTAGGTCATTAAATCCATGATCCCTGGAGAGTTTACTATTTTTTTTTAAGCACCTGGATCTGGAGCTGTCTGTTCTTCAGCTGGAGTGCTGAGCCATCTTGTGGTGGGTACTTTGGCTGCACTTTATGATCTGAAAAATGTTAAACAAAATAATAAATTGCATGCTTTTTAATAAGGCTTTATTAAAAAAATTGTCAATCACTTTTATTAAACATTGCAATATGTAAATGTATATCTGGTAGAGACCGCTAGCAGCAGATGCCTTATCTTAGAATCCTCCCCAGGCGCCAGACTGGATCCGGACATTTTTTCAGCAGTACCTCTGGCATCGGTAGAGACCGTCGAGTGACTCTGAAGCGACATCATCGCCCGGATGTGACGTCAACGGAGTCCATATAAGCCCTCCCCCGACTTGCTGACATCAGTTCCTTCTTTTCCACGGTAACATGTAGATCTGCACTTATGTTCCTCCGGCCGTTTTCGACCCTCTTGATGTTTTTTCATCAACCAAGCAGTGTGCCTTTCTTCAATGTCCTCAGGATTTAAGCTTTGTGAGTCCTGAAGTTGACAAATCTCTGCCACGGACCTCCACTCAATTTTCATGTGGTGTCTGAGTGAGCTTATATCAAACCCAATAGTGGGTAACTGTTCCAGAGTGGGCACAATAGTTGTCCACAGAGAGAGAGAAAATGAGAGGGAAAAGACAATGGGGTCGATTCCGATGTCGGCCGGAAGCACACCTAACAGTATTCGTCCGGAAAAAATACCAGCCGAACGCGTGTCTTCCGACCGACTCGAACACTCTACCGAACGAACAAGTACGATGCGCATAACAGCCCAGATTCCGAGCGAGCCGTACTTACCCATTCCAGCTCCTGTTCCCCGCCCGAGCCGGATCCGTAAACGCCGAATCGAGTCGCATGGAACCAAATACACAGCACCTTCCGGCCGGACTAGTACGATGCGTCTTCCGTACGCGCCCGAACTCGTCGCTACGTCCGGCACGTTTGAGCATCCGGGCGAGCCGTACATAAGCTCCGTTTCGCGCCACAAGACGATCCACGGCTACGAGACGAACAAGCCTTCTACGAGTATGACTCGAAGACACGAGAAACCCGAACGAGACGATCCAAGCATGAATCCCATTGCGCAGGTCCTACCTATACTCTACATCTATTACCGGGACCGGCACGGACGCGTACGGCACAGACGGTAAGTCAAACACCAACAATACAAACAAACCACACATACACGAAATATGTCACGCACACATAGGGATGCACAAATAACGTACACTAGCAACAGCAGAATCATAGGGGTGGGATGGCCAACACCAATGCCATACACTCCCATAGGGGATGGATGCCTGCCACTACTACCACCCCTACCCAGGGGTGCCTGGATGCCTGCCACTACTACCACCCCTACCCAGGGGGCTGGATGCCTACCACTACTACCATCCCCACTCATGGGGGCTGGATGCCTACCACTACTACCATCCCCACTCATGGGGGCTGGATGCCTACCACTACTACCATCCCCACTCATGGGGGCTGGATGCCTACCACTACTACCATCACCACCCTTAGGGGATGGATGCCTGCCACTACTACCACCCCTACCCAGGGGTGCCTGGATGCCTGCCACTACTACCACCCCTACCCAGGGGGCTGGATGCCTACCACTACTACCATCCCCACTCATGGGGGGCTGGATGCCTACCACTACTACCATCCCCACTCATGGAGGGCTGGATGCCTGCCACTACTACCATACCCAACCTTAGGGGGATGGATGCCTGCCACTACTACCATACCCACCCTTAGGGGGATGGATGCCTGCCACTACTACCACCCCTACCCAGGGGGCCTGGATGCCTGTCACTACCACCACCCCTACTCAGGGGGCCTGTATGCCTGTCACTACCACCACCCCTACTCAGGGGGGCTGGATGCCTGCCACTACCACCACCCCTATCCAGGGGGGCCTGGATGCCTGTCACTACCACCACCCCTACTCAGGGGGGGCTGGATGCCTGCCACTACCACCACCCCTATCCAGGGGGGGCTGGATGCCTGTCACTACTACCATCCCCACCCTTAGGGGGATGGATGCCTGCCACTACTACCATACCCACCCTAAGGGGGATGGATGCCTGCCACTACCACCACCCCTACCCAGGGGGGCCTGGATGCCTGCCACTACTACCATACCCACCCTTAGGGGGATGGATGCCTACCACTACTACCACCCCTACCCAGGGGGGCTTGGATGCCTGTCAGTCAGTCAGTCAGAAATACTTTATTCGACAGCCAAGAGTCATAAAAGCTTACAATATTATTAAAAGAAGATACACATTCCAGCCAAATACATAGCAATAAAATAATCCCACATATCAATCACAATATTCACATCTAAAAACATTCATAAAAAGAGCCAATATCATATAAAGTGCACTGTGCTTAAGCAATAGACCAAAATCTTATTTAATATCACGTTTAAAAATAATAATCAGGAAGGAGAAAACACAATTGAACCAACAGACAGCACAAGATTTCAATTACGGAAGTAGTCTGTTCCTATGTCTAATGGCCCCAGTTAAAAAACTTGCGACCCGAGGCAAACCATGGGTGATGCCAGCATTTGTAAATAAAGCAGGGCTGGCCTCACTTGGACAAACTGGCATTCTCTAAGTAAAGGGAGGATATGCTGCCTACGCAGGGACTCATAGTAGCTACAAAAAAACATTTGGTGCAAAGTATCCTGTTCCGAGAAGTTATCACAGGGACAGGGTTTTAACAATTCAGATTTTGAATATCCTCTCGGGAATGCCAGCAACCAAGGAACCATATTTAAACGAAATCTTGTTAAAACAAAACGATGGAATGGTTTATTAACATAAGATAAATATGGTTGCAATTGCGGGCCTAGGCTCAGAGTGACATACCTTCTCACCGAAGGCTTGCCTAGCTCAGCCTCCTCCCTAAGGCATTTCCGCCTATCCACAAACTGCCGTTTAAAATTTATAATCGCAGTCTTGCCCAAAGGCTTTGGGGTCAAAAACAAATCTGGGCACCCTAGACATTTTGTTTCTTCCTTTATATATTTAAGCCAAGGGATATGCTGGGCTCTCTCTAGCGCCATACAGTCCGAGATTATAAGTTGATTTAAATTCGGAGGGGTTGAGTCCAGATTCTAAGCCATCGTAGCAGGGGAAACTGCGATCTGGTCTGCAATATATCCCATCCCCAGCTCTTCATGCAGGCAGTAAACAGGGGTGGCTACAGGGACCCCAAGGAGTTTGCTTGCATAAAGTTATTCTCTGCCACTTGTATTTCCTTTACATCTTTATAGCCCCAGATATCGCATCCATACGTGGCCATAGGAATGCATTTTGCAGTATAAACTTTCAAGAGTGCGGGCAGGGGTTTTGACCCTAATCTTTTTGCAAAATCCATAGTGGCCCCCGTTGCTCTTGCCAAAATATTCTTTTTAAGTGTTCGATTGTGCTCCCCATGTACCTTGATCATCAAAAAGTACCCCAAGATATGGAAAAGTGGATACTTTAGTTAATTCATCACCATTACAATAAAATTTGGCCTTGGCAGCCTTACGCGAACCAATCGTCATTGCATGAGATTTCTTAAAATTCGTTATCAAATCTAGTGAGTTCATAAAATCTATAAAACAATTTAAAAGTTGTTGCAGACCCCTTGCAGTTCTGGACAATAAAACCGCATCATCGGCATACAACAATGCGGGAATCAATTTGGCACCGGCCCTTGGCGTATCCTTACAGCATGATGTTAAAATATCCCCCAGTTTGTTGATGTATAGGGTAAATAGCAGGGGGCCAAAATGCACCCTGCCGGACCCCCTTCCTACTGGCCAAGAATCTGTCAAACTGCCATCTTCATTAAACCGTACCGCAGCCGTGGTATTAACATGTGCAGTATGCAGGAAGGAAATCAATTCAGCCTCTAGCCCTATATCACGAAGGACCAACCACAGCTTAGACCTATTGACAAGATCAAAAGCTGAGGTTAGATCCATAAAGGCCAGATGCAAGACACCTCCCTTAGCGATGGTATACTTCCCGATCACCAAATGGAGATTCAGGCATTGGTCTATTGTCCCCTTTCTCTGTCTGAATCCATATTGGAGATCAGAAATAACATTAAAATGATCAAGCCAGACTGTAAGACGATCCAGGACTACCTTGCCCATAATTTTAGACGCAGAATCTAGGAGCGAAATAGGCCTATAACAAGCCGGATCGTCACGGAGGCCCTTTTTAAAAATGGGGACAATTACTGCCTTTGCCCATGACGGGGGAAACCATAAGCACAGGCAGCATTAAAAACATGTGTTAGGATCCTGGCCCAAACTTTGGGGTCTGCCTTGTAAAGGTCTGCCGGTATCCCGTCAGGGCCAGGAGCCTTTCCCCGATGTCGATAAAATAGCTTTGTAGACTTCTTCTATGTTAAAATGAAGGGGGCACTGTTTAATCCGGGAGCTACATATCCCACTATTTCTGCTAAATTGGAGCCACTATAGATATTACCAAAATGCTGGACCCACTTCTCTGCCGGTATTATACAGTCCTTACTTAAATTTGGCATATCTGAGAAAAGAGGGCTATTAACTATGGACCAAAATCGTGAGCTGTCCGACAGGACACTAAGCTAGCCAAGCTCCTCCCAGGCGTGCTCTCTTAATTGTTTTTCCTCTCACACACAGCCAGTTTATACGCCTTCCTGCAACTCCTGGTTAGTATCAGGTCCCTCGGTTTTTGCTTTACAGCCTTCATTAACTCCTTATGGGCAGCTGAACATGTGTCATCAAACCACCTTTTTAATTTTGAGAATTTCACCTTGGTTTTAGTCACTAAGTTCGAGGCTGCCATTTTAACAATAATATCAAAGGCATCTAAGGTAGATATATCTTGTAATGCAGGGTCCATGCATACTTTAAGCTCTGAGGCGCAAGTAGTATACAAGTTCTCCAAAAAACTATCTGGAGTAATCTTTTCCCACCTCAACCTTCGTGCTTGATCTTTAGTAGTAATGTTTACATTAGTGATATGGTTCGCAGCCCCCTGTTATACCAAATGAGAGGAGGAGAACCAATATTAAAGGGTTATGATCACTAAAACAATTACAAATAACATTAAAAGTCTGTACAGCCGAAGTTATTAAAACAGATAAAAGATATGGTCAATTGTGCTAACACTACCATTTCCTACATAGGTGGGAACCAGGACAGATTTGTCAGATTGTTGTAAACAGTTCAGATTAAACACAGAGAGCAGTCCTTCTATGAGCGTACCTGACAATGTATGCTCAAAGTGGTTTGACCCTTGTAAATCATCTACCTCCTTCAATATCAAAGGACAATTAAAGCAACATTTCCGTGTATTAAAATCCCCATGATTAGCATGTCATAATACGCTTGGCTGTCTTCTCCATAATTTTTAATAATTCTTCCAGGGCCAGGAGATGCTCAGTCTCATGGGTCCTAGAAAAGAATTATAAAAATTTACCACTAGCATAGTGGTAAGATTCTTTCCTGACAATTCCACTGCTAGCACATAGGGTGATGAACAATCAATCAGTTTAGCCCTATAGCAGAGTTTAAGACTAAACATCAAAGGAGACCTCCCTTGGCTCTACCCATATTAGACGGGATTGCATATTTGCAAAAGAGGTAAAGCCATCAAGATAAAAGCAATCGTTAGATTCCCAGGTCTCTTGAAGGGCAATAATATGATGCTTAGCAAGGAAATATACCCACGAAGTATCCCCCCTCTTTGATCTCAGCCCAGCTATATTCCATGACAATACCTTCATAGAGGCATTGTTAGGGCTATCTGGAATAATAGTAGAGTTGGTAGAATTATCCAACAAACATTGGGAAGTGGGGGCAACTATTAATGGTTCTATATGTGCCACTGGCTGTGTGGTCTTAACCTGTGGCATTCCCACTGCCATTGTCAGTCAATCATTTTCATCAAGTCCTTGCAGATTCGCTAATGGTAAGAACCGATTTGATAATGATAATGTAGTATTAAGATTGCTTTCTTGGGGGCATGTGAGTAGCTTAAAGGCTTCTGCCAGCCAGGCATATGCCGATCGCTATTTGCCGGAAAGTATTTGGGAGGATAAAAAATTTGTAGTGGGACTATTTTAATTGTAGTTTTAGCGTCATATTTATGTTGGCAGTCTAATAGTGCTTTAGCTTGCAGGTGGTGCTTAAAATTAACAATTATACAATCCCCCTCCCTATTTTTCCTAGTCCCATGGCCGATCCAACCAACCCTTCTTGCCATGATAATATCTGGAGTGATATTTGAGCTATTTATCACATTATTTTTACACCAGTGGATGGTCTTATGTATCAGATCTAATGAGGTTTCCTTTGTACCAGATGAAAGAGGAGGGACCCCCACAAGTACAGCTACTAAAGGCGCTGATTGCGGTGGGAGATCAATTATACATTTGTTTATCAATGTTACCCGTTTATTATGGGCTAACGTGAGTGTAGATGGGAGATCCTCGTTCACACTTTCCCGGGTTTCCTGACAAGCTACCCGCGGTTCAATACCACCCCCAGTGGCACGCAATCAGTAGTTAGGGAGCTAAGATGAGACACACCCAGGGTGGATTGAGTGCCAGTCACCCTATCTATTTGTATGCTACCGTTCGGGTGTCTACATTCTGGGCCATTAGCAACTTCAATGACACCCTTCTCCCACCAGCTGCAATATCACCCCCTACTATGCAATTTTTATGCATAGAGACAAAGGAGTCAAGTTTTAGCTTAATGCCCTCTATCTTGACAATTACAGGTTCTAATAAGGCTTTAGTCATAGACTCCAGTCTCAAAAAAAGGCCATCCAGCAGCAGGTCCGAATTTTGCTCAGCCAATACCGCTGCCAGTGGTAATGTTGATATGGTCCGTGGGGGCTTTCTCAAGGTTTTACTTCCCGCAGTTCGTTTTCTCTTCGTTGGTGGGCTGTCCAGATCATCACCTACAGTTACAGTGGCCACAGGAGTGCCAATAAATGGGTCCTGACCACCCATTTGGCCTTCCAACAATGTACTTGATGGTGCGGGGGAGCCTATTTCTTCCGATAGGACCCTGTTTCCCCCTGATTCCAACCGCACCCAACGTTGCCCAGTGCAATTTTCTCAGTTTCCAGAGAAAGTCTTTTCTCAGTGAGGGCTATCTCCTTTGTTAAGACATCAGCTGCCCTGGTTAAAAGGCATCTATCGTCCCAGCTGAGCCTGCAGCAATTGGCCCTGAAGCTCCCCCACAATCAATTTCCTTTTGCCCATTTCCACTTGGCCAGGAAGCACTTAAAATAATAAAGGACAAAAACAGCAAGAAAAAAAAAAACTTGATGTAAGCCACAGCACCAGTGAGAGACCAAGCCCTCCTCGCTCCAAATTGGGTAACAGCAAAGTGGCAACAAAAACGCAAAGTAAATTAAAATAGTACGGACAGGTACCTTGTCGTTTTTCGAATCTCTATGCCATATCCTGGTGGGACACAGACCACACCACGAGGATTAGAGCCCTGGCCCAGCCCAGCCTCTCCCGGCCGCGGACGGGCGCAGGCAGGCTCGCCCTTGGCCCGGGCTTCGCCCGCGCGCGTCCGCGCTGCGGGAGCCGCGAGGTGGTTTGTAGCGCCTCCGGGCGCGAAGATCAGCAAGAGCGCCTCCTGGCGCAAAGCAGACTGGGGACTGTAGTCCCAACGACCCCCGGTGCCAAAGATGCAGGAGGCGGCTTCCCGCGCTGCGGGAGCCGCGAGGTGGTTTTGTAGCGCCTCCGGGCGCGAAGATCAGCAAGAGCGCCTCCTGGCGCAAAGCAGACTGGGGACTGTAGTCCCAACGACCCCCGGTGCCAAAGATGCAGGAGGCGGATGCCTGTCACTACCACCACCCCTACTCAGGGGGGGCTGGATGCCTGTCACTACCACCCCCCTACTCAGGGGGGCCTGGATGCCTGTCACTACTACCATCCCCACCCTTAGGGGGATGGATGCCTACCACTACTACCATCACCACTCATGGGGGGCTGAATGCCTGTCACTACAACCACCCCTACTCATAGGACGGGTGATGCATGACACAACTAGCATACTCCCACATAAGGACTGTCTGTAAATTACATCCCAGCCTCCAACACCATGACAAGCGTGTGTGGTCTGTGTCAAATGCATACAACACCGAACATGACATTGAACATACAATGTGACCCCCTAACACATGTGTCACACATAATTGTGTGTGTGGCCTACACAATGCAAGCAGACCATGACCACTGTGGCAATGTGGCCCAAAGCCCCATCACCACAGTGCCCATAAGGTAAGTGTGTGCTCCATAGCTGAAGCACATTTTGAACAGTGTGGCAATGTGGCCCAAAGCCCCATCACCACAGTGCCCATAAGGTAAGTGTGTGCTCCATAGCTGAAGCACATTTTGAACAGTGTGGCAATGGGGCCCAAAGCCCCATCACCACAGTGCCCAAAAGGTAAGTGTGTGCTCCATAGCTGAAGCACATTTTGAACAGTGTGGCAATGGGGCCCAAAGCCCCATCACCACAGTGCCCAAAGGTAAGTGTGTGCTCCATAGCTGAAGCACATTTTGAACAGTGTGGCAATGTGGCCCAGAGCCCCATCACCACAGTGCCCATAAGGTAAGTGTGTGCTCCATAGCTGAAGCACATTTTGAACAGTGTGGCAATGGGGCCCAAAGCCCCATCACCACAGTGCCCAAAAGGTAAGTGTGTGCTCCATAGCTGAAGCACATTTTGAACAGTGTGGCAATGGGGCCCAAAGCCCCATCACCACAGTGCCCAAAGGTAAGTGTGTGCTCCATAGCTGAAGCACATTTTGAACAGTGTGGCAATGGGGCCCAAAGCCCCATCACCACAGTGCCCAAAAGGGAAGTGTAGTCCTGGTGAAAGCTGCAAAAACATAATTGCAGGGATTATTCCTGGCCACACAACACCAAACACTACAGTGGCATTGTAGTGCTTGTGTCCCATAGCAACATAGATTGTGTGAGGCAAGCAGTGCAGTGCCAATGACACATCGTTCTGGCCATGTGCACACAAACATCAGCTATGGGGGCCCACATTGTCTACATGCACAAATAACACAATGACAGAAGTGAGCATCATAATGCAGACCCACATATCAGCACCAATGGACACACAAATGTAGATATCCTGTGGAGACTGTAGATGTCAGGTGAACAAATACCATACCATGGCAGCAATGGGACATACTAACCATGATCAATGTGCTGACTGATGACCATAGCAGTCCCAGGGCCAGCAGGGGAAAGCCAACAAACAACATACAGCCAATGGCAAACTAAAGATATGCCAATGCAGTGGTGCAAAAGCACAAACACAAACAGGCAGACTCACACTGCATATCATACACAACAGGTGAGGGGGGTTGTGTGCCAGTGTCCCCAGGCAAACACACAACCCATGAGGAGGGCAGATTCACGATACACAGATGTCAACACAGTCACAAACAAAAGTAACTCATAAATTGGATTCCCCTATGTGGGCAAACAGGCATTGTGAGATGAGAGGGAGCCCAAATTACACATGTCACACAAGCTTGTAGGAACAGCAACACACACAACAAGAGACCGAACCACCACAGCACTCCCCCCAGGGACCCCACATTGTGGTGACACTAGCCTGCATGACAATCACACTGTGATGACAAAGGAAGATGTCATCCACACTGTGAACCACAGCCATGTGTCCTGAGCAACAAACTACCATCACACCTATACAAGCACAAAGCACTCAGCACGGCCTGCCAGCCAAGGAAAATATTGGGGATTGCCCCAGCCGTGCAACAACTCACATTTGCACACACTCAATGCCACACACCTTGAACTCCACCAATGTGCAGCATTGAAGCTCACATGGACTGCTGACATTGCACATGCACCCATGACAATCCCAGGGGTGTTGGGGGGAAATAAGGTGCAGAAACCCATCACACATGGCCAGTCAACAATACTTGTGAATGTCTGACACACTGCACAGTATGCCGTACATGGGCATGACGTGAAATTCACCCCAAACAATGGGATCCTGGCCATAGTCACACACCAATGAAGAAGCCAAGCTGACCCACAAAGGACACACATAGACAACTTCCAACATTGCAGCTCTGACCCTGAGGAGTGGCAGCAGTCACACACACAACGTGTCACAATCACTGAAAGCATACACAAACAGAAAATCACATTACCCGTGTAACCAACAAGTGCCAAGAGGAATCCTGACTGTGTCCCATCAGCGTTTGCCCACATCCCCAGCCCTGACAACAAAGACAACTAGGGATGACAACCTGATGAACATTAGTTTGCCCTGCACCCACATCCCGGAGTAACCAGGTCCAAGATGCTGGATGAACACAGAACAACTCAGCAAGCATCACAAACAGGAACATCCGTAGGGACACAGCCTATGTAGGAAAAGGAGAAGGGAACACGCACAGACATGCCCACACAACACACAACATGGACACAGCCTATATCACGGAATCACGCACTGCCATGAGGGCACTCCACTCCTGTGGAAGGTCAGCTGTGCCAAACCTTGTCTGTGCATGACTCAAACATGTCAGCAGAACACTCAGTCAGTGAGTCAACAACTACAACACACTGAAGGCTCTGCTCATATCAGCCTGGGCACGGGAGTGTCACGTCAGTCATCTGCATACACCCAATACACGTGTCAAGCAACTTGCACTGTGTACACAGATGAGTCCTCCAAATTTGATGTGCTAAACTGCATGTCCATTGGAGACGGGCACACAGTCAGGGTACTAGGAACATTGGACAGTGGTAAGCCCACCAGATGTGCATCAGTGTAGGACAAAGATGGTAATCTACAAATGCTAAACGTACATCCCTGTGTCAAATGCTGAACATTACACCCTCAGACTGCAGCAAAGGATGCTATAGATCCAGACTAGATTAGGACACATATCCCATGGACCACATGGAGCCCATCACAGGAAAACTTCATTTACCTGATCTGAACACTATTACAACAGCAAATGCATGATTCTACACATCTACATCATGTACCTCCAAAGATTAACCACAAGTAAACAAAAAGAGGCTTTATTCAGCAAGTGTGCAACTCAAATCAAAAGTCCAAAATAAACTAAGGCCAATGGCCAGTCCAAATATACAGTCCCAACAGGGTGATGTGTGACAACTTGTCAACAATTGCTTGCCTGCACAGGTACGGACAGGGGACATCCCCCTTGGAGGGGCATACGAGGGGCAGGCCAGGCACCGCAGGGACAGGATCAGGGGATGCCAGAAGGAGGCAGTGAAGGGGAGGTGGGTGCAGGAGTGTCACCGGCAACTGCAGTGGAGGTGTCTGACTCAGGGGGCTGGCACCACCGCAGGGCTCAAGTCAGATGGAGTTGGTGCTGCAACCACTGCAGTGGGCTGGTCAGATGGAGTGGACTGGGTCCCCAATGCAGTGCCCGAGTCAGACGGGGTGGTTGTGGACTCCACCGCAGGGCATGACTCCAAGGTAGTGGAAGGGGGGCAGAAGAGCTGGGCAGGACAGAGGGGGGACACGGTCTCCACACCAGTGGCACAAACAGGCAGAGCATCTGGTTTGGGGGTGGAAGAGCAAGTGGCAGGGGGAGGGCCTAAGCAGTTTGGGGATGCGGTATCGGTGTGTGGGGGAACCTGGGGCAGGGTGTGGCGGTGGAACCTGTGGAGTGGTGGCCTGGGGGATGGAGGTGAGAGACTGGGTGGTTGACTTGCAGGGCGGTGGCGGGGTCTTGCTCTTCCGGGACCGGGGGGACTTGCGGGTGGGGGGCTCACTCTGCCTGCGCCTGGGGTAGGATGTCCGGGGGCGAGGGGCACTCCCCTCTGTGTGGGTGGACTTCCTCTTCCCCTGGTATGCTGGATTAGCAGGATGGGAGGGGAAGAGGCCGAGGTCACACAGGAAGATCTGCTGTGTAGGTGTGTTAGCAGGCGAGGCAAGGGAAGGGGTCTTGGAGGGAGAGGATTTGGAGGACTGCGGAGTTAATGTGGATGCCTGTGTGTGTGTGTGTTCCCCGTCCCCTGTGTCTGTGGTATCAGTCCCCTGAGGATGCGTGTGTGGACGTCTTGCCTTTCTCTTGGGTGTGTCTGTGCTGCTCGTGTCTGTGTGTTTGGGTGACTGTGCAGGTGTGCATGTGCTTTGGACAGGTAGGGGTG
The DNA here is from genome assembly GCA_963921515.1 of Calotriton arnoldi. Classification (NCBI taxonomy): domain Eukaryota; kingdom Metazoa; phylum Chordata; class Amphibia; order Caudata; family Salamandridae; genus Calotriton; species Calotriton arnoldi. Next base: position 265,838 of record CAWUFW010016044.1, on the reverse strand, counting down.
CAGGAAGTGTTGATGGGGCAGAGGTGGGAGGGTGAGGGACTGTTGGAGGAGGGACACTGCTGCCATCAGGGAGGAGTCCATGGACCTATTGCTCCTCTGTAGGGCAGACATAACCGTCGAGATGCCCTCCATGAACGACACCAGCTGTGTCAACAGAGTGGTGTGCGCATGGAGGACACTCAGCATTGCTGTCTGCCCTACATGGAGCTGCCGAAGGAGGTACACAGACTCCTCACTCAGGGCAGCAGGGGACACAGGGGCAGGGGCTACGGTGCCTGGCACGAAGGAGACACGCTCCCGAGTACGGGAGCCTCCACGGACCTCAGGAATGGGAGCCAATGGGAGGGCGGTGGTGGTGGTGGTGGCGGGGCCAGACAGACTAGCTGGCCTTTGGTGGCTGCTGAGACCCGCCTCCACAAGGGAGTCATCCTCCGAGCTGCTGTGGTCCTCAGCTGAGGTGGATGGTGCTGAGGACTCCTCGGTGTGGCTCCCCTCGCCCTCCATGCCACTGGGTCCCTCTGACCACCCGTCCGATGCTGACCCAGTCTGGCTCCGCTGCTCCTCCTGGTCCATGGAGCTGTCCCCTCCTATGGCCGTGGATGTATCTGCAAACAATTAGGGAAACAGACAAACATCAGTCACCTGCACTGACCGCACACACCACAGTAAGTACAGCACATTACAGAGCAAGCCCTGGCATCCTTAGTTGAACATTGCCTAAAGTCCTCACACAGATTCGGGGAAGCCAATTGTCAGTCTGATGGTCAACCATGGGACTCACACCCCTCCTGCCCTTGCACCCATCTGTCCGGTGCCTGTCTGATGATAATACCCCAGTGTGGACACATGCACCACCTACACAGTTGTTGGACATTGCAGGGAACACAGTGAAGTATGTGAACATGCACACATCACATCTCCTGCCACTGAGTCAGTGCAGGTGTCCGGATAAAGGGATGGCCAGAGTCTAAATAGAAATGCATGTGATGCATACCAGCACAAGACACCATGATGCACCAATGTCCGGATAGTCAATGCCACAATGGGGTGCATGTTGCACATGTCACTCCCCTGCAGGATCAGTCTCAGGAAGTTTAATGCCATGACACAGGAATGTGTGCAAAGTCATACATTACTGTCTCAAGTCACATGGCCATGGCAGCCAGCCAACAACAGTCTGCACTGTGTCACAATATGAGGGCATGGGGAATGCAAGTTATGTGACTGACAAGTGCACATGTCCATCCCCCAAATACCACATCATCTGTACTACTATTTGTCCACGTCATACCAACTGGACATATGGGGGACATGAAACACAACTCTCTGAACATGAGCACCTCACAGTGTGCTGTGAATGACAATACAGCTGACTGAAAGTCACAGTCGCAAACACCTGTGTGCACAGTCAAGTGATCAGACACCTATAAGTCACAGAAGTATCGTCTATCATGGTCACATCTCAGATGGCATGCTGAGCCCTAACCGATAAACATACCAGAAGTCCTGACAACGAAGACACAGCACAATGACACAGAGGCAGACACCTGAGGGTACATTACACTGATCACAACATGCCAGATGATACACGGGAGTGGGAGTACAGAGTGCATTGCATGCCCTGGAGTAGGCATGACTGTCCAGCTCCACCTGTAAGAGGGATGAGTCCTGGACAGTAGGCAGGTGGCTAAGCATGTGTGACACACTGGATACACATACTCCTGAGGCCCAAACATTGTTCCCACCAGCAGCATGGGTGTGTGCCAAATTCCACAGGGACATGTGGTGAGTCAGAGCAGCAAGCGGACCACATATCAAAGTTACACCCAGATTACATGTCAGAACTTAGGCATTGTGTAAGCAATTGACCGACCCATGAATCAAACAACATAGTCACGGGAACAAATGCTGTCCCCCAGCTTGAGCAAAGCTAAATGCAATGACACAGTCCCCAAATGACACAATTCCCTGACTATAAGGGCCACACATATGCGTATCAGAGGAGAAGTGGGCATGTCACAAATGAGGGACATGGGTCCTGGACCACATGACTGATGTACTGTGGAAGTTTAACCAGGCCAGAGGAGGGCACATAGCATGTCACACAAAGTGCACAGTGCAGTCATGGACTCACCCCCTCCTTGCTGCTGTCTGTCCTTCAGCTGCCCATCCAGGTCAGGGAAGAACACCGCCAGGATCCGGAGCATGTGGGGGTCAGGGTCCGGTGTCCGCCCCTCCTGCGAGGAGGCGACAGCTTCAGCTGGACCCTTGCGATCCTCCGGGTCCAGCCACGAAGGTCCTGCCACCTCTTCTGGCAGTTGCGGATCCTGCGCCTGTAGACCCCCACGGATCTTACTTTCCGGGCGATGGTCAGCCAGATGTCCTGCTTCTGGTGGGAATCAACCTGTGAGGATGACAAAGTGAAAAGGCCATTACTACACATGCAACAAATACGTGCATCACACAGTTGGATATACATGTCTCAATCACAGGGGCATATGATGTACACAGGCAGTGCAACAATGGCTATGAACAGTTTGCCAGCAGTCACTACATGGTATCATTGCATGGGAAGTAAACCTAGTTGGAATGCACTGTTACTGCACTGTACCAGTTCAGTGCATGTGACTACACACTTTGGGGTGTGACAACTACTCAGTGGGCATGCTAGCCAGTGGTGTGCACACTGAAAGCCCTGCTAGTCAGACAACATGCACAATTAGTGAGGCAGTGGACAGCACACTCACCTGCTCCCCTGGTTTCCCATACAGCTTGCTGTACTGGGGAAGGAGGCTGTCCAGCAGGGCCTGGTTCTCCTCAAGGCTGAAGGCTGGGGCTCTCTCCACAGTACGTGCCATTGCAGGAGCCAGAGGATGCATAAACAGCAGCAGTGTTGGTGGCAGATGTCGTCCTGGAGCATGTAGTGCAGGCAAGTGAGCTCTCAGGGGAACAGCCAGCATTATATGTGTGCTGCAGAGGCAGATACTGTCCCATGTGTCCAAAGTGATAGGTCCAAGTCGTTTGCATCTTCTGAATTTGACCAATCCATGGAATAGCAGCACTAATACACGCCCACAGCATCCTTCAAATCTTCAACTTCATGACACCCATGATTTTGCAACATTGTTGTGGCTGGCCAACTGAATTCACTGCATCAGACTCGTTGGAGCTTCGAAAACGCGTCCGTTGCCATGCCAGGCCCCAGCCAATGTGTGCGCACCGTTCTGTCCATTGCTGTACAACGCGTACCAGGCATACAACGCGTACCCGCTCACATACAATGCAATGGGCCGGCCGGGCACACCGATCGGTCCATTGCTGTGCAACGCGTACCAGGCATACAACGCGTACCCGCTCACATACAATGCAATGGGCTGGCCGGGCACACCGATCGGTCCATTGCTGTACAAGGGCGTACCAGGTATACAACGCGTACCCGCTCACATACAATGCAATGGGCCGGCCGGGCACACCGATCGGTCCATTGCTGTGCAACGCGTACCAGGCATACAACGCGTACCCGCTCACATACTATGCAATGGGCCGGCCGGGCACACCGATCGGTCCATTGCTGTGCAACGCGTACCAGGCATACAACGCATACCCGCTCACATACAATGCAATGGGCCGGCCGGGCACACCGATCGGTCCATTGCTATACAACGCATCCCTGGACAGGTCACACGCATATGTCACCATGCTGGTCACTGGTGAACCTATGCCAGCCACATTTACTTTCCAGGGACTCAGGGGCACACCTACAACACCACACTCAGTCCACACTGTATATAAGGCATGTGTGGCAGCATAACCTTATCTGTGTATGGGGGTGAACATGTGGATTTTGGGCTGGCACTTGGGGGCAGACACACCCAGGCTGTGCACGTGTTCATGGGGACAGGGTCCTTTGTGTGTTGTGCACCTGACCACTGTGGTGTGCAACTTTTCATTTCTGAGCATGTGTCATGGTCACATTTCCAGGTTGTGTATGTGTATGACATGTCACATACCCCCAGGCTCACATGTGGGAAGGCATGTACGTCACAGGGTGGCCCATTCCAACAATAGTGATGTCCCTCCACAGTCTGTGTGCATGTTGTGTATCACATGTCTCTGACTCCATGTGCACAATGGGAGACAGTCTCCACATCCACGTGGTTTGTGCATGAACTTTGATGGTGTGTGTGTGTGTGTCACAGACGTCCATGTCTGTCCTGCAGAGGCTACAGGGGACACTACCTGTGGGTGTCATGTTTGTTTTTCTGACGTGAACATGATACGCCATGTCATGCCAGTGTCCATGTGGCAAGACAGGGTCCCTGGGAATCTACCTGTCAATGAGCTGTGATGCCTGTGGAGCATCTGTCCAGACATGTCACTGTGGTATGTGTGTGGAACATGAGAGCAGTTAATGGGTACTGTGACACAGCCTAATGGTGTCCCATAGCACACCCTGGAACCTGTTGTCAACACTTGTTGAACAGAGATGTTAGATGATGTCCATGTAGGTGCCATATATGTCTAAACGGAACGACACACACATCAAGTACTTGTGTTTGTTGATGATGTATCATGTGAAATTGAGTATGGTGAACGGCACATAGGTGGAGTGACTGACAATCTTGCTTTCTTCACCTATGCACTGCAGGGCTCCTGCTGTCCATCGACCATTCCCAGACCTGGCAACGATGGTGGAACGTGACAGCATCCGACGGTACCGCTTCACCAGGCAGCTGATTGAGGATTTGGCAGTGCGGTTGGACCCACATTTGCAGCCTGGCCGGCCGTATCCTACAGCGCTGACCCCCAAGGTGAAGGTGATGGCAGCCCTACACTTCTTTGCCACCGGTACCTTTCAACACCCTGTGGCAACTACTGGTGGGATGTCACAGACTATGTTCAGCCGTGTGCTACGCGATGTTTTGGGGGCAATGTTGAGATACCTCAACCAGTACATCTATTTCCCAACACGTCAACGACTCACTGACGTCAAGAGTGACTTCTATGCCCTGAGGAGGATGCCACATGTAATTGGCTCCATTGATGGGACACAATTGGCTTTGATACCACCACAGGCACATGAGCAGGCATAGCGGAACCGTAAACATTACCATTCGATCAATGCTCTGGTGGTATGTCTTGCAGATATGACCATCTCACATGTGTGTGCCCGTTTCCCCGGTTCGGCACACGATGCCTACGTGATGAGGAGTAGTCGCATCCCGAGGATGATGTCACAGATGCCGAACCAGCGTGCCTGGCTTGTTGGTGTGTACTGACTTTGTACCATTGTGTGTGTTCTGCTATGTTGTTTTCCGCACACATTTTCAAATCGGCTAATGTGCAATTGTCTGTCTGTAGGTGACTCGGGATACCCCAACATGCCATGGTTGCTGACACCCCTCAGGAACCCTGTGACACCAGCCCAGATGCGCTACAATGAGGCACATGGTCGGACGAGGAGGGTGATTGAGCGGACCTTTGGTCTCCTGAATAGCCGCTTCTGCTGCCTGGACAAGACAGGAGGGGCCCTCCCATATGCCCCAGCAAAGGTGTGCAAGATTGTCATCGTCTGCTGCATGCTACACAACCTGGCAGTGCGGAAGGAGTTACCTCTCATCCTGGATGACGATGACCAACGTCCGCCACCTGTGGAAGATCCTGGCCTGGGTCACGATGCCAGTGAAGATGATGATGATGATGATGGTGATGTCCGCACACAGCTCATCGCCAACTTCTTCAGCTGAATGTGAGTCTCCAGAGGGTTGTGATGTCAATGATTTGAGTTTGCATGATATGTGTGTGTGGTGCTCTGGTGCTGTTTGAGTGTGGCCATGTGCTACTTAACTGGATGCGTGCAGCAATGTGTCCTTGCAGGTGGTCTTTACTACCCAACAGTGTTGACATGCTAACTTGGTTTTGTGTAGTTATCTCGTGACATGTATTAGACATGAGTATTGCCGTTCTGTGCTGTTCTTCAGTGGTTTTGACTGTGTGTCATGTCTGTCCTTCACAGGGTGCTGCCGGAGTTGTCTGATCAACTTGGATCCCCCGAATCCATGATTCAACTTCCAAGGTGGAAGCAGTTGTTTCCCTACAGGTGATGTGCCACACACCCCTGGACTTTCTATCTTCTGTATTTTTGACTTTGTGGCCACAGCCAGGTTGGATTAGCTTGCATTTGTAGTGGAAACAACATGTTGCAAATGTGTTCTAAACCTGTGCTTCACTTTGGGATGTGCGTTGTCTGTAGTCACACATCTGACTGACATTTGCTTACTGCACCTGTAGTCTAGTTGACAGTGACTGTGAATAGGTGGCGTGTCTGTGCATTCCACTGTATTTAGTTGCAACATCAGTATAGGTGATGAGTCTGATGGCCCTGGTGTGTATGTGTTGTGTGGCCCTAGTGGTGTGTCTCCCTCATATGTGTCACGTCGCCATGACTGACATGACGGTGTTGGACTTGCTGTAGCAGTTAGCATGCACAGTGTCATTTAGCAGATCACCATCTACATGACAAAAACCAAGTTGGAATCACAACAGAGGCAGATATGGTGTATTGGTGAATTTATTTACATACAGGTGTGAGGATGGTGCACAGGATGGTGGGTGCTGTACATAGAAATTGGAATCCAAAGTTCCCATGTGTATTGGAAGTCTTGGTAGCTGAAATGTCCAGAGTAAAGTCCACAGTCATCTGATTAATGTGGCCAACTAGAGCTCCCCATGTCATGTGGGAGAGTTGGGTTGGCTTCAACAGAGCGTGCAGTTTGCACACAGAGGAAAAGTTCCAGAACAGGTGTTGGCTTCCTGGGGGATGTAGATGGCCATCGGCCTCTCAGTTTGGCCTCTTTGGACGGCCCCTCTTCTTGGGGGGACCCTCAGGTGCAGGCTGCGGCGGTGCAGGGGACTCTCTGCCAGAGTCCTCCTCCCTCCCTGTGGCATTTGCAGTTGTTTCAGCAGCAGTTGTTGTGGGCACACAGGGAGGTGAGGCCATGTTGGTGCTGATCTGGCGGAGGCATGTGAGTATGTCCCTATGCACCGCTGTCAGTTGTTCCAATGTGTCCCACTTGGATTCCATGCCAGACATGTGTGTCTCGATACGTGACATGTGTGTCTCGACATGTGACATGTGTGTGTCGACACGGGACATGTGGGAGTCCAAGCGGGCATGATGGGCAGCCTGCTTCTGTTGTATGTCCTTGAGGATCCCCACTATCTGGCTGACCTCTCCGGTGCTAGTCTGGTACGCATCCGCAATGCGTGCCAGTTGTGGGTCATCATGCAGTCCAGACCCCTCTGCAAAGAGCGACCTATGTCTACCACCCTCCCACCACCCCTGGCAACACGTGCAGGACCTGCGGTGGCACGCACAGGTGACCGTGGGCCCACTTGGGTGTTGTTCCTGGGCTCGTTGTCACCAGCTCCAGTTTGGGCCTGGGTCCCTGCGCTGTTGTCATCTGTGGTCCTTGGTCTGTCCGTGTTGGCAGGGGTGGCCTGTGTGTTGGCAGTTGTTGGAGGGGTGGGTGCAGGGGGTGCAGATGTTGGTCCTGCTGGTGCTGCATGATGACTCACACCAGAGGGTCCAGCTGGTTCTTCGCCATCCGAGGAGTGCAGTGGCTGATCCACACCAGTGAGCTCAGTGTTCCCCGGAGCCTGGGACAGGGACTCCTCCTCGTCTGCTGCTGTGTCCCCATCATCACCTGTTTTGGGGAGAGACACAGATTGTATGTTATGTTTCTACTGGCATCAATTGTTCAAACACCTGACAGTTGTGACTGTACCTCTGGATGTGGGCCAGGACATTGCATTCTCCTAAATTGTGACAGTCGGTGAGTGATATTGGTGTAGCACATTGTCCTGCCAACCTGTGGCATGTCAATGTGTATGTTGAGGTGTGTGCATGACCAGCATTGGTGGTATTTGGTTGCCATCCAGGCCTCCTTCTCCCCCAGCCCAGTTATCCCACCATGAAGCGTGCTTCCATTGCAGGGAGTGCAAGTTGTCTTTCAGGATGTCAGTCAGTGGTGTCCTGCTGTTGGTTGTTGCACAGTTCCCAGCAGGGCCTTGTGCTACCCCCAGCAGTACCCAGTGTCAGCCATCTTGTGAGTCCTTTTCCACTCCCTGTGATGTGAGCATGGTTGAGAGTGGTGTTGATGGGCCAATTGTGAGGGTGAGCAATATCTGTGCCTACAACTCCCATCATGCTATTGCCTCCACCCCCCTTCCCAGCATGCCCATCCTTCCTTCCTTTTGACTCTGCTTCCCTGTGGGGAGGGGTGCCTGTGCTGACAGGATGGCTGGGAGTGTTGTCCTGGCAGTTGTTTGGCTACAAGTCCCAAGAGTGTTCCTGTGCTTCACACAGCATAACCCAGGGTGGTGGTTCTTTGTGGGATCTTCAGTTAGGATGTGAGGCATTGCATTCTCCCAGGTGGGTTATGTGGAGTTAGTGTTGAGGTGATGTGTGAGGGGAGGTCCTTGTAACTATGGTCAGTGCTGTGAGTCCTCCTTCCCACCCAGCCAGATATCCCACCATGGAACGTGCTTCCATTGCAGGGAGTGCAAGTTGTCTTTCAGGATGTCAGTCAGTGGTGTCCTGCTGTTGGTTGTTGCACAGTTCCCAGCAGGGCCTTGTGCTCCCCACAGCAGTACCCAGTGTCAGCCATCTTGTCAGTTGTTTTCCACTCCCTGTGATGTGAGCATGGTTCAAAGTGGTGTTGATGGGCCAATTGTGAGGGTGAGCAATATCTGTGCCTACAACTCCCATCATGCTATTGCCTCCACCCCCCTTCCCAGCATGCCCATCCTTCCTTCCTTTTGACTCTGCTTCCCTGTGGGGAGGGGTGCCTGTGCTGAAAGGATGGCCGGGAGTGTTGTCCTGGCAGTTGTTTGGCTACAAGTCCCAAGAGTGTCCCTGTGCTTCACACAGCATAACCCAGGGTGGTGGTTCTTTGTGGGATCTTCAGTTAGGATGTGAGGCATTGCATTCTCCCAGGTGGGTTATGTGGAGTTAGTGTTGAGGGGGTGTGTGAGGGGAGGTCCTTGTAACTATGGTCAGTGCTGTGAGTCCTCCTTCCCACCCAGCCAGATATCCCACCATGGAACGTGCTTCCATTGCAGGAGTGCAAGTTGTCTTTCAGGATGTCAGTCAGTGGTGTCCTGCTGTTGGTTGTTGCACAGTTCCCAGCAGGGCCTTGTGCTCCCCACAGCAGTACCCAGTGTCAGCCATCTTGTCAGTTGTTTTCCACTCCCTGTGATGTGAGCATGGTTCAGAGTGGTGTTGATGGGCCAATTTTGAGGGTGAGCAATATCTGTGCCTACAACTCCCATCATGCTATTGCCTCCACCCCCCTTCCCAGCATGCCCATCCTTCCTTCCTTTTGACTCTGCTTCCCTGTGGGGTGGGGTGCCTGTGCTGACAGGATGGCTGGGAGTGTTGTCCTGGCAGTTGTTTGGCTACAAGTCCCAAGAGTGTCCCTGTGCTTCACACAGCATAACCCAGGGTGGTGGTTCTTTGTGGGATCTTCAGTTAGGATGTGAGGCCTTGCATTCTCCCAGGTGGGTTATGTGGAGTTAGTGTTGAGGGGTGTGTGAGGGGAGGTCCTTGTAACTATGGTCAGTGCTGTGAGTCCTCCTTCCCACCCAGCCAGATATCCCACCATGGAACGTGCTTCCATTGCAGGGAGTGCAAGTTGTCTTTCAGGATGTCAGTCAGTGGTGTCCTGCTGTTGGTTGTTGCACAGTTCCCAGCAGGGCCTTGTGCTCCCCACAGCAGTACCCAGTGTCAGCCATCTTGTCAGTTGTTTTCCACTCCCTGTGATGTGAGCATGGTTCAGAGTGGTGTTGATGGGCCAATTGTGGGTGTGACCAATATCTGTGCCTACAACTCCCATCCTGCTATTGCCTACACCCCTTCCCAGCATGCCCATCCTTCCTTCCTTTTGAGTGGACTTCAGTGTGTGTGAGTGTGACAGCAATGGCAAGATGGCTGACAGTGTGGTCCTGTTGTTTGTTGGTGCCCAGTTCCCAGCAAGGCCTTGTGCTCCCCACAGCTGTGGCCAGTGTCAGACATCTTTGAAGTGGCTTTTGACTCCCTGTGAGGTGTGCATGCTTCAGTGCTAACTTGCTGGGCCATGTGGGTGTGAGATGTTGATCTCTGACTACCACTCCCATCATGCTATTGCCTACACCCCCCTTCCCAGCATGCCCATCCTTCCTTCCTTTTGAGTGGACTTCAGTGTGTGTGAGTGTGACAGCAATGGCAAGATGGCTGACAGTGTGGTCCTGTTGTTTGTTGGTGCCCAGTTCCCAGCAGGGCCTTGTGCTCCCACAGCTGTGGCCAGTGTCAGACATCTTTGAAGTGGCTTTTGACTCCCTGTGAGGTGTGCATGCTTCAGTGCTAACTTGCTGGGCCATGTGGGTGTGAGATGTTGATCTGTGACTACCACTCCCATCATGCTATTGCCTACACCCCCCTTCCCAGCATGCCCATACTTCCTTCCTTTTGAGTGGACTTCAGTGTGTGTGAGTGTGACAGCAATGGCAAGATGGCTGACAGTGTGGTCCTGTTGTTTGTTGGTGCACAGTTCCCAGCAGGGCCTTGTGCCCCCCACAGCAGTACCCAGTGTCAGCCATCTTGTCAGTTCTTTTCCACTCCCTGTGATGTGAGCATGGTTCAGAGTGGTGTTGATGGGCCAATTGTGAGGGTGACCAATATCTGTGACTACAACTCCCATCATGCTATTGCCTACACCCCCCTTCCCAGCATGCCCATACTTCCTTCCTTTTGAGTGGACTTCAGTGTGTGTGAGTGTGACAGCAATGGCAAGATGGCTGACAGTGTGGTCCTGTTGTTTGTTGGTGCACAGTTCCCAGCAGGACCTTGTGCTCCCCACAGCAGTAGCCAGTGTCAGACATCTTTGAAGTGGCTTTTGACTCCCTGTGAGGTGTGCATGCTTCAGTGCTTACTTGCTGGGCCATGTGGGTGTGAGATGTTGATCTGTGACTACCACTCCCATCATGCTATTGCCTACACTCCCCTTCCCAGCATGCCCATCCTTCCTTCCTTTTGAGTGGACTTCAGTGTGTGTGAGTGTGACAGCAATGGCAAGATGGCTGACAGTGTGGTCCTGTTGTTTGTTGGTGCCCAGTTCCCAGCAGGGCCTTGTGCTCCCCACAGCAGTACCCAGTGTCAGCCATCTTGTCAGTTGTTTTCCACTCCCTGTGATGTGAGCATGGTTCAGAGTGGTGTTGATGGGCCAATTGTGGGTGTGACCAATATCTGTGACTACCACTCCCATCATGCTATTGGCTACACTGACTTGACCAGCATACACAGAATTCCTTCCTTTCAGTGAGCTTCCCTGTGAGGTGGTGTTCTAGTGGTGGGTAAATATCTGGGAGTATTTGTTGGTTCTATTTGTGCCAATGCCTTGCTGTATTTGTTGTTAGGTTTGTAGATGTCATGACACAGTTACATATCACTATGGGATGGCAGGTATTGTGTTTGTCTGACTAGCATTCACATCTTGGGATGGATATCTTTTGGTTGCTGTGTATTTGCTAAGTGTGCATGGTTTGCCTATCCCCTTGACTGTGATGTGTGTGTGTTGTCACCATATTGTGTATATTAGTTGTGTACTCACCAGGCTCTGGGATGTCTGTTAGTCCGTATACGCTCACTGGTGGTAGGATGGCACGCACCTTCTCCTCCCAGGGCCTGAGGTATACTGGTTTTGCATGAGGACCACTGCTGGTGTGCTGGCTGAGGAGGTAGTCCTTTTTGAGTAGGTCCCTGACCCTCCTGCGCACATCATACCACCTGTTCTGGATCTCTTCCTTTGTGCGCAAACATGCTGATTGTGCGTTGACCCTGTCGACAATCCTCGCCCACATCTTGGTTTTCTGTGACATGGGGGTCTGTTGTACCAATGTACCAAACAACTGTGGCTCTACCCTGAGGATCTCGTCTACCAGTGTTGTAATTTGGCAGCACTTAAGTTAAGCATTAGCCGAAGACATCCTGTATTCAGAGGCTAAATTGTCCGCTTTGTGGAATCCATTTTGTATTTCTGGCAGCCATTTTGGTTGCCATGTGCTGCCATGTGCTCGCCATGTGCTCTGTCCTACCTTCCTGTTAACTGCTCTTGAAATCTGCCTAGAGACGAGTTATATTTAGTTTCTTTTGCTTTGCACATGCTCAGTTGAGCTCGCAGCTGTCCATGCAGCTGTTCCGAGTTTATAAATGTCAGGATGTGTCTACTAGAAGTAGAAACTGTTAGCTCCACCCACTTGTCGACTGTGCATTTCTTGTATGACCTTATATGTACCTAAAACCAGCATTTGTGTTTGTACCGCCTTCATTTGAGCCCCTGTGTGGGTATAAAAGGACCAAGGTCCTTCCATTCAGTGTGCTACTTCATGCATTACCGAAGGGTGCTGTGTGAATGTAGCTCCACCTCATGAGGTTTAATAAACTCTGTTTTTTCTATTCCAGTTTCTGTGCCAACTTCTTCCTATTGGTCTGAGGACTCTGTGCAAGGAAGGGAGAACCCCTAAGCACTGGTAGGCCTTGTTGAGGCTCACCACCACAAATTGGCGCTTCCAACGTGGGGCTCATCGGCGACTCGGATGCCCGAAGGACTGGTCGAGACGAAGGATTGGAATCTCGCTTTTGGACACGATCGCTGCCTGAGGAGACCCGAGTCTTGGCACCCATAGCGTTTTTCCTTTCTTTCTGATCTGACCATCCCGGCGGCGCCGGTCCTCGACTGAGATCTCTTCTGTTGATTCGCCGTGCAGTGACCATTTGGTCGATTTGAGAACTTGGCAGTTGGAACCTGGACACCATTTGATTGGTAAGAGCCGTTTTGCGGCACTTGCTGTTGGTTTGATGCCTTTGATTGGTAAGGTAATTTAGTAACACTTACTGTGGCTTTGTTTGTATGATTGGCCAATTTTGGAATCTGTTTTGTAATTATATATGTATTGCAATACATATAGGCAGGTAATGAGGAGATTTTTCTCTAACTTTGAAAACTTGAACGGCACACATTGTGTTAAGTGTCACTTGGAGTATAATATTATATATGCTATAATATTTTTGGCATGCCTGCTTCTAGCACACTTCGTAGAAAGTGTTGCTGTTTTGGAGGTACCAATATGGATTTAGTAAGTACTCAGCTGACTCCCCTCAGAGGGGATACCTAAATAGATTTAGGTATAGTAAAAAGATATTTCTTTCTTGGTTGAAAGTACTTGTTTCAGTAAAGTAGACTATGTTTTTTGTGTAAGAATGACTAGCCTTAAGCGCGCTGTGTTGTGTGTTATGAGTGTATGACCCCCTTCTGAAAATGTCTGGAATGAGCTAAATTTGGTTTTTGTTGTCATTCTGTTATGCAAATGTCATTTAAAAAAACTAAAATTTTTTTAATTCAGGGAATGAATAATGTAATATATGCTAAATAGCTGCACGCTACCATTAAAATTGATAAAGTAAGAAACTATAGATATGTGCAAATTGCCACACTGGTACAGATAAATCAGACTTTACATTCAATAGGAATAAAATAGGCCTCATAGAAAGGTAGGAAAAAATGAATTTGTGTGCTTTCACACAATTAGGACTAAAATGAAAAATGTTACAGTATTATCCTTGTATATTAATATTGAAAGGCATTCACATCATCTGAGTGAATTGGTTGTTGCTGAAATGAACACCACATTACAGAACAATAGATTTTTGCTGGCTTGAAAGGCGTGAGATGTTGACGCCTGCTGGTCAGAACACAGCTGTGTCAACAACACATGGCTATTCTTGGTCCCAAGCCATAAGGAAACTGCCGAGTCAACTAGATTTTAAGTTAGTGCAAACATGGTTTGAAAGCGTGCATTACAAACTGCTGATTTTAAAAGTCAGAAAAGACAGTTTCATTATTTTGGATAACAGAGAAAAGATTAAAAGGGATTTTCTTTCTTAATGCTTTTTATACAAGCACATCCGTGGTTCTGATGTTAAATGATTACTGTCCTTTAAAAGTGACGCAGACTTTTCATGTTTCAGTAAGGCTTCTGTGCTTAGAGTTATAAATAAATACATTTAAAGGTGATATGAAAGGAATGAGGCTTGCTTTTCATATGTGGAACCATCAAAAGGGTTGGTGATCATTATAAAAGAAAAAAAAAGGAATTTTGATTATATGAAAAAAAATGTTTCTTAAAAATAATTGCCCTAAAATTGTTTTTGATCTTTTGTAATGTCTGATAATCATACTGTGAATAATATATAGCTCCTAGCATCAAAGTTGGATTTAAGTAGCACTTTACCATGATGTGGGGAGTGCAATGTGAAATTTCACTTTATCCAGGCATATAAAAACGTTTTTTTAAGGGTGTACCTTATACATTTCTGAGCCCCCATCTCTGGGATATCTAGAGGACACCCTGGGGATCCCTAATATGCCGCAATATTGTAGGTTATTCATTTTTAAGTGCCCCTACCACCAAAGTCGAAATTGGGACAAATTCACTATTTAAAAGTAGTTCTGCCAAGCAGAGCAGCTTTCACACTGCTCTTAGGCTTCAATAAATGCACACATTTAAGTATAACACAAATAGCTGACCTCTAACCTGCTAGAATGCACACCATACACTGCACACAGATAGAGACAAGTATTGAAAAAAAAAAAAAACACAGCAGAAGTTAGATCCTACCTTTAAAATTATTAGGCGGACAGGACTGCCTTTCAGCTGTGATTCTCCAGAGTTGCTTTGAATTGCGAAGACCGCATGGAAAGCCTTGCACAAAAATGGACAGCTGGTGAAAGGGTTAAAGGTCGGAGTTCTGCATTTAGCTACCTAGCAGGGCTAAGGGGAAGGTTTGCTTGGACATTTCGACCTCCGAACAGTTTTTGAAAGAAGAGATGACAGCGCAGAGAGAGGAAGAAAAGCTTTGCTTCCTATTTTTGGCAAACGCAAGTTTTGCGCAGTCATATGAAAAGAAGGAAAAGCAGTGACGTATGTGGGCCCTGAGTAGAGCATAGCTCTGCCATGTATATAAAAATAATGGTTTTAGTTTAAAGATTACTGTGCAAGGGCTGAGATAAGGAGGCAATGGATTTTAGTTTGCATTCATGCGCCCTCATGTTAATCTAACACCATTGCTGAAGGAATTGGTAATTGGTTATTAACGCTTTCTAAAGTTAACTCAATGTGCTTGTGTTAGGCTGAATCAGAAAATAGCCACTTTCTAAGATATCTCCTACAAGTTTGTTTGTGCCCAGTTGCCACAAATAGGGTTAAATAGTGTTGACAGAAGGTAAACCTGTTTTCAGGTTTTCCTACTGTCAAAATGGAGGAAGGAGGTTAGCTCCTGGGCAAATTAAGGGTAGGCAAATTTATGTTTTCTCTCTTCTTTTTCTCACTCTCTCTTGAGTCTGTCTAAGCTGTCTAGGAAATGGCCATGAGACATTTAATTGGCTATTCAGTAATACTGTTTTAAAATTGTTAGAATTAATAAAATGATGAAAAATATACTATGTTACTGCCCATCCTGTATGAAAGAATGAGTAGAACAGATTGATGTTCCCTTATTTGATCTTTAAAGGGAACTGTATAGTGGGGGTTTCTGTTCAAAAATCTCAGGTGGCAATACCATTATTGTTTATGTTATTCTCATGTTCTATACAGTTTTGCAAGGGCATTGCTAGTCCTTTATTAGCTAGTCTGTGTAAATAAGCTGACAGCCCTTGTTAGAGCTGATGTTGCATAGTCCGGATCGTGAAAAGTAGAATGCAGGAAAGACGCCCATGTGATCCTTAGCAAACATTTTGAAGGAAAATATTGTTTTTATAGGAGTTTGTTTGTCACAACATGTTCTGCTGGAGAAATTTATGTACCCACTATCTTGAGTTTTTTTTAAAAGTTATTTATAAAATAAGAATCCCTGTTAAATTAGCAGTTTTAGATTTTTCCGCTGCGCCTATAACATGAAAGCATGGTCCTAGGCATAAAATGTAGGTGTCTTTACGTAAGAGAAAGTATTTTAGAAGTGTCTGCAGTCCTGTACAAGTAATGCAAGGTTCATAAGTAGAAGTGTAGGAAAAATTCCTTTTTCTTGAGGTTCTTCAGATGAATGATATAGGAATGCACAAATGTAAGGATTTGGAGTTTGTCTGTATTGTTTTTCTTTTTTCCTCAGAATTTAGTAAATGAACACAGACTTCCTTGGTTGCTTGGGATTGGGTGACGTATTACTCTTGTCAGTTCACCAAAAAGTTCCTTTTATACTTGCCAATAGGTCTAGGGTGTTTTTTTTTATTCTCAGATAGATGAAGTGGTTCTTGGGTGCCTTGCTAATGAATGGGGCATCCCAAGACTAAGGAAGTATTCTGAGACTATCCTCTCTGTTGATAGATTATTTTTGTGCCTTGTCTAAAGACCTTTTGTTCTGCCCACCCATAGATATTTGCTGCCCTACAACCATTGCCAGAGGGGCCCGGACATCAGATCCAGCCTGGGAGTCAGCACCAGTCCAGCTTGGAGCCAAGGTGAAGGGAACCAGCACAGCCATTGCTGGCAACTAGGACCTCAGTGAAGCCAGAAGCACTGGGACGTGAAGTGTGTACCCCTGCCACTGTCTTGGGCGAAAGACGGGGTCACAAATCAGGATGAAGAAATCTTTCTGTGGATCCAGTTTTTGATGCCCAGCTGAGAGAGTCACAGACCGATAAGGACGGCAAGGAGGCTTTTGCTTGAGGTGACCCCCTTTGAAACAAGGTTTGCTTCAGGCCTTGAGTCCTGGTCCCAAAGTGAATGCAAGTCTGCGCCTCTGTTTGTTGATCAAGGGATGCCTGAGGATACTGGCTACACTCTGTGGCCCCAACAAAAGAGTAGTGCGCCAGCGGAGCAATACAGGAGTTAAGGAAGGACTTGAGTTTAGGGTACAGGTGCTGTGCCCTTGGTGCTTGTTAGATTAAAGTGAAGAAAACTGATGCACTGCCTGAGACACTGGACAGGATCGTTGAAAGACTGTTTCTTCTCAAACTGGGCCGTGATTCTTGAAGTTGCGAGTTGTGCAGCTCCACCGTGGGAACAACAAGAGCCTGCCTGTGAGGCTCAAACGGACACAGGGAGAAGACTCCCCTCTGGCTGGTTGTACAGCGGCTACAATTTCCCAAGGACTCTTTTTTTGTTAGTAATGTACCCCTTTGATCGTCCCATTTTTTAGGGGGATCAGCCCTGCATTAGTGTAGTGACACCCGCCTTGGCCCATGGTGAAGAAATCAACGGCTGCCCAGGGAGAAGAGCTCCAATGATTGTTTTCAACAAGTTTTTAGAAAGATCAATCATTACTGTTGCTGAAATGAATAACAAAAGAATCATTTGTGCTGTAGGGTTTGTTGTTGCTATGGTCGCTATGGCAGCAATTACGTGGTACATCGAGAAGGTGGCTCCTGTTCGACAGATTTTTGTTGCCACTACCCCAGTACCAGTGGAACACCACTACTTTACTCTTCCCTACCGTGAGCAGAAGCATCGACAATCCTATCTAAACAATACCTTTATCCAGATGTTGCACCATACTCACAATGCTACAAATACTACCAACTGTTGGGTGTGTGGGATGATACCTGCACATCAAAAGAAAGGAGGAACACCTTTTATTCCTCTTCCATTTTTCTCACAATGGTTCTTGTCAAGCTTGGTATGCGCTTTTGTTTACATCTGGAAAGCCTTCAGTAGGTGGGATTATTTTTCAACTTAATAAAGTGTGTTATCAAAATAAAGAAGGTTATCCACAAGCCAAAGGGACTAAATGGGAATGGGAAGAGTATCAACCAGACAATATTTCAACACCATATGTCTTCACAAATGTGAGAATAAAGAAGAACATTGGACCTTTTGTGATTTCTGTGACAAAAGCTAAAGCAGATTTGTGTATTTGTAGCGTTGGAAGAATTCCAGTGGGGAGGAGCGAGTGTACTGTAATCCTGACCATTGAAGGTGCCAATAACAGCACTTTCACAGCCTCGCATAATACGTATTTTTGTGTGGAAATAACGGATATTATCAATTACCTGTTGGGTGGTCAGGAATCTGCTATGTATCTTTTCTGTTGCCCCCTGTGTTTCTGGCACCTGCATTGTATCACCGTGATTTTAAACTGTACAATGATATTTCCAAAAACAGAAATAAGAGGACAATAAGTATGGACGAATTTGACCAAACCGACACTACCCTACAACAATATGTTGATTTCAACTTGGGCTTATTTTTCTTTGTGGGTGCTGCATTAAACAGCAGAAAGATCAGGCGATTAACTCGTGTTGTGGAAGCTGTTACCAATCAGACAGCTATGGCACTTGGGAACATTACAGAGGAACTACAGATTGCAAGGATTGTAGCACTCCAGAATAGGATGGTGCTAAACGTGATTTTGGCTGATCGAGGTGGTGCATGTCGCATCATCGGTAGCAGCTGTTGCGTATTCATACCGGATCACTCACCTTCAGTATATGGCGCAATATCAGAACTGCGTAAGATTGCTGCAGAAATTCATCCAGAGACTGGTACTTGGACTTTTACTGGATGGTTTTGGACTCTTGTTTCTGCTTGGGGCTGGAAGCTACTGACTATCCTGTGTGTAATGATTATGATACTTTTTACATGCTGTGTATGTATCCAATGTGAAATGAAATGAATGAAATGAATTTGTACTTGTAAAGCGCACTGCTACCCTGAGGCATCCTGGCGCTGAACGCATACCGCTGTGGAACCCTTCCTGGCTTTTCCCTGTGAAATGTCCACTCCTGGGCACCCCCAAGGTGAAGCCAGGCATCCCAGCGCTGGTGGGGCCGTTGTGGAGATTAAGCAAGCTATTGCCCAGAGTTGCAGAGTGGGACCCATGATTAGAATAGGCACCGAGGCGAGAATTATCAGGTCCGAGGAAGTTGAGCCCAAGACCCGCCGAGGCGGGAATTGAACCCTGGTCCCGGGCCAGATCTCTGCATCAGGGTCTGCCGCTCTAACCATTGAGCCACACTTCTCCACAATGCTTTGCTCCATTTGCATCTCTGCTTGTATACCTGCCAAAGGGAACGTTGCTGAAACAAAGGCCCAACAAATGTTGAATAAAGAGGTGGCCGAAATAATGTTAATAGATGTACGGGATGAATATTTAGATTACCCCAGATAAACGAATGTCTTCAGCTAATGCTGAAAGGGTCGTCTGTTGTAATTTGGCAGCACTTAAGTTAAGCATTAGCCGAAGACATCCTGTATTCAGAGGCTAAATTGTCCGCTTTGTGGAATCCATTTTGTATTTCTGGCAGCCATTTTGGTTGCCATGTGCTGCCATGTGCTCGCCATGTGCTCTGTCCTACCTTCCTGTTAACTGCTCTTGAAATCTGCCTAGAGACGAGTTATATTTAGTTTCTTTTGCTTTGCACATGCTCAGTTGAGCTCGCAGCTGTCCATGCAGCTGTTCCGAGTTTATAAATGTCAGGATGTGTCTACTAGAAGTAGAAACTGTTAGCTCCACCCACTTGTCGACTGTGCATTTCTTGTATGACCTTATATGTACCTAAAACCAGCATTTGTGTTTGTACCGCCTTCATTTGAGCCCCTGTGTGGGTATAAAAGGACCAAGGTCCTTCCATTCAGTGTGCTACTTCATGCATTACCGAAGGGTGCTGTGAATGTAGCTCCACCTCATGAGGTTTAATAAACTCTGTTTTTTCTATTCCAGTTTCTGTGCCAACTTCTTCCTATTGGTCTGAGGACTCTGTGCAAGGAAGGGAGAACCCCTAAGCACTGGTAGGCCTTGTTGAGGCTCACCACCACACCAGGACTTCCAATTCTCAATCTAGGAACTTATGGTTCTTCTTTGGGGGCATGGTGATGGGTGGTGGTGGTGATTGATGTGTGTGTGTTTGCAAGTGGGGGTGTGTGAGTGTAGGTTTAGCTGGGTGTGTGTGAGGGTGCTATTTGTAGGTGTGGTAATGGTGTGTGGCTTGTGTGATGTATGAGCTGTGAGTGTGTCTGTGGTTGCTGTGTGATGGTGTTCTGTCTGGCAGGTCAGTGGAATTTGCAAGGGATCATGGTAGGGATTTGTGGCCTTTATGTAGGTGGAGTTGGAGGTGTATCCTTGTTCCATTTTTTTTTCCTCCCTGTATTTATTGGCTTAGTGGTTGCTTGTTTGGCCCTTTTTTAAAAAAAAATTCCTTGGTGTTTTTGGTGCATGTAGGAGTCGTTCTTGTGTCCGAGTAGGACGCTGCAGTTGTCTGGTGCGATCTTGTCCGCTAGGTTTCATATGCGGCGTACGAGTCGGTCGCGTAGTATTGAGTTGCTTCGGCTGGGTTTTGTATGCGTGTCGGTCGTACGGCTTGTGCTCCGGGCGAGTCGGTCGTGTTTTGCACGCACAGCATCGTACTACGCGGGTCGGAGTTCGCGGGTACGTTTCGTTCGGTTTCAATACGAGTGCGTGTCGGTCGGTTCATTTCGCGTGATTTCCCGGCCGATGGCTTGTTTCCGTCCGGCTCGGTCGGTCGTTTTGTATTCCGTCCGAGTCTGTCGGATTTCACATGCATTTCATCGTACTACCCGGGTTGTGCGGCGTCGGTCCGAGTCGGTCGGACTAAATTCCCGTACCGAGTCAGTCGGTATGTTTTCCGGCCCAAATCGGAATCGGCCCCTTGGTCTACACCTCACAGACTAGAGGCAAGCACAAATCTTGTCTCTTGTTGCCCTCAAACATCCCAAGGGATGTCATGCTTCATCATCGGGCGTTGCTCCTTGTCCGGCCGGCGCTGCAATGCCCTACGGGTCCCCCGAAGGGTCGCTTTAGTGGAGATCTTTCGATAACGCCATATGATGAGTGAGGTTGTGAGTTCGAGGGTTCGTAGGAGAGGGTGAATGAGTGAGTGAATGTTTATAACTGGCTAGGGGATACCGTAGAAAGCTTGTTTAATGCGTGGGTTCCCCTGACAGGTTAGAAAACCCTGTAGGTTGTGCGTTACTGGTAAGGCAATAATGTGCTTCAGTAACTATTCGGTCGACATGCTTCGTGCCCCAAAATGGTCGTAACGATGCCTGGCGCTTCCTCAGGACCAATGAAGTGAATAAAAAACGTGAAGGGGTGAAGAACCCTACTAAGGAAAGACAGGCGTTCCCCCTTGTGAATGATTACAAGGTGGCCTAAGCTCATTAAGTGACCGCTCTTGTTGTGACCTCGATGGGAAAAGAGAAAAGACAAAACATGAAGATAAAATTATTATATTTAACTCTCAGAGGTGAGATGATAAATTGCACCTCATCCCAGTAGTGTATTCACTTGTTGAGCACAGAAAGACACAAACGAGACATACCACATAAAATTAGAATCATGTTCAGTGATGAGATAATAAATTGCACCTCACCACACTAATGCACTAGAATGTCAGGCAAAAGAAAAAAGTGCCAGTAGCGCCAATGTGAGATATGAGCAAATGGCGCTACTAACACCAGTATATACAGTGCACAGACAGGGCTCATAGCCGAATTCCCGATATCACGATAAATTCATCACAGCTTACAAAACCTTTATATTGTACCACGAAGGGTAAACATGTGCAGTGGGCGCCTATGTGGATTGTAAAAATCTGGCGCCAAAGTGCAGACTCGCATTCATGGAAACTCCAGCAACAGCCCACCAGCATAAACCCTATGGTAAATGGTTGCAGTAAAATCAAGCACGACATGTCATGCGTTCTCACCTAATAGTAAGTTGTGGGTCGCTCCATAGGCTAGGGCGTGTTCGCCCGCACCGTAACGGGCTGTAATTCACAATGGGGAGAAAGGAGAGCATGCGATGTAAAAGCGGATCAGCGCAAAGCGGGCATAGCGGGTATAAAAAAGACCCAGGGGGGCGGTCAGGGAAGACCAGCAAGCAATTACTCACAGTTGTCGTCGGGTGCACTGCCTTCCAACACCTACCCCTTACACACGTGCCTGTATATTTACTAGCGTGTATCATGGGCTCCCTCATATAGCGAGGCCCCTCTCTTCGGATTGCCTGACTTCCGGTGGGCGTGTTTGTCTGACTTCCGGTAGGCGTGTCGCTTGAGAGCACTGCGCATGTGCGGGCGCCATCTTTGAATGGTGAAAGTGGACTTCTCTTGCATGTATGTCAGAAAGTGGTGTTTCCTTGTAAAAAACGGGATATGTGTATGGCACAGCAGTGCCATGAAGTCATAGGGGTGTGTGTTAGCACAACGTTCATGAGATCACACTGTATATGTGTATGAATCGTAATACCATTAAAATGTATAAAGTGGTCAGGATAAATGACCCAATTTCCAAGGGATCAAAGTAAAGGGCACACCGCGTCAAGTTGTTATTAGATGTGAGTCCACCTGGAGGGGCTCTGGCCAATGTGTGACTGGTCCAAAGGGTCTACAGAGAGCAGGGACAGTCACTGATACTTGTTGTATATCACAATATGTCTTCAGGACCTAGTCCATGGCATTCATTATTCTGTCCATGGAATGTCATCATTAAGTCCCCTTATGTGTGTCTGAAGGCGGTGTACCCACTGCTGTTCACGTCTCAATAGAGCAGTGTTACTCCAAGTAGGATTAGATTTCAAGACGGTCCACTTGATATCATCGACAGAGTGTCTCTTTTCGATGAAGTGGTTGCACATTCTAGTGGAAGTGCGTCCACATCGTATGGTGCTCTTATGCTCGCTAATCCTGGTTTTGACAGGTCTAGTTGTCATTCAGACATAGAAGAGTTCGCATGGGCATGAAATGAGATATACGCAGTTCTTCGTGTTGCAGTTCGTGTGTTGTCATTGTTCCCACATGAAATCACCCAATTGTAGTGTCTTTGTGTGTTTGGTAGAGGCACATACACTGCAGGTCCTGCACGGGTAGTATCCTGTTACTGATGGTAGGTACCACAGGGTTATCTCACCTGGTTTTTTGCGAGGACAGGGTCGTGTGTGTACCAACTGATCCCTTAAGTTGGTTGTTCTCTTGAAGGCAAATCTGGGTTTTGAAATGTTCAGAGAGTCTGTATTCAAGATCTTCCAATTCGGTAGAATGATGTTCTTTATCTGATTAGAGAGGGGTGTAAAGGTGGTGACACAGGTCATCATATCATCATCTTGATGTTCCCTGTTATCCAGCAGGCCTTCACGGTTGTTATTGCGTGCTTTCTTTCTAGATTTTATTATGACACTTGTGGGGTAGTTCTTATCTCTCAGATTAGTGGTGAGAGCTGCTGCCTGGGAGTCGAAGTCAGTGATCGAGCTGCAATTTCTACGGATTCTCAAAAATTGGCCATATGGGAGGTTCTCTCATAGGGCTTTAGGATGGTGACTGTCGAATGGGAGAAGGCTGTTGCAGTCAGTTTCCTTCTTGTATGTTCTGGTATGCAGGTATCCTTGTTCCAAGGAGATCATCAGGTCTAGGAAGGGAAGTTCCGTCTTGGACTGTGTTTTCGTAAAGCGTAAGTAGAGGTTCAAGTCGTTAATCCAGTCATTGAATTTCACACAACTATCTTCAGTACCTTTCCAGAAAATGATGATGTCATCAATATACCGTTTCCAGGTCAGGATATTTTCCTGGAAAGGGTTAGAGTCCGTGAAGATGTGCTGGGATTCAAAGTGTGCCATGTATAGCCCCGCCAGACTCAGCGCAAAGGTACTCCCCATGGAAGTACCTTGTATTTGATGATAGAGAGTTGTTTTATACATAAAGTAGTTGTTTTTTAAGGCAATGGTTATGCACTCCAGTATGAACTCCACAGGTGTATTGGTGGGGATTTCCGATGTCCGTAGTAGGTTCTCCACTACTGAAATGCTGGCATCCTGGGGAATGTTTGTGACAACGCTTCCACATCTAACGTTATCAAGAAGTTGATTTCCTCGATGTTATTGGTGTTGATTTCGGTGATCAAATTTAGGACATCTCTCGTGTCCTTGAGATAGGCAGGCGTCGTCTGCACCAAGGGACGCAGGAAGAAATCGCTGAACTGGCTCAAAGGTTCAAGGAGGGGCCCGATCCCTGACACAATGGGGCGTCCAGGGGGAGGTACAATACCCTTGTGTATCTTGGGTAGCAGGTAGAAGTATGGTACTCTGGGAGCGGTGTTCACAAGGAAGGCCGATTCGTGTGTGGAGATCCATCCTTAAGTCACTGCTTCATTCACTGCAATCTTGATACGAGTGAGAAGGGATTCGGTGGGGTCCGTGTCCAATCTTTTGTAGTACTTGGTGTTGTCAAGTTGGCGGAGACATTCTTACTCGTAGTCGCTGATGTTCATTATCACTGTGGCACCACCCTTATCCACTGGTTTTATGATAATGTTCTCGTCTTCTCAGAGTGTGGAGATGGCTCTTCTGAGTTTATTCGTTAGGTTGTTGTACGTTTTCCTTTTCTCCAATTGGTTTACTTCTTTGAGGACGGCTTTCTCGAAGGTAAGCACTTCACTGGGTACCATGGCGGTAGTGGGTGTGAACTTGGATGGTGGTCTTAGTACGGTGTCTTCTCTTTCAGGTATGATGTTGTCCTTGAAGAAGGAATTCAGTCTGATCTTCCTGAAAAGCTGATGCAGTTCTCTGTTGAGTTTGAAGTTGTCTTCCTTAGGCGTCGGTACAAAACCAAGTCCCTTTTCCAGTACAGAGATTTCATCCGTGGAGAGTGTTCTGTCAGAGATGTTGACAATTAGGTTTTTTTGTTCATTTGGCTCCTCGTTGTTTATTGCGTCTCCGCGTCCAGCCACTGGACCTGTTTGTTGCCTCTTCTTCTTCCTCTGCCTCTGCCCCTGTTCAGAAAAGGAGGAGGAGTGTGTTGGAAGAAGGGTGGTTGAAAACCCTGTTGGGGTCTGGGGTAAGCTGGGTACCACATGGGTGCATGTGGAGGGTAAGGTTGGTTGGGGTATCCATACATGGTGGGCGGAGGAGATGAAAGAAGTCCCTGTCTGTTCTGTTCTTCCCCAAGCTGTTGTTGGTTGAGTTGCTGTTGGTGGAGTGGTTGGAACGTTCTGATGCTGTGGATCCATCATTAGATGATGCATCGTTGCTGGATGGTTGATAGTCCTCTTTGATGTAGGGGTATATTTTCTCTTTGTCGAACCTCTTGATATCGATAAATTCATCACAGCTTACAAAACCTTTATAAATATATAAAGGTTTTGTAAGCTGTGATGAATTTATCGTGATATCGGAAATTCGGCCCATGAGCCCTGTCTGTGCACTGTATATACTGGTGTGTTAGTAGCGCCATTTGCTCATATCTCACATTGGCGCTACTGGCACTTTTTTCTTTTGCCTGACATTCTAGTGCATTAGTGTGGTGAGGTGCAATGAATTATCTCATCACTGAACATGATTCTACTTTTATGTGGTGTGTCTCGTTTGTGTCTTTCTGTGCTCAACAAGTGAATACACTACTGGGATGAGGTTCAATTTATCATCTCACCACTGAGAGACTAATAATAATTTTATCTTCATGTTTTGTGTTCCGTTTCACTTTTCTCTTTTCCCATCCAGGTCGCAACAAGAGCGGTCACTTATTGAGCTTAGGCCACCTTGTAGTCATTCACAAGGGGGACCGCCTGTCTTTCTTTAGTAGGGTTCTTCACCCATTCACGTTTTTTATTTAAATCATTGGTCCTGAGGAAGCGCCAGGGATCGTTACGACCATTTTGGGGTGCGAAACATATCGACTGAATAGTTACTGAAGCACATTATTGCCTTACCAGTAACGCACAACCTACGGGTTTTTTAACTTGACAGGGGAACCCACGCAATAAACTAGCTTTCTGCGATATCCCCTAGCCAGTTTTAAACATTCACTCACTCATTCACCCTCTCCTACGAATCCTCAATCTCACACCCTCACTCATCATACGGCGTTATCTAAAGATCTCCGCTAAAGCGACCCTCCGGGGGACCCATAGGGCATTGCAGTGCCAGCCCAACGGGAGCAACGCCCGATGATGAAGCATGACATCCCTTGGGATGTGTGAGGGCAACAAGAGACAAGACTTGTGCTTTCCTATAGTCTGTGAGGTGTAGACCTAGTCTTTTCCCTCTCATTTTCTCTCTCTCTCGGGACAACTATTGTGCCCACTCTGGAACAGTTACCCACTGTTTGGTTTGATATTAGCAAATGGAGCACGGGTACTGGACCATAACTAGCTCCTAGTCCCCCCTTCTTTTGAAACATATGTGTCTGAGTGAGCACCACAACACCAACGAGTGCGACTCTTGCCAACAACCTGACTGAAAGCCGCAGGGAACGTCGCATGAAGCTCATGGCAGCGCAGATGTCACAGTCTACGAGGTCTTCTCATTGTCCTCGATCCCCTAAGCGTTCTGTGGAACAACCGCATGTCTGTTCTAGGATTCATTCCTGCGGGCATCATTCACCTTCGACATCCAGGGGTATGTCTCAGTGCCGGCGGTCGAGGACGCAACACCTCCCGCCTTCGTCACCTACCACTGGGCCCCACTCTTCTGTTGAAGTGCTGAGGCATGAGTTGGGCCAGCGTATCCCCACCTATCCTGGGGCTGGGGCATATTTCACCCAGATGAGACAATATTCCTGACCTTTTCTTCCTGTTCTTGGGTCGTCACCTCGCTCGAGAGCACCTTTGGGCCCTTCAGAAGTGCATGAGGTCTTGTCTGTGACTCCACCGGTGGGTTCTCCCTAGGCTTCAGGTTGGACTCTCGTGTCTGACACCTCAGCAGAGCCCATGTACATTCCAGCCCGGCTCCCACCTTCGCTCCCACTTCTGGTCTACCAACTCCAATGTCTTTGCCAGGCCCTTGTCTGCCGGCTCTGATGGTGGTGCCATCGATGCCGATCAATGCTGCTTCCGATGTGAAGGTGTCGCCATCTCGTCATTGACCGGCTTCGGTTCCAGAATGGAATGCAGTGCAGATGGAGCGGACCGTCTCAGACTCCCTTCCTCTGGTTTTTCCTTCTGAAGACAATGGTTGTGGAAGTACCTCAGGCGGTGTGGTGTGTCCTCCTCCAATTCCGTAAACTGTTCCACCCCTACAGAATCTGGCTGGTTTCTTGACTTAGGTGACGCCGGTGACTTGGTCTCTTCGCCGGCCTCCAGTATCTTGTATCCTCCTGGTTTGGCTACGGAGTCAAGTTCCGCACTGGCAGACATGCTCAATTGACTTTTGAGTGCCCTGGTTTACTCCTTCCTTTGGTGGAATGTCAACAGAACTTTTAATTATTGTTGTGCACCCTACAAAGTCTAATGTTGAGCCTGTACTTCCTTATAGTGATTGTCTTTTTGATATCCTGTTGGGTGCTTGGACTAAACCCAAAACAGGGCTCCCTGTGGATAGTTTAATTTCTCACAGGCCTCACCCAGCCCCGGAGGATCCCACCTGTGTCCATAAACATCCCTCTACTAAAAGCTTTGTGGTTCAGGCTGTTTTATCCATGCAGAACATTGATTTTCTTACCCCTGTCCCTCCAGAACGGGAGGCTAGGAAATGTGACGATTGTGGTAGGCGTATTTTCTCTTCTAGCACTTGTTTGTGCTCTCTCAACACTTTTTGTGTGCTCACCGCTTCTCCCATGCCTTGTGCCTCTGCCCTCCCTTCCAGAGGATGTTCGTAATATTCTTGTTCCCCTGGTACAAGTTGGGCAGCAAGCTGCCACACTTAGCATTCACTGTGGTATGAACACTACTGATTCTGTTGGTCGGGCTATGGCCTCTTCCTTTGCTCTACGTCGACATACATGGTTGCGTTCTTCCAGGTTTTCAGAGGCTGTGCAAACTGCTTTAATCAACATGCCTTTTGATGGCATCTCCCTTTTTGGCGCGCTCGCCGACTCAGCATTATGCTGGTTCAGGGACAGTCATGGTGGAAAAGAGTCTTAACTCTGTTGTACTAAGGTCATCAAGGACAGTTGTTTCTCCTTGTTTTGAATCTTTCCCTCCTTCCTAGGGCAGAGTTCCTCTCTCCCTCCCCTGCCAGGGATACACCCGGTGTGGTGTTCCTGCTTTCTGCAGGTATTTTTTGTCTTGTTTATGCTGTCAGTGACATGTTTCGTTTTCAGCCATCTGAAACTTATCTTACTTTGCGGTCTCCTGGGAATCTGTTCTTTGGCTGCTTTGCCGCTTGAATTTCCCTACCCGAGTACTTACTCTGTGGCAGAGATCCTGTTTATGTTGTGCGGTTGCACTGTAGACTTGTTCCCCGTTTTTGGGGACCTTACTTTGTATGCCTCAGAGGTATTTTTGTGCCCTGCTTATGCAATTTGTAACCCTTTTAGGGACTTCTCCTTCCTCTTTTCTCTGCTCTTATATCCATATGGGCTATGCTGGTGCTGCAGGCATGCAACCTCTTGGGCTTCATTTACTTTCATTTCCCTCTTTGACCCTTCTTGGCATGGCCCTTCTCTTTGCTTTGTTTTACTCTCCGGAACGCATGGATTTCTCATCTTATATTTCCATTGGGTCAGGCCTGGATTTCACAACTCCAGCTTTGTCGTGCTTCTGTGACTGTCGTCTCCAGCAGTCTACTATTCTTCTGCCTGTTTTAAACTTATCTGCCATCACGATGGTGAGGTAACTGTTATGTCTGATGTTCTTTTCAGTCCTCTTCACCTGGGACACCAGTCCCCTTGCTGGTTTTTATCCTTGACTTGTGTTCTTATTTCACAAGAGGCTGTGTTTTCCTTTTTTTCTTGTATCTTTCCTCCCACCACTTCCACCTTAGTGGCGTTCCCACTTTTTCTATTGGAGAGGTTCCATTTCCCCCCCTTCTTGGTAGGGTTATTTTATTACTTTTTCTTGGGGCATACCCTGTCTTTCCTCATGTTTCTATGATGCGTTGCTCAGGTTTCTTACCTGTTTCTCCTACTTCCATGAGTTGGACAATGTGTGATTGTCAAAACCAACTACATATTGCCCTTTGCTTCTGCCAGCCCTTTTATTTCACCTTGGCAGGTCTTCTTCTTCTTCTTCTTCCTCTTCCTCTTCGTCTTCTTCCTCTTCCTCTTCCTCTTTCTCTTCTTCTTCTTCCTCTTCTTCCTCTTTTTTCTCTTCTTCCTCTTCTTCCTCTTCTTCTTCTTTTTGCTCTTCTTCTTCTTTTTCTTCTTCTTCTTTTTCCTCTTCTTCTTTTTCCTCTTCTTTTTCCCGTTCTTCTTTATCTCTTTTTCTTCTTTTTCCTCTTCTTCCTTCTTCTTTTTCCTCTTCTTCTTCTTCCTTCTTCTTTTTCCTCTTCTTCTTCTTCTTCCTCTTGTTCTTCTTCCTTTTTCTTTTTCCTCTTCATGGTAGACTTCCACATGCGGTTTAATTTTGTTTTACATGTTACCGCCTGTTGGCACCCTTCCTCAGTCAGTGGCGTTGGTTCTTGAATGATTGCCCTTGTTTTTCTGTAGTGGGTAATACCCTCAACTTTCTACTCTAAGTGGCATTGTGTTGCTGTTTTCCTGTCTTGTCTTTCTGTCGGCACCTCAGTTACTGTTGTAACCTCTTCTTGATGACGGTAGGGTATATTATCTCTGTCCCTCCTAGGGTACCTCTCTTCTTGGGGTATCTTCCGTTCCTCCACTTCTCGTCCTCCCTCTCCCTATTGGAGGACGTGGGTTACCTTCAGAGGAGTGGATATACTTTTGCTGTACCCTCATGGCTTGTGTGCCTATAGGTATTACTGTTTTTTTTTCTATGCAGATTTATCCTTCTATACATTTACCTTTGGATCTCTCGCCATATATATGTCTATCTCTTGAATGGATCTCTTGTAGCTGTCTTTTACTTCAGATATCTAAGAGTCTGATTGTACATATGGTCATCTGGCCTTCTATACGGTGTACGTCGCTGCATTTTACCTACACCTTCTTGTTGTCCTGGTTCAACCTTATTGGTTGCACTTGTCTGTTTCCTTCCTTCTCTTCAATGAGCATCTCTGTTACATTGTTTCAGATGATGCCTTATACATCTTTTGAGATTTCCAGTGTAAGAGTGGTTTCTTTACCATTCTTGTTTTTGTAGCTATGCTCTTCAATATTCATTGTTCTCTCTTTTCTTTTCTCCATCGATCTTTCATTGGAGCCTCCTTTTTCCGAAATCCATTCTTGGGAGAGTTTCCTTATGATCGGTGGTGCTCTTTATTCACTGTATGTGTTCACTGCGGCTGAGCACACTGTGTTTGTTCCTTCAATTGGTTTTGAGCCTGGACTCTATGGGCTATTGTCCTTGGTCCCATTGTATCTCCTGACTGTGAGTTGCGCCCCTTTTTGGGACTGCCCCTTTTATTGGTTCTATACTGTGTTTCTCATGGTCTTGTTGCTTTCTACTCCCAACAGGCTTTCCATAGTCCTTCTTGGAGGTCAGTCCTTCAGTATAAATCTTACTTTACCTATCATTTTTTCGGATAGTCTGGTCCCTTCTATCTTTAGGCCGGCTTCTCCTATTTGCGGATCTTTGGTGAAGTCGGCTCACAACCCCTCCTCCGAGGTTGGCATTGCTTGGGTATCCGATTCTAAGATAAGAAATCTTCGGCTAGATGTCTCTATTAGATGGACAAGTTACTTAACTTTGGTAATGCCTTAGATGGTAGAGACAGGATCTGGTTGCAGATTCCTTATCGACCCACCCATCTTTCCTGCTCTGTGAACTGAGCGCCCTGTGGTTTCTTAGATCCCCTCTTTGCTTTCTACTGCAATTCTTTCAATCTGTGCTTGTTGCTACAAGATTTTTTCATTTTTGGCACACTGTTTCCTGAGACTGTTCCTCTGTGTGGCTTCGCGCTGTTGGCATGGAAATGGTCACAAAGAAATTATGTCAACTCATCAGGGGAGGGCTTATATGGACTCCGTTGACATCCCATCTGGGAGACGACATTGCTGCGGAGTCTCTCGACGCCCTCTACTGACGCGCAGAGGTACTGCTGAAAACATTTCCAGATCCAGTGTGGTTCCTGTGAGGATTCTAAGATAAGGAATCTGCGGCTAGATCCTGTCTCTACCAGATAAGGCATTACCAAAGTTAAGTAACTCGTACATAATGTACATTTGACTATCATTTTTGGTGAGTTTTTGACAAAGCTAATGAGTCTGCTTTATATATATTAATATGCTGATGTACTTTTTATATTTTGGTTTTCTGACCCTTTGACGAAGTCAGTAGGTCTGCCTTACTTAAAGTGACTCCCTTTCTATTGTAACATCCCATTGCCAGCGGTGTACGCCCACAGGGGTTTGGGCGCAGGGCTGTGTGCAGCAGGCGTTGGACACCAGTGGGGCTATATATATGTTTAAGAAGCTGGCTCTCTATATGGTGTACTAAAAAGAAGTACACTGTGCAGAGAGTTCAGAGATTTCCCAAATGGTACACAGAGGTAAAAGAAAATAATTCCAATGCTCTTTTTGTGGCAGTATGGGCGAGCAGTTAGGCTTATCAGAGGGTGATGCTAAGTATTTGTAGTACTCACAAAGATAATAAATGAGACACAGACTCAATAATAAATCTGAGACCAATTTTTAAAAATAAAGTCAATTTTTATGCATTTTTAGAAACCAAGAATACAGTTCTAAGGTAAGTATTTTTCGAGATACGTTTTATAAAGAGTTTGAAAAATATATCACATTTGTGCACAATTACGCACCATATGAATCAATGGGAAGAAATAGAAAATTGCATAGAAAATCAGGCAATGCCTTCACGAAGTTCACCTTCTCGTTTTAGGTCGATGTCGGGCCAGGTCAAAAATTCCAGCAGACATTCGGAAGCGTCCTGGATCTGGCAGGAACAGAGTACTGAGGTTCTTGGAAACTGGTGCGCAAAGATGAAGGGGGCCACTTGAAAATGCACTGCACAGGTGGACTTACAGGTAAGTCCGGTAGGTCTCCTTGGAGGGAGCAGGTCGCAAGGGCCTGGGGACCATGGTAGATGAGCTGGGTAGTTGGTGCTGGGGCCGGTGGAGCCGGGTGCAGAGCGAACAGGTCAGCCAGACGTCGTGCGTCTTCAGCATCTTCGCGGTCAGGAGCTGGCAACTTGTAGAGGCGATCTCAGGACAGCTGGGCCATTCAGAAATGGGTCTCGGGTGTCTCAATGTCTCTCGATGGGTACTTTCTTCTGATGCTTCGGGAGTCTTGGGGGGACTCTTCTTCTTGGTTTTTACTCTTGGTGGTCCAGTACCCCAGATATTGGTACACGCAGCTCCCATGGGTCCTGGTGCCTCCAAATCTGGTGGAGAGGCAGATCTGACTCTCCGGGGCTTTTGTAACTCTTCTTCCTTTGGTGCTGCATCAAGGTCATTGGGGAGCATCAAGTCAACAAACTGGACTTCACAGAATCGGTGTCTGCGGTGTGCAGGGGAGTAATACCTTCACCAAGGGAGCTTCTTGGTGATTTCTCGGATGCTGGAGGTGCTCCGGCTTTCTTGGAGTCCTAGCAGGTTTCAGGACAACACAGCGGCAGTGATTGTTGATTGTTCTTGCAGCTGGCTGGGTTTGGCGCCTTTTCTTTCTGCAGCAGGGATTCTGTTCTCGCGTAGCAGGTCTTCATTTGTCCTGGTCCGATGAATCTGAGGTTCAGGTCTCAGGAAGCCACCTAAATACTGAATTTAGGGGCGTTACAAGGGGAGACAGGTAATGGCCAATGGGCTATCTATCTTTAGTGATCACTTCCTGTGGGAAGAGGAACTACCCTAGCCCTGATCTGAGGTTTTCTCTCCATATCAAGATAGTGGATTCACAGGAAAGGGTATCACCTCGCCCGCCCCACCCTAGGGCTGCTGCAGGCTGAGAGGGGACCCTACTCCTTATATAACTAATTTTTCCGCCCTTCTTTCCACCAAAAGTGAAGCAGGAAAAGTAGATTGGCCTCCCCCACTATCCGGGGGTTCCTGGGTTGGTTTTCAGCTGTGGCATTGCCTTTGAAGCCTCCCGCCCTGGAAGGCCAACCTGTCCTGGAGGAGGTGTGAAACACCCCCATCCAGAGCAGGTATTGTTTCTGTCCTCTGAGAGCGCTGGCTCTCACTCCATGAGGTCAGAAACATGTCTGGTGGTGGCAGGCTGTTGAAAAATGGCCAGAGACCCCACTAGTGTTCGTTTTAGTTTCAGGGGACCCTCTAAAAGGGTCTCATGTGTGAATTTCTTTATAAATACAGCACTGGCATCAGTGAGGATTTATTAATACAGGATGTTTGGTACCAAACATCTTAGAAATCAGTGCAGTCATCATGGAGCTAGGAACCTTGTGTTGACAAGTATCCAGCCCATGTACTCCTTATGACTTCCCTGTTCACTTACAACATCAAAGAATGGACTGGACATTGTAGGGACATATCTACTCAATCTGATATGCCCACACTTAGGATATAGTGCATCCTACCTTAGGGCTAAAGGACTGCAGTGTGGGTGACTTACCTATATCTTATGCAGTGTAGGGTTGGCATGGCACAGAGGGCTGTGTGCCATGTTGACTCTTCAGATTTTCCTGCACCAAGACATGCAGCCTGCATTGGCAAAGTGTCTAACTTTGGTGAGGGAGCCCTGGGATGGCACAACCTGTGCTGCAGCCCCTTTGGACCCTGTTCAGTACCCATGCCCTAGGTACCAGGGGTACCACTTACTAGGGCGTACAGATATAGCTGAAGTTGTACCAATCATGATACCGTGTTTTGGGAAAGAGTTCAGGCACTGGGAACCTGGTTAGCAGGGACACAGTGCACTTATGTTTCAAAATTACACCAGGCAAAAAGTTGGGGGCTAGCCAGGCAGAAAGAGGAACTTTCCTACATGACCCCCAAACGAAAAAGGATGAGACTAACCTTTCCCTAAAGAGTCTTCATCTTCTAAGTGAAAGAACCTGGAAAGGCCATCTGCATTGGAATGTTCGGTCCCAGGTCTGGTGTTCCACTGTAAAGTCCATTCCCTGTAGGGATATGGACCACCTTAACAATTTGGGGTTTTCTACTTTCATCTGCATGAGCCATCTGAGAGGTCTGTGGTCAGTTTGGACAAGGAAGTGAGAACCAAACAGGTATGGTCTCAGCTTCTTCAGGGACCAAAACACAGCAAAGGCTTCCCTCTCTATAGCACTCTAACGCTACTCTCTGGGAAAAAGCCTCCTGTTTATGAAAGTAATATGTTGTGCGTTGCTCATGGCAATCATCATTAGTCTGGGCTAGGACCTCTCCTAACCCATGCTCAGATGCATCTGTCTGCACTATGAACTGCTTGGAGTAATCTGGAGCTTTTAGAATGGGTGATGAGCACATTGCTACTTTCAAGGTGTCAAAAGCCTTTCGACAGCTCACTGTGCAGTTTACCATTTTCTGGGCATTTTCTTGGAGGTCAGTTCTGTGAGGGGGTCCATAATGGACCCATATCCCTGCACAAACCTCTTGTAGTACCCAGTCAAGCCAAAGAATTCCCTGACTTGGGTCTGGGTGGTTGGAGCTTCCCAATCCAGAATGGTCAGGATTTTTGGCTGTAGGGGCTGAGTTTGGCCTCCACCCACAAGGTGGCCCAAGTATACAAGCTTGCCCTGCCCTATCTGGCACTTTCTTGCCTTGATAGTGAGGCTGGCTCTCCGCAGAGCCTCCAGGAACTTTTGGAGGTGGATCAGGTGATCCTGCTAGGTGGAGCTAAAGACAGCAATATCATCAAGGTAGGCTGCACTATAGGCTCCCCATCCAGCAAGGACTTTTTTCACCAACCTCTGAAAGGTGGCAGGGGCATTCTTCAAACCAAAGGGAATCACAGTGAACTGGAAGTGCCCATCTGGAGTGGAAAATGCAGATTTTACTTTTGTTCCAGGGGTCAGACCTGTCTGCCAGTACCCTGATGTGATATCAAAGGTACTCAGATATGTGGCTGGCCCTAACCTGTCAATTAGCTCATCAGCTCTTGGAATTTGATGGGCATCTGTCTTGGTAACTGCATTGAGGCCCCTGTAGTCCATACAAAACCTCATTTCTTTCTATCCACCCTGAGAATGAGGCTTGGGGACTAATCAGTCAATCAATCAAAAAGAATGTTTATTTAGACCATTGGCCCTAAAACACATAAAAGCATTTTGATCTTACATAAATACTCTCTCATTAAATATATAGTAAAAGTAAAATGGAATAAAATACCAAGTTCCTTAAAAATTCCACTTACATATCTGGTTACATTTCATCATAAATAATAATACTTAACATTTCCAATTCTATAAACTCTTAAAAACATTTTTAACTTCCAGCATAATCCTACCAATTGCACATGCTATGTCCAGAGAGTGCATTTCAGCTAACAAGTCCGCTGCTTGTGCACGATTTTTAATACCATATTTTTTTTTAAATTGGACGCAGAAACAATTTCCGTGCAGCAAGGACTTTTAAGCAATCTAATACAATGTGCAAAATATAACATTTTGTGCCTAGGTTGCAGGTACATTTCCCTTCAGTATCCATCACAACCCCTTCTCATAGACAGTATTCATTCCAATTCGCAACTTTAGTATTTCATTTCTAAGACATCGATTGGGGAGTATCTCTATATATGGGAACTGTTGATCGGTTTGCCATGACTTAATCATAAAGTGCACAGATTCTTTCCCCTCCAAATACTGTCGATCCTGGTCTCGAGAAGTTTCTTTCCCTAGTATCTTAGGTTCCTGTTTTGCAATATCAATTTGTAGATTATGAGGGCACAATTTAATTTTCAGTTCCCTGCATACCATGGCTAACGTTTCCCTAATCCCCGCTACCCATTTCAGTTCACTTTGCAAAATCTCATTTTTACACCATTGTGATATTTTTTTGCTCCTTCCGTGGGGTTGCCAAAGTCTTATTAGTGCCACACGTGCCATTATCTCCCAAGATACCATGCCAGTTTCTTTTCTTACTGCCTGAATCATGGAAGACCTAGGTAGTGACAATAAGTTTTTTACACATTTTCCCTCTTCAGCATCCCACCCCCTTTGCCACTTAAGCATAACAATTCTGCTCCATATTGGAACTGGGGTGGTATCGTGGTCACATAAGCTTTCAAAACAGGTCTATCTAACATTTCTCCATAGTTTTTACGAAATTGTTTCAGCCCGCTAACTGAAGTCAGTGCTCGGATTCTTAGTGCGTTCAGATGGGTATTCTATTTTTGAGATTTCTCAAACCACATTCCTAAGTATTTGTACTCCTTTACTATTTACAACTTTGTGGAGCCTAGGAACCAGCTAAATATTTTCCTATTCTTACCAAAACTCAAGACCTTGTTTTTTTTCTCCAAATTTACCACAAGTTTTTTGTGGCTGCAGTATTCATTAAACCTATCCAGCTTCCTTTGCAGACCTATCTCTGTTTGGTCTAGGATTACCAGATCATCCGCATAAAGTAAGCAAGCAATGTATTTCCCATCTAATTTAGGGCTGGCACACCGTGACATGCCCAAAGTAGTTGGAAAGTCAGCTGTAAACAAGGAGAAAAGCAAGGGAGCCAAGACGCACCCTTGTCTTAACCCATTTCCAATTGGAATCTTCTTCGAAAACATCCCGTCTGTATCCAGGATAACCTGTGCCCAGTTGTGGCTATGAAACCCTTGTATTATAGCCAAAAGACCCTTGGAGATGTCCAAGCTGGTTAACATCTCCCACAGTTGATATTGGTCTACTAGATCAAATGCCACCTGGAAGTCGGCTAAGCAGCTGAACAGTCTACCCCCCTGCTCCACCGACTTCCGAACGATAGACCAAAGGGAAAAGCAATGATCGATTGTGGAGTGCCCCGCCTTAAGGAGGAAATATGTGATTTTGTTAAGGCCATTCCTTGAGTTTTTCTAGGATTATTTTCACAAAGACATTCTCTCCCACATCCAGTAGATTAATTAACCTATAGTTTTTAGGTATCTTTATATCTCCCCTTTTATGGGTCTAATAATTGCTCCTTTCCAATTTTCCGGCATCTGTCCTGAATTGAGAATGCCGGAAAACATTTTGGCAAATAATTCTGCCCACCAGTCTGGTCTTTATAATCACTGCCGGGAGATTATCAGGGTCCGCTGCTCTAGTCAGTGTTAGGTTTGCTATGATGCGTCTAATATTGCATACAGAGAAGAGAGACCTAATGTCCTCCTCCACCTCTGTCCATAGTGTGTCTTTCTGCTTTACTTGACCTAACCCTTCCCCGTAAATTTATCCCAAATATCTCTCCCAAGAGTCTTCTGTCACCATGCAAGTCATCGTCCCCAGTGTCTTTCCAGATCCATCTTGGGCTAACTTCCAAAACCTTTTTACATCTTTTGTTTCTATTGCCTCCAATAGACTTCCCAAGCATCTCTCTTTGTATGTTCTTTTTTGTTTCCTAACGACCATTTTATATGTTTTCCTTAATTTCTGTAGGCTATCAAACCTATCTGGATTGTACTTTATCTTCAGGTTTCTTTCCCCTTTTCTTATGTTTGATTTTAATTTCCTACATTCCTCATTAAACCAATTCTTTTCTATACTCTTACCTCTCTTTTTCCTATATTCCCTGCAGCTATTACCCTCTATTTTTACCCTTAGGCATTGGACCACTTGGTTAATTACATTTTCAAACCATCCTATGGTTTTAGTATAAGGGATGTCATCTAATGTTTGGCTCTGCCTGAAAGCCATCAGTTTCTCCATACACTCCTCTGTCATACAAGTGGTCAGCCGCCTGGGATAGTCAATTTGCACAGGGATGATTGTATCTCTTGGTTTCTTATTTCCTCCCACTATCTCAAGTATTAGCGGGAAGTGGTCACTTCCCTCAGCTCTCATCACCTCGAAGTTCTAATTCAAAGTTCCATGCATGCATAAAAATGTGGTCAAATGGGCATAGTTGGTTACCTTTCTTAAATGTAAGATTTGCTGGCCAGTCTGTCTCCATACTTCCATTATTACAGACTAGGCTCATTGTGCCCATGAAATTCCCCTAGGATCGTATCATGAGGAGCGAGTCCCTCCTTTGGGAAGCTGGCAGCTCTTATCTTATAGGCAGACAGTAACTCTTTGCACCCTGAGTCAGATCTACAGGAGTCTAATATATGATTGAAGTCTCCTGCTAATATAAACAGGTCTCTCTGGTATAAGTCTCTTAGATCCTGTATACTTTCTTTGAACTTTCCCAGTTCTAATTTATACTCCTTTATCTCCACCCCCCTGCATATAAACATTTATTATGATTATACCATCATACTCTGGGTTGGGATCAAAAAGGCAAACTCTACAGGCCATCAACCTTTTGCATCTGACTTTCAGGTAGACTACCCTTTTGGCTATTTTGTTGGATATCAACGTTATTTGTCCACCAGATGGGCGTCCAAATTGTCTTCTCCTGGGGAAAATGTTCAGTTGTACATACCCTTCGTGTAATGAGGTTTCGTCGCACAGCCAGGTTTCTTGTATGTACACAATCTCGAAAAGGTTAGTTAATTTTTTTAAACTTTCTAAATTAGATATTCTGTTGTATCCATTGATGTTCCAAGTAAGTATACCCAGGCTGTGCGACAACCCTGCCTCCTAGTCAATCTCACTTAACCAGCTTTTTTCATCATTTACTGGTAGTGCTAGGGCCCTACATCTATTTACTGAGTAAAATCCTTTTCTATCCTCATCTATTTCATACAGTTTTGGAGTGATTTTTAGGTCTTCCTTATCATTATATGCCTGGTCAATCAATCTAATTTGTCTTGATCCCAGTCCCGCATGATTTATCAAGAAGGGTTTCTCATATTTATCCCGTTCTGGTATTTCCTAATCAGGAACAAATCTAATTCCTTCTTTGTGTAATTCCTGTTCTGCGTTTATCAATGCTGATTTAACCAGCCATGAATACAACAAAACCTTTGTTACTTCTTGTCCACATTTATTTACCGTGAATCCCACCTGTCTGAGGTCTTTAGTCCTTGTATCCCTCAGGATTGCACATTTGTAGAAGGAGAAGAGCAGTTGTGTCTGATTTAATGGGTTAATTTTCCTTCCTCTTTTTCCACCTTTCCTTTGGTATATCGATTCAAGGTGTAACAATAAGTCATTCCCCTTTCCATTTTCTATTTCATGGCCTCCCCCCCTTAATCTCACTCCTCCTTCTCCCATCTAATACTTCTATACCCTTTCTTTCCCCATTTTGATCATCGAGGTCTCTTTGTTTCCCTTGCCTTCCCCCCCTGCTTACTCCTAACACTAGCACACTTAGGAGTATATTCACAAGAACGTGCGATAAACATCGCCAAAATAGCTTACTGCAACTTCTCACATCGCAGTCGATCGTGTGAAAATAACGCTGTGTTAACGTGGCAT
The DNA here is from genome assembly GCA_963921515.1 of Calotriton arnoldi. Taxonomy (NCBI): domain Eukaryota; kingdom Metazoa; phylum Chordata; class Amphibia; order Caudata; family Salamandridae; genus Calotriton; species Calotriton arnoldi. The sequence goes on along the minus strand of CAWUFW010016044.1, from coordinate 226,562 downwards.
TCACAACACGGCGATACCGTGCGATAATCGCACAAGAACGCGGCAAATGTCTGCAAAACAACTACCTCGACGGCGATAAAAATGCAAACCCCAACGCGAAAAAAGTTGCGATGGGCCCAACCGCGATAAAATCTGCGTGATAACTAGTGAGAGGCCAGCAAGTCCCACGCGTCATGCGGGGAAAAGCACAAGAAAAACACCCAAAAAGATCACACCAAAAACAAGATGAACTGCGGAGCACCAAGGATGCACCCGGACCGAGTGCAGAGGGCAACGTGAAACCCACAAGACCCACGGAGGCCCAGCCAGGAAGCCAGGTGTCGTGGAAGGGCAATGAGAAGAGGGAGAGGAAGACGGGGTACAGTCTGCAGGAAACCCGGATCCAAGTCACGGATGAGATAGAACACCACCACCAACTGTACGTCACCTCCAACGTGTCATTGGCAAAAAAGACACTGAGATGGCAGACCATCTTGGACTATGAGAATGCCGTGGCCGCGCCGAGGAAGACAATAGAAGAGGACAAGAGGCGCTGGAATGATGCGAAGGGCAAACCCAAGAAGGAACTCGCTGCCAACATGAAAGCAGCAACACACATTGGAGGTGGGGGGCCAGCAGAACACCAGGAGCAGGATAAAATGGTGGCCACAGTCATCAGTCGGGAGACGGTGACAGGATCAGAGGACCCGGGCACTGCTCAACATGACCTGACACAACATCAATAGGGTGAGTACCTACCAGGGAGTGGGGGGATGGGGGGAGATGGGCATAATGGCACACATGCACAATTAAGCAGAGCACACTGCACACCCACAATGACTCCGGATCATATCCCTGATCCCCCTGGAACACTGCAGCACACACACAAACACCAAGGAGACCCACCTCCACCATGTGCCCAAAGGGGCCCCCACCCAACACATCACCAATCACACAACCAACACATGCACATGTGCGAAACCCAGCGAAGATGCATATCCGTCAGCCACACTGACAATGCAAGAGACACTACATGACGAGTAGCATTGCTGCAGTCCAACTATCATGTCAATGTGCAGGCCACAACACTGATGCGGCTGAGTGTGGGCCAGATCCGCAAAGGTGCAGGTCACACTCGGACACATCCATGTGCACAAAAAACCCCTGACATCAACTACACATCCGCCTACCGACCATGACCACGAGTCACAACACGACGAAGGGCACAATTCACTCAAGTCAGCAACATCTCAGAACTGTAGACGCACAGAAGTGACAGGCACACCGCCTGAAAGGGATGAGTGGCAGCCAATTCAGAGCTGCAGGGGCGACTCAGCCACAGTGCAACATACACACATAAGAATTTGAGCACCCCAACATTGTCAACAATGTGGTACATACTGCAGCACTTCCACAACAGAACACAGGACACAACTGGTGCCGCATGCGTGCACAAAATGGCCAATCACATCTGGCATCGCAGGAATCTGTGACATGACAATGGACGAGTACAACCTGTAACCTGTATCAGTTTTATTTACACATGCAGTGCCAGTGGACAATTTGTACTGTCCCATCATTGTACAGGACGGACACAAAGTGACGTGCTCAGGTGAAGAAATTGGCAATGAGGGTGTTCCTATGGGCTATTCCTGCTGCAGCTGCAGTGGGGTGTGGGCCACCTGCCCCATCATCCTCATCATCGTCCGGTGCATCTGGCACTGGGATCCATGGGGCATTGGAGCGTACACAGATGTTGTGCAAAACACAACATGCAACGATCATCTTGCACACAATGTCTGGCCTGTACAGGAGCCTTCCGCCTGTGATGTCCAGGCACCTGAAACGTGACTTCAATACGCCAAATGTGCGTTCCACGATGCCCCTGGTGCGTATGTGGGACGCATTGTACTGCCTCCGGGCATGTGTGTTCGGGTCTCGGAGGGGTGTCATCATCCAAGGGCAGAGTGCATATCCCTGATCACCTGTGACAGTGCAGAGAGAGATGAGTCAATAGGTGGTTCGGCATGATGTGTCGGCAGGCACACTAGTCCAGTGACGCCTGTGCTGGCTGTGCGTGGGGTGAGTGTAAGACAGCCCCCAGGGATTGTCTGGTGCTTGCAACAACTACAACAGTCATCACTCAATCAGACGTTCAAAGTACAAACAGCAAGGGACCATGTCTTGAGGTACACAGAGTTAGTGGCCCCGGATGCACAGCGGCCGGCACGGGCACACCGCCACGGGACGGTGACTTGCGATGCACTGGGTTAGGCCCATGAGAGCTGAGCGGGTCCTCATAGATGTCCAAGGCGACTGTCGCTGAGTGTATCGTGGGACAGTGGAAGGTGTTCCCCCAGGGTATGATGCAGTGGGCACAACCAAGCAGCAACAGGCAACATGGGTGATATGAATGCCACAGACTCATGCCAAACACCAAGTCCGTACCTGCCAGGTGATGATGACGACAACCCCCAGGCCACAGACTCAGACGCCACCAAAGTTCAACCAGAGAGTGACCATGACTCACGGCGCACGGAGTCAGTGGCACAAGGGCTGCAAGGGGATGCAGTCTGCGATGAGGCGTGTATATTGGTGTAAACTCAGCCATTCAGAAATCAAGACCCAGTCACAAATGTGGGACCTACTTGACCGCAGTGTCGGCCGGTGGCAGCGGTGTGCGTGGGCCAACCGCAGTTCAGCCAGCTCCTCCTGGAACTCCTACACACAGCGATGGAATGTCATGTGGCGATGACGTGTGGCTCACGGAGGCTGAGGCACCAGAGCTGGGCATGTGTGCAGCCTGCGACGAAGCCGTGCCCTGGCTGGTCCCACCTTGATGTGATTGGTGTGAGTCCGGCTGGCCCGCAGTGCATGCCGGAGCCAGTAGTCTGCAGGGGCCCACAAACATGTGTCGTCGGCTTGCGTTGAACAGGGTTAGTGGCACCACGTGTCGCCGGCTTGCGTTGAACAGAGTTAGTGGTACCACGTGTCGCCGGCATGCGTTGAAGAGGGTTAGTGGCAGCACGTGTCGCCGGCTTGCGTTGGACAGGGTTAGTGGCACCAGGTCAGTTGTTGCTAGTGTTCAGTCACCTCAGTAACGAGGATCCGGCTTACATCCGGACTGAACTGTATCTTCCTCTTACTCCTCTCCGTGCGTTCACTGGTATGGACTCTGCCATTCATGAATCACGACTAAGTGCTGGATGTGGGAACTACTGGACCGCAGTGTGGTCCGTGGGCAGCGGTCCGCATGGGCCCACAGACACGTGTCGTGTGCTTGCGATGCAGACTTTGGCTTCACTGATCGAAGGGAGTATAGTGATATGGACACTGCCATGGGCATTTGGTCACTGCCATTCACAACTCAAGACTCAGTTCAATATGTGCCACCAACTGGGCCAAAGTGGACGCCGGTGGGGTATGTCAATGAGAAAGGAGTGCTGCCTGCATCGTGGAGGCCAGCGATGGTCTGAGGTGGCTGCCAAGGTCGCGGGCCTGGGGCTTGGAGCTTGCACCGGCGTTGGTGGGCCCTCTTTGACACACGCCGGTGTCGGCAGGTGAGCGGAGCGGCCTTGGTGCGCTGGGGCAGGCAAGACGGGTCTGGGGACCAGAAGCCTGGGGTGCAGCAGGCGCACAGGGACACAGGCCCCGCCGCTCACGGCATTGCCTTAGTGGCGGGCTGAGAAGCGCCACACTGGCAGACACGTTGGCCATTCCGGAAGAGAACCACGCCCAGAGCGACTGGGTTTTTATTCACACCCCTACGCAGGCCTGGCATACGCAGGGCCAACCCACTCTGCCCACGCCTACAGGGGGGGACGTAATGAGCGACATTTCCGCGTTCTACCCCACAGCCTGTGGTGACATGGTAGCGTCCACTGGCCACTACACTCCATGCACCAGCAGTTAATATCCACATGGCCCTTTCCGTGGTTTGCACACTCAAGTCTGTCCAGCACATCCACGCCACACTTGTCATTGGGTAGGTTCTCATTCATTAGTCACTTGCCTCCTTCGCACATGCCTGCTTCCGGCCTCTCCCCACATTCTGCTATTGTGTGGCTGTGGTGCCATGCCGTAGTTGGGTTGTGTACATGGCAAGCCCAGGTTCCCAATAGAGTCGTGTTGTCGTGTCTGGTCGGTGGGCATGTTGTGTGGCATGTTGCATGTAGTTTTGCTGCGTGCCCATTCCCAGAGTCGTGAGTTGCATGACTGTGGAGTTGAGGTGTGTGGTGTGTTCATTTGGTACTTTCCAACGAGCAATGCATTTCCATAGGTGCCATCCTGGAAGCGCTGGTTGATGATGGACTGTCGGAAGATGAATGAATCATACACACTGGCGGGGTAATTGACGACGACATTGGTGAAGAGTCCCCTGTGGTCCACTATTGCCTGCACATTGATGTAATGCGTGTGCTTTCTGTTGTGGTAGTTGTGTGCAGTGTCGGCAGGGGGCACAAGTAGGACATGTGTGCAGTCAATAGCCCCCAACACATGAGGGAATCCAGATATGGCGTAGAAGCCTTGCTTGGTCTCCAGCTGCTCCTGCGCAGTGTGGGGGAAGTGGAGGTGCTGGGGTACCAGGCTGATGATGGCATCCAGGACAGGTGTGATGAACTTGGATAGGGCTGGCTGTGAGACTCCTCTGACTCTGGCAGTTGTGGGTTGGAAGGTACCAGAGGCCAACATGTGCAGCACAGCCAGCAGCTTTGTCTGCGGAGGGATGTTGGTTGTCCGCTGTGTTGGTACCGTCAGCCTGTGGGCGATGTGGGTCAGGATGTGGAGGATGGTTGTCCTTTTGAGCCTGTAGTGGGCAATGGCCTCCTCTGGCGTTAAGTCTGTGAGTCTGGTGCGTTTACGGTAGGTCCGCTGTCCTTGTCTACGCTGCCTCTGTGGTTGTCCGGGGGGGGCGGGGCGGGTCCTGGGGGTGGTGGCGGGCCTGGGGGTGGTGGCGGTGGGTGTTGTGGCCCTCTTGGGTCTCCGAGCTGCATGATCAGTAGCTCCATGGCGTCTGTTGGTCTTCAGGTGTGGCTCTGGTCTGGGCTCCCTTTCAGACTGCAGGTGGTCGTCCCACTTAGCACCAGCAAAAAGCAGGTGTTAAATACCTGCTGCTACCGTGGCTTATCGCCTGTTTTTGACTCGCATCGCAGATCTGGCTGTCCATTGTGAATCGCGCGGTGTTGTCTTTTCGTGTGTTTTTGCACGGACACACCTATTCTGCATCTCATTAGCATTAGTTGGCGGTGTTGACCGTGGCGATGTTTTTTGCGGCAGCTATCGCGGGTTATGTGGTGATGTAGGCAGTTAGCACCAGCTTGCGAAAGGGGCGGTAATTCTATCGCCACTTTTGCTGCGCTAAAGTGCCGATAAGTCCTTGTGAATATGCCCCTTATTCTTACTTGTAAGTTGTGTTCTGGGATTCATTATTCTTCCTTGTTTTTTTTTTTGCTCTCTTCCCTTCTTCTCCGTATTCTTTGCATTTTTAATATCCGTTCTCAACACAGGGAAGCTTGTTTTTTTATCTTTATTTGGGGTTTTAACTAGACCCTTATAACCTTCCTCTATCATTACGGACTCCTTTTTCTGTTTTATATTCAGCCCTTTCCTAACCCTTCTCCCTGATCTCCTTATCCTAGGTATATGTTACTTATATCTCCTTGTTTCTCCCAGTTTTTTATAAGCACCAGATAACGGGAAATATATACACTCTGCTTTTCGTTACGCGGTTGGGCCTCTTCCTCCAACCCTACCTGTAGGGGTGAGCCTTCCCCCGGGCTTTTTCCTCCTATAACAAGTCTAACTATAGAAGGCATATGGTCCATAATCTGTTTCAGTTCCCCCACAATCATTTGCAGCAGTTGTTTTTGGCCCTTAAGAATATCATTGTTCATTACTGAGACCTCCAGCTGGCCTTGCAATGATTTTTGTAGGATCAGCATTACTTCCAGCATTGAAGCACTTGGTGTTGCTGTAATCTTGAGGTTCGATATTGATCCTTCCACGGGGTCATTCACCATAACTGGGGGCAGGTTCATTATTTCATTTGTTCTCTGTTGTATCCCTTCTGGATTGTCAGGCCCTATATTGTATTGTTCACTCTCTGTACTTCTCTCCCCCTCCCCTTCCTCTATGTTTTGAGACTCGAAGGCAGGGGAAAGGCGAGGTGACGAGGAGAGTCTTGGTTCTAGGAGTAAGCATTTATGTTTGATATCTTGTGATGTCTTAAGTACGGTACCTCTATTTCTTGTGATACCAAGCTATTTGATGTTGATTGCTTTCCCTTGCTTAAGTTAGAGTCAGTTAGTTGTTGGTTCTATTTGAAATGTTTATCCACAAAGTCTCTGATCGACTTTGTAACTGATGTTCCGCCTTTTTGTCCCCTTGCCTTATTCCTTTGGGGGGTTTTAGGCTGAGGTGTTTTTTTCAGATCTTTGCCGCTTAACTCTGGGGTTACCTCCTCCATGCAACTTTTATTTCCTTCCTTCTTATTCTGTGATTCTTTTATCTCCTCACCCCCCTTTGTGGTACTGATTGACTTTACACAACTGTTCTGTCCCTTACGTAGTTTGGTTTTTCCGGGCGCCATATTTCTCCTTCTTTTGCTCATCCGTCCATCTTATGCGTATCTACTGTTGGTATTCAAGCACTAATACTTCTTCCGTTTCCTCCTGTATTTCTTATTTCGGCATACGCTCCTGGTACTTACCTCTGCTCACCCACCAAATATGTGTGCTTTTCATCTAGTTACTGCCACGGCCCTCTGCTCCGTTTCCTGTTTCAAATCCTGGTGCCAGGACCATCTGCTTTTTATTTTCTTTACCCCCAGCAGTGAACCGGTGGCTGAGTGAACCCAGCCACATGTCGGTCTCCTCGCAGCTCCCCGCTAGGAGTCGGCTCAGTTATGCACCCTAGCACCACCGTCCTCTGCTAGTTTAAGGGAGCACACAGGGTCCAAGCACTCCTCCTTCTTCTCCCTCCTCCACTGGTACTCTAATCATGGGAGAGGACTGTTGGGAAAACAGGTAAATACCTTCCAGGCACGTCTCCAACACGTCTCCTCTGTGCCTCCCCTGTGCCTCCACAGGCACTCCACAACCGCTCAGACCTCCACCTGCAGGTCGCTGGCTGTAGGCTGGGCCATCCACAGCCCTTGTGTCTCCAGAGCCTCTGCCGCCCCATGCGGCTTCCCCAGCCTTTGGGCAGTCTCGGAGCATGGCAGCCAGCAGTGTTGGTGGCGGGAGCATGGATCATGAATATCACTGTAGCAATGTCGGGGTCAGCGTTGGGGTCGGAGCTATGTGTCCATTTCCTGTTCTTAGCAGAGGCGGAGAGTCAGCAGTCGGTAGAGGGTTGGCAGACTGTCGTACAGGTGAGCAGAGGCAGAAATAACAAATCGACTAGTCATGCTTGGGGACTAACATTTTTTTTAAACATGTTTTTATTGGTTTTCCAGTAACATGAAATACAACATGCACCAACATTCTTTGATGTTCATGCCACATCTCAATGTCGTATTAGCTTTCTCAACACATGACAGAAGAAAAGGGCTATGAGTTAAATGGAGGAGGGGGTTAGGGAGATATCCAGTAGATGCAGGGCATTGCACTGGAAGCAGAGATGGGCAAGATCACAAAGCAGGACTTACGGGGTCAGTGTGGGGTAGTGGAGGGAGAGGCTCGACCGTCGGTAATATCCTGTTCAAGGTTATGCATGTAGTCATGTAGAGGTTGCCAGAAATCCACAGGGCGTGACGTCAGGGGGAGGAGAGTTGCAAAGTCCGCACTGGTGCTGTCGCATTGTGTCATGTATTTAGCAGGACCACTGAGATAAGTCTGAGCGCTGATCGGGGCAGGTCTGCGGTGTGGCCCTTGAGCACCATTGCTGGTTCTGGTTGTAGTGTGATGACTGTCATTATTGTGATATGGGAATAGAGAGCCAGTATATGCAAATGGTAGGGCAGGTCCAGGTAAGATGTGTGAAGTCTGCTGTGGGGACCTGACACATGGGGTAGCAATTTGTTCTATTGGCATCATACTAAGCGAGGTCCACCGGAGTAAGGTACGCTCTGTGTAGGAACTTGAACTGCAATAGTTTATGTCTGTGATTAAGCGATATTTTCGGAATTTGCGCACAGCAATATGACCACATTTTGTCAGTCACTGAAACACCAAGGTTGCGTTCCCAGGCTTCCTGCACTCGGACAGTCGTGTCTGGATTCAGCGATGTGCACTCACTGCAGAGTCTGGATATCAGGTGGGCGCCATCTGCATCCGTTATTACGAGTGTTAATGGTGGAAACTCTTCCGGTGCGAGGGGGTAGCTAGGCAGTTGGGACCGGAGGGTAGCATGTAATCTCTGGAATACAAAGCGATGCATATATGGCATATCATGGATGTGGTCAGTTGTTTAATGGGTTGTAAGAATGATGCCCCTTCAATGAACGACGCAAAAGTCCCCATCTTGCTTTTTGCAGACGATTCCTTATTAATATCTACAACGCCCATGGGCCTACAGGTACTATTGGATAAATTCCTGAGTTTTTGCAAAGAGAGAAATTGGAACTGAATACTTCAAAAACAAAATTTATGGTGTTCGGAAAAGTACGGGGTGGCATACGAGATGTTAAGATTTTGCAAGAACCCCTGGAGCGGGTAAAAAGTTTTGATTACCTAGGCATAGGTTTGAATGAGACGCTTAGCTGGGAACATCAATTAAGGAAGAGCTTTTTAATACTAGGTCAAAGATCTAAATCAGTATTAAGATTTTTAAAACAATCGTATACTCAACCTCTCTCATCGGCCCTTGAAATTTATCGGGCAAAAGCCCAAAGTGGTGCTCTGTATGGAGCAGAGATATGGGGATTTACTAATGTAAGTAAATTAACTATCTGTGAGAATAATTTTGCAAGGGCTCTCATCTCGCTACCTGTTACAACACCTCTCATCCCACTTTTTTGTGACCTTGGGTTAAAGAGAATAGGCGACCTGGCAGCCCTGAGACCACTGACCTATTGGCTATGCCTATGGACTACTCCACAACTAATTGAATATCGCAATTCGCTTCGGGAGGTCCTACCACTTAACGGGGCTAAACTATTACCTTGGTTCAGACATATCGCCAGATGGTGTAAACTATTGAACCTGATGGGCCTGTGGGAGCACCCAGAAAGGGCCACTAAATGTGACATCTTGACCCTTAAAGCAACGTATTGGAGGGTAGTAGGGAGCATTATATAAGTAATCAAACAAGCGGACAGCTAACATCTAACTTTTTAAACATTAAATCACGCTTTCTGTTTGAATCTTTTCTTGACTTGATTTCACCCCCTTTGCCAAAAGCTTGTATATTAGGTTTAGATATGGTAATCTGCTATTGAAATTTCCGGGGAAAGAGGCGATCGGCCTAGTTTTAGACATTTGTCCTGCTTGCCATGAAGTTGTTGAAACAGAAGAACACATTCTGTTTTTCTGTCCAAAGTATCGGCAGTTACGCAGGAGATGGATCAGACCTTTATGCCTCAATCTGGGTGCTAGGCAGCACCAGTTTGCGTTTAGGATCTTAAAAACTGACACATCAGGGCCAATAGTCTTTGCTCTTAGCCGTTTTTTATTTTCTTTCTGGCTGATCCGCAAAAAATTCTTATTAAAGGAATGATACGATCTTTTAACCCTTTCCCTTCTTATGCTGTACATGTATTTTAAATATGAAGCTTGGTGTGCATGGTTTAGCATCTCATATGTCTGGTGGCTGCTTTAGCACTAAGCCTGGGCGGTGAACTACGCTACGCTCGCGGAACTTGCGTAGTTTCGGCAACTTCGCGATTCGCGTAGAACGCGAAGTTACCGGGCACTACGCAATTTGCGGCGTAGCGTAGCTGTTTTCCTTCTTCGCGCGCTCAATATACGTTCTCGCGTGCGCGGGAACGACCTACCGTGATTCTGCGTTCGCCGACGCGACTTCCTATCCGTTCGCGGGCGCCACGAGATTTGGAATCCAGCCGCACGATCCCGCGAGAGTGTGCGAACGCGAACACGTCATTCGGACGCGCGATCTGACTTCCGGCGGCAGTGTTGGTAAGATCGCGATCCCGAACACGAAGAAACTACAATCTGGCGAAGAATATCTCTCGAGTACCATAAATCCTTCTCGAAAATGATGATTTTGCTCTAAAAAACTCCTCAGATTGTGATTTGGCTGTAGTTTTTGGTGCAAGGAGTCCTTTTTCTTTTTTTACTTTTTTTTCCAAGAGGAAGGAAGTGCCCCTGATTCTCAAACTTCCTGTTCCTGTCCAGCAGGCTCCTCCCAGTGCTTTGTCCATGTGCAGTTCATTTTCATTTGGATTTGGAGCTGGAAGGATCACTTTTTGTGTCTGTCTGCTGCATCATATCATTGGATTGGATTTGAGGACTTTTGGATTTGAGATTTTACAAGTAAGTTGGAGAATTGGTGTACTTGTTTGTTTGATTGGGGCTTGTTTGTACCTACATTTTTGGGGGGATTTCCATCGTTTTTAAACTTTATTGTTGTGGCCTCTAGTTTCAGTGGGGGCCTAGTTGTTTTTATTTGATTGGAATTTCAGCCAGTAGGCCCAGACTAGAGCCAGAGGTACCCATGGGTGCATGTTTCTGTGGTGTCTGTTGAATTTAAACATCATGTAGGGCATGCATGGATGTCATTGGATTGAATTGTTAAATGTGGTTTTTGGGGTGTATTTCACTTTTTGGGTGTAATATATATACCTTTGTTGGATGTGTGTGTGTGCTTGTTGTGTAACTTTCCAACCTTTTGTAGCCCTGTGGATTTTCGTTTTTGCATTTTTGTATTAAAGCTGTGTTGTTTAGCACTGCAGGCCTCCTTTGTCTGGTCAGATTATTATAGGCCTGCTTGAGTTCATTGTTTTCCATGGCCTGTTATGACTGTGAGTGACAACGTGGCTTGGGGCCATTTTGTGGTGGTAGTTTAGTAGTGTGCTGCTTTTTCCATATAGGCCTGCATGTCTTTTCTTTGTTCCCCTTGGCTTATGCTTGTTGTGAACTTGTGGGTGGCCTGGCCATGTGGTGGCGGCCATTTTGTGGGACCAGCCACTGTGCTTTTGCCATAGGCCTCCAAGCTTGCGGCCTAGTCTGCCAGTAGGCCCAGAGGTAGTCATCCTCATGGGTGCATAAAAACTGTTTCTGTGTTGTCTGTTGGATTGTTGTAAGTGTAACATCATTTTGGCCATGGATGGCATTGGATTGAATTGCAAAATGTGGGTTTTGTCGTGGTATTTCAGTTTTTGGGTGTGTGTTACATCAATAGGCCTTTTCAGCCACTAGGTAACCCTGTGCATTCAGCTCGCGGACTTTCGGCACCTCCGCACTGTGCGACAACGCAGACTTACACTTTTTCTCTTCTTCGCGCGCTCAATATACGTTTCCGCGCTCGCGATAACGACTTTTTGTGACGATCGCGATGCCGAACACGCAGAATTGACAATCTGGCGAAGAATATCTCTCGAGCGCATAAAACCTTCTCGAAAATGATGATTTAGTTCATTTTGCACAAAAAACTCCTCAGGTTGTCATTTAGATGTAGTTTGGTGAGCAAGGAGTCACTTTTTTTTTGTTTTACAATTTTTTTCACGAGGAAGGAAGTTGCCCAGAGTCTCCAACTGCCTGGTCCTGTCCTTTGTCTTCACTTTGTTGTTATTTCGGGTGGCCTGGCCATGTGGGTGGCGGCCATTTTGTAAAGCCAGGCATTGTGCTTTTGCCATAGGCCTGCATTGTCTGTCTTGTGTTCCTTTTCTTGTTGTTGTGGCTGGCCTGGCCATGTGGTGGCGGCCATTTTGTGGGACCAGCCACTGTGCTTTTGCCATAGGCCTCCAAGCTTGCGGCCTAGTCTGCCAGTAGGCCCGGAGGTAGTCATCCTCATGGGTGCATACAAACTGTTTCTGTGTTGTCTGTTGAATTTGTAACATCATTTAGGCCATGGATGGCATTGGATTTATTTGCAAAATGTGGGTTTTGGGGTGGTATTTCAGTTTTTTTGTGTGTGTTAAATAAATAGGCCTTTTCAGCCACTAGGTAACCCTGTGCGTTCAGCTCGCGGACTTTCGGCACCTCCGCACTGCGCGACAACGCGGACTTACACTTTTTCTCTTCTTCGTGCGCTCAATATACGTTTCCACGCGCGCGATAACGAATTTTTGTGACGATCGCGATGCCGAACACGAAGAATTGACAATCTGGCGAAGAATATCTCTCGAGCGCATAAAACCTTCTCGAAAATGATGATTTAGTTCATTTTGCACAAAAACTCCTCAGGTTGTCATTTAGATGTAGTTTGGTGAGCAAGGAGTCACTTTTTTTTGTTTTACAATTTTTTTCACGAGGAAGGAAGTTGCCCAGAGTCTCCAACTGCCTGGTCCTGTCCTTTGTCTTCACTTTGTTGTTATTTCGGGTGGCCTGGCCATGTGGGTGGCGGCCATTTTGTAAAGCCAGGCATTGTGCTTTTGCCATAGGCCTGCATTGTCTGTCTTGTGTTCCTTTTCTTGTTGTTGTGGCTGGCCTGGCCATGTGGTGGCGGCCATTTTGTGGGACCAGCCACTGTGCTTTTGCCATAGGCCTCCAAGCTTGCGGCCTAGTCTGCCAGTAGGCCCGGAGGTAGTCATCCTCATGGGTGCATACAAACTGTTTCTGTGTTGTCTGTTGAATTTGTTACATCATTTAGGCCATGGATGGCATTGGATTTATTTGCAAAATGTGGGTTTTGGGGTGGTATTTCAGTTTTTATGTGTGTGTTAAATAAATAGGCCTTTTCAGCCACTAGGTAACCCTGGCCATTCAGCTCGCGGACTTTGGGCAACTCCGCACTGCGCGACAACGCGGACTTACACTTTTTCTCTTCTTCACTCGCTCAATATACGTTTCCGCGCGCACGATAACAACTTTTTGTGACGATCGCAATGCCGAACACGCAGAATTTACAATCTGGCGAAGAATATCTCTCGAGCAGTATAAAACCTTCTCGAAAATGATGATTTAGTTCATTTTGCACCAAAAACTCCTCAGGTTGTCATTTAGATGTAGTTTGGTGAGCAAGGAGTCACTTTGTTTTTGTTTTACAATTTTTTTCACGAGGAAGGAAGTTGTTGGGTGGCCTGGCCATGTGGTGGCGGCCATTTTGTGGGACCAGCCACTGTGCTTTTGCCATAGGCCTCCAAGCTTGCGGCCTAGTCTGCCAGTAAAGTAGGCCCAGATGTAGTCATCAAGGGTGCATAACAACTGTTTCTGTGTTGTCTGTTGAATTTTGCCATCATTTAGGCCATGGATGGCATTGGATTGAATTGCAAAATGTGGGGGGTTTTTGGGAGGGTCTATTTCACTTTTTGGGTGTGTTAAATAAATGCCTTTTTTGCGTGTGTAATTATAATTATGTGTTGTTGTTGTAGTGGCTGTCTAACTTTCCAAACTGTTTTTAGCCATGTGGATTTTAGTTTTTGCATTAAAGCTGTGTGTGTTTTATCAGGCATCCTTTGTCTGCCCATATATAGTAGGCCTGCTTGAGTTCATTGTTTGCCATGCCTTGTGCCTGTGAGTCACCATGTTGCTGGGGCCCATTTTGTGGTGATAGTTAGTAGTGTGCTGTTTTTGCCACATAGGCCTGCGTGTCACTCTTTCCATTGTTCCTCTTGTCTTACTGCTTCCAAATCCATCCCCATTGCCAGCTGCAGCTCCCTGATGCTGCATACATCCCACGTGATGCACAAATTTAGGCCAAACATGCTCCACTACATTTTAGTTTTTGTTCTTTACTATTCTTATTCTTCCAGAGTGTACACACTACACAGTAGCCATGAAAGCCCTGGCCTTGTTGTCAAAGTCTCATAAATGGCTACACTGTGTGTTGTTGTTCACTGAGTTTCTAAAATTTAATAATTGAGGCCACCACCACACACTAAGTTCTATATTATATTTGTTTGATTTGTGCTATCGTCGTTTGACTGATGTTGTTCTGGCTTTTTTGCTTTTAGGTGCACAAAGACTGAGGAGGAGGTGTGTCATCATTGCCCGTTGCACTGCCAGACAGACATCCTGCTGCTGTACACAACGTGACGTGTGACCTGACCAGACATCTCTGCAACTGAGTGCTGCTGACATCTGAAGAAGAAGATGGGCCCAAAGAAAGCAGGTACCAGGTCCTCCAGTGCCAAGAAAGTTGCTATTGAGAAGAAGGAACAGAAGAAGGAAGTGACACTTAAGTCTGGTGTGCCGCCCAGTACCTTTTTGGGAAAAAAAAATTACGCCTGCAGCAACGGTGTCCAGGGGGCAAGCTGGGGGCAGCACCTCCGCATCAGTGGGCCCAACCCACCAACCCAGGCCCAAGCACATGAGTGTGGAAGAGGTAGCCAGCCTAATGGTGGAAAGCAGTGATGCTGAGCCTGAGATAAACTTATCGCTATCTCAAAGTAGTACCCAATCAACGCAGGAGGAAACACAGCAGATAAGTGGTCAACAACAACAGCCGCAACCACCGCCCGCAATAGTAGTTGTTGTTCCTCCCGAAGTAGGGGCAGTTCAGGAAATTGAGCCTCATGCAGAGGTAGGAGAAGAAGCCACTCATTCGGAAGATCCATTGTCTTCCAAATCTCCAGCAAGGAAAAGGAGGGGTAGTCCATCAAGTTCTTCACCAAGCCCCCTTCTGATGATCTAGATGCCACTTGGAAGCCACAAACTGAGTCTGAGAGGGAGCCACGTCCCAAGACCAAGCTAGGGAAAAGGAAGGTTCCAGAAAGCCTTACACTTATGGAGGTCGATGTAGAACAGCAGGATGATGATGATGAGCTAGTCATCACGAACATCACTCCCGGCCCCGAGGAGATGGAGACCAACATTATTACCCTATCCAAAATCGCTGCGAGGGATGTAGCACGCATACCTCCACAGGTAACACCACCAACACGACCTACAGCTTCCATATTTGCATTAGCAAAGGCCCGGCAGCGACCTACATCCACCAGCACAACCACCACCTCAGTAGAAGTAGGTAGTGGTACAGCAGCAGCACAGAGTCAAATTCAACACACACCCTCCAGCCTCCAGTTCATCCGCCATTGGAAGTGGCAGGTCCTCCAGCAGGAGGCCAAAGTTAAGCTCCCCAGTTTGGGACTTCTTTACGGTTAGTGAAAAGGAGGAGAACATTGCTATATGCTCCATTTGTAATACCTCTGTTAGTCGTGGTAAACTTGGTACAAACTATGGTACCGGAGGCCAAATGACCCATCTGAAAAAACACCACTTGATCAGCTGGGAGGACCACCTTCGCGACATAAAAAAACTGCAACCATTGGTGTTGGTGGGGATAAAGGAGTAGAAGATCCGATCACGGTGGAAGAGGAAGGACAGGGAGACATTCTCTCTGGTAGTGGTACACAAGGTGTCCCTGACCCCAGCAGTGCAGTGTTGTTAACGTCGCACACATCTTCAGCAACATCTCAGTGGCACAAGAGTAAGAGTCAGCCTGAGACACCAAGGACAAGGAGTACCGCAATCCAAAAAGTGCGTTGAGCATAAGAGAAAGGAAAACCATGCAGCCTACCATTATCAGCATGTTTGGTGGGGAGGGGCAGTACGAACGCAACCACCCAATAGCACGTTTGTACAATGCGAAGCTGGCTAAAATGTTAGCACTGGACCTTCTCCCTTTTTCTTTTGTTGAAGGGGTGGGCTTTCTGGAATTTGTGTCAACCATCTGCCCAAAATGGCATGTTCCCAGCCGCTACTATTTTGCCAGAGTTGCTGTTCCAGCACTACATCACGACGTGCTGGAATTGCTTGGAAAAGCCTTGAAGCAGAGTGCTGTTCAGAGTCCCCACCTGACAACAGACATGTGGACCAGTTGCCAAGTCACTGATTACATGTGCATCACTGCACACTGGATCTCTTTTGCGGGGGTTAGAGAACAGATATCTGCTGGTGTTGACGCTGCTGAGATTTTTCATGCCACTCGCAAACATGCAACTGTAGCCATGTTTGCCATGGAGAAATATCATACTGCTGCAAACATTTTGGAAGAGTTTAACAGCAAGGTCTTTGAGTGGCTGCGCCCAAGAGGGCTTAACATTGGTTTTGTTGCCACGGACAATGGCAGTAATGTAGTTAGGGCCATGGAAGATGGTCGCTATTTCAGGGTCCCGTGTTTGGCACACTGCATTAACATTGTTGTTCAAGACTTTTTGAAAAATGAATCCAAAGTCAGCAACTTACTGGCCACCTGCAGAAGAATATGCACACATTTCAGCCATTCTTTTAAAGCCCGGAAGCAGCTGAGGGTCATTCAACGTGAGCATAAAATGCCAGTCAAAGCGCTCATCCAGGAGGTGCCAACACGTTGGAACTCAACTTATTATATGCTTGATCGTCTGTTTGAACTGTACATACCACTCAATGCTTATGTCATGCAAAGATTAGGGGAACCTACTGTGAGAGGCATGACCGTTGAGATGGGTCAACGGGACCTCATTAAATGCCTGACTGAGATGCTACTTCCTTTTGAGATATTCACACGTGAAGTCAGCAGGGAGGACTGTACTATGGGCCAAGCTATCACATTGTTGCACATGCTAGAGCAACAGCTGAAGGAGGTGTCTGAAACGTACGCAGGTGTGGATAACAAACAAGACGCATATCATTTGGCGGAGACCATAGCCGCTCGCTTATCTGAAAATACAAGGATTCAAAATAAAATTTTGTCACAACCACATTACATTAGTGCCACAATTTTGGATCCACGGTACAAAGTATTTCTGAACAGCAAGGCAGTAATTCCTTTTTCGGAAGTGGATGTTGCCAACTACAAAACTTTGATAGCTAAGGAAGCCACTATTTTCGAAAACGAACGGCTGTTAATTGCAGGCCCCCCAACCCAGGCCATAACAACAAGTACTAGAGGGCATCCAGAGTCAAGTTCTACTTCGGAGCCTGAGGGCAGTGTGTTTGCCTCTCAGCAGTCACCTACACCAACAATAACATCAACAACAGCAAGAACAGGTTCATCCACAATACAATGTGCAACTGATTGGTTTCTACGGCAGGGGTATGGTAAGTCCAGTGCTGATGCAAAGGCAAAAGAGGCCGAGCACATCGGAGCACCCCTGAACATTGAGCGGACGGTCCAGGCCTATCTGGATGACCCAACAGAGGTCTTCATGGATCAAAACCCATTGTTGTATTGGTATGGGAAAAGAAGCCAATGGACAGTGCTCAGCAGGCTGGCGATAAAGTATCTGGCTTCCCCTGTCACAAGTGTCTCTTCAGAGCGTGTTTTCAGTGCTGCTGGTGCCATTGTAACTTTGAAAAGGACCAGTCTCTCGGCCAAAAGCGTGGAGAGGTTAACCATGATCAAAATGAATCAGTACTTTATACCACCGGATTACAAAATACGTGAATCACAGCAGGAAGAGGAGAGCGACTTGGATGACGTAAATAGTGCGTTACTGGACCTACTTCTGTGCGAACCACCAGAGTTTGAGGACGAGCTCCTCTTCCCTGGCAACTAGGCTTTCAAATTGTTACTTTCTTCCTTCCTTTATGTGTCTGTGTATCTGTCTTTCTGGTTCAAATCAAATCACAACAAATCCATCACCACTGTCTTCTCTTTTTATTTCCCTATTGGAGTTGCACGTCTGTGCATTTAACTGTCCACTCTTCAGAGTCCTGCTTCATCTTCCTGTCTCGCCCTAGTACATTTCCATCAAGCCAGACATTGGAGTACAAGAAATGTTGCCTTTAACATTAACAGTCCCTCCATAAGAAGTGAAACGTGACTATAGCTATCCTCCGTTTTGTTTCCGAGCCGAAAATCATCATCACTGTCCGAAGGCTACAGCCTCGGCAGGCATCCAAAGCTCCTCACTGTCAGAACTTGGGCAGGCATCCAAAAGTAAACTCATCACTGTCCGAAGGCTACAGCCTCGGCAGACATCCAAAGCTCCTCACTGTCAGGACAGAAGGTACTTGGCAGAGAAAGACAAGACTCTTCGAAGAAACTTGCTGACATTTGTGCAAACTCAATTGACCAGCAATGAGCGCTACCCAGGCCGCGGCCCATCATCACAGTGCTGACCATGTGAAGCAACTTAAACAGTGACAAAGTGCCACAGATGAATAAGACGGAAACCGAAACAGCGACTAACACTCGAAATGAATGTGGACTGGAGTAATGATGAGGCTACTGCCCCGTAAAAAAAAAAACACACACCTGTCAGAACTAGGCATCTGATGATCTGACAGCCAAAGAGAAGAGCAAGACAGGTAATGATGGAATGCATTGGATGCTTGCTGACTCTGAGCGATTGCTGTTGTTTGTTGTGTTGATGTTGTGTTGTGCATGAAGTCGAACTCTACTCTACTAGTTAATCTACAAAGTGACTGAAGTGACACTCAATGTTTCCCTTCTTGTTGTTTAATAACCAGATTGTACTCCTACTACTGCAGGTGCAGGCCAATATCTGTTGCAATTTTTTAATATGTAATATGGACTTAATCGGAGTCACTACAGACTGAGTTGGAGTTGGACAACACGTACCACAACATGATGATGACCATACTATCTTTGCACGCAGTCAGTCAGTTGGATCGGAGATGATTCAAGGAATAACTGCGTTTCATGAAGTGGCATAAGGTAAACATAAACACAACAATTCAACAAGAAAGTAAACACAGCAGACCTACATGTCCATGTAGTGGTGGAGTCGAGTCAGTGTAGTTATGTGACAGACAGCGGCGCATTGATTTTGTCACTTAATTTTGAAAATGCTAAGTTGCTGTATATATGCCTTTTGTCTGGCTCTGTCAAAAATTAAGGTAAATGGAGGTTGGGTCACAGGCTGGTGCTGTGGTGGGCCTGTTCTGTCCTGTTGTTGTTGTAGCTTAATGCTGTAAACGGAATATACACGATATATCCAAGCCGCCTCAGTCTGAAAGTGTTCTCTCTTCTCTTCTTGGACTCCACCGTAATTGATGCTTTTTTATATTCATTGATTTTTCAATACCCCTTTTGTTTTTCCATCTAGACGTTACAGGCCGGCCTTTACCCTGTGCTATACTGGGAGACTCAACTCACATTTACCTTACCAATCCGCATCAGGAAGGCAACCAAGATTGATGTGCGGAGCGTCCATGGAAGATAGGACCAAGAGGAAGGACGAGATTCAACTCCACAATTTGACCAGGATAATACAGTAACTTTAGTATCATTCATCTTTTAATTAATTGGAATCCTTTTTCTCTTCAATCATTACGACTGTGTGTTGTTGTTTGTTTGCTAATTGATCCCTACAACTATTTTTTACTTTTCTTTGCTATCTTTAAAAGTAAGCCCAGTACAACATGGAATTTGGGTCTCTGTCTGAGGGCATATATTACAGGCAAGGCAAATTGCATAGAATATACTGCTGCCCTGTACTGTCTTGTCTAGTAGGAGTTAGTAAGTACTACTCATTAACCATCAAGTTATCTTCATCATGCATGCATTGCCTTTTTCTCCCTTTATAGTTTTTTTGGAGAAGATCATGGTCGTCTGCCAAGATTGCGCTTTGCTTTTGTTGTCCATGTGTACTGTTTTTCTTTCTCAAACCTTTCCCCAAACTCCCCTTCCCATCCATTCATCACACCCTAACCCTCTTCCCCCGGGCTGTGATTTATATTGAGGTGTGATGTGACTAAATAAAATGTACACCAATTGATCACACGCTTGCTGGGGCAGATGTGGTAAAAGCAACACTAATTAAATTTCAAGGCAGGGCGAGGAGCTTCTTCCGCTTGCCCACCCATGCTCAGTCTATGTGCAAGCCGTCACTGGCTAATAGTACATCATAATTAATTGCCAGCATTGATTGGATTCATCATCAAACTCCTACCACACGGCAGTAAAGGTTACGAATTACGATTGTGTTAAGTTAAGTGACTCACTCGACACAACTACAGTTTGTAACTTCTTGTACTAGGCTGTCCCCGCCAACATTATGTTTTATTTGACTTTAGCAGTTGCAAATGCAATATTGTTTGTTTGGCAGTCTTCCTCTATACTGTATTTGACTTCATTCTACTACTCCTCCCACAGTCGCTTTCAGGCAAGTGACTGTCTTTTTTTAAATTTTTTAGCAAATGCTGCTGGCAGTGTCTACTCTACTACTACCACCACAACCATGGCATCTTCTCCATTCTCTTGGGAAACCATGCAGCCATCGCTGTGCCGAACGTAATCATCATCAATCACAGGTAAGATAAGTTTGGTGGGAGGTATAATGGACTAGGAGGAGAGACTGACAGTACTAGTAGGACAAATCACTCAGTGAGGGGTACCGCATCTATCTGTTTGTGTTACATCATCGGCAGATTATTTAAATCAAACACTGGCTGCGGCCCTGCAGCAGCAATGAAAGAAACCATGTGACGTTAATTTGTAAAACAGTAACCCCCCACAAAACATTAACATTGTATGTTGAAGTATAAATATAATTTATTACCCTAACAAAAATAAACTATCCCACACCTGACCCACCCCTCTCCCCAACCCCAACCAATGTCCAAAACGAAAAAAAGTCCAAAGAATGTCCAAAGTCCTAACCCCAACGCCCAATTCCCACCCACCAACAAAACGAATAAAAAAGGGGCAATGCAACAGGGTCCTATTATATTCGGCGGGCTTTAAGGTGTTTGTCCACCAGAATTTTAACCCGCTCCTCGAGTTGCTCCTCTAGCCGTGCCACCCGGAGGAGAATATTGCGTCAAAATGCCCTGCAGTGGCATCCAGGGTGGGGGACAGCAGTACTGGTTGCAATCGATTTGCGGCGGGCGGCTGCCAGACTGCGGCGCCGTACCACTGGAGGTCTGGCCTAGCTGGGGCCCGGGGCATCGGACGAGGCTGCTGCTGCTGCCGCCTCCTCCTCCTCCGCCTGAGCCACCAGCCGCCGGTACTCGGCACAGATGGCCTCCAGTTTCCGGTGCCGGGCCCTGGCTGCCAACTCCTTCCGGGATGGTTTGCCTTGGGAAGGAGTACTATCTATATCAAGAAAGAAAAAGAATATTGTTGTAACCAGTACTCTTAGCAAAACAGTAACACAAAATTAATTCAACACATAATGGCACAGTAGCACTAGCAAGAAGCACAGTACATAACATTTCTGGTATAATAATCTATCTATCCTCCCACTTCCTCGGCCTGTAACATTTGTGGGAGTTTCAGGCATTATACTAGCACTATGGACTCCAGTACACCAGTCTTCTTCTTATCTCTACTAGTTTAGCGAAATGACATAACCTGGTTGTAGCCGGCATGCCAGCTCGGTCATCTATGCTTGCACCCAAGACAAACATACGAGTCATCATGACGCAGACTCACGTTAGTTTGATTTACTACTGTATGCAGGTGGGAAGCTCGTATTTATTTTTCTATTACGGGTGGCACTGGCCATACTCTCTCTGTTACATGAAGCAGGGCAATTGATCAATTTCACTTTAACAGTGCCCTGGCTACTACAAAAATGCAGATTATATATCTGATCCAATGATCATTGCTTTTATGGGACGACGACATAAGGTCAGTAGCGGTCGGTGGTGGGACTCGGGGAGTGCTGCCGGGCGGTGACGTAGGGAGGGGCAGGGTGGGGGGTAGTAAACTATGGATTACGGCTAATTACAGGTAAGTAAACATATAAAGAAATAAAAGTAATTTTGTTGCGCCTACTGCATCGCTTTTGGCGGTGCAGTGCGCACAATGAAATTTGCTTTATTTATTTTTATGTTTACAGTAAACTTACCTGTATTTGGCTGCGTAATAAATTGTTTACTGCTACCCCCCACCCTGCCCCTACCCACATCGGCTTTGCTACTGTGGCGCAGTTTCTTTTACATTCCCTTAAAACTAAAACTGTGCATCCCGTGACAGTCTCCACCTATGCTGTCTATGATGAATACATACATGCATCCATCCATTCTAAGTAAATGTCAATCATTCTTCTTAATCTCTCCACAAACCTTACTTTGTTTCGCCAACAACAACCCATGCGTCCACTCACTCCGTTGCTTGCCTTGGCTTAGAGTTTCACCCAAACACCGCTGATGATTCTTGCTATCCACAGTATCCACCCATACTGTGTCGCCCACCTAGGCAGGCATCCGTTCTTCTTTCACCTTCCACCCATCCTTCAACAACACATGCATCTGATTCCTATCAGCCACCTATATCCATGCTTCCAACGTATCCTTCTCTGCCAGTCATCAATCATATTAAATCTTGCCCGTCCTTCCTCCTTCCACCCTTCTTTCCCTTTTATTCAACACATCCATCAAGGTCATCTGATCTGACTTTTAGTCTCCTCCATAAAACTTTCACAGCTGAGTTGGAGTCAGATAGAAGAGGCCATTGGTTAATCAAGTCACGCTGGTAATGCTATTGCTACTGCATTGCTAATGCTAAGTAAAGGGTGTCTTCTCTTCTTCAACCGTTGTATAATGTTCACTACAACTTCATACCTAATAAGTCTCAACAACAGTACAGTGAGTGAAGTCACTGAACACCCTTCCAGCTAGTGCAATGTCAATACGTAATGAATATAACTTACCATCGCCCGCCACTGCTGCTGGCTCACCCCCTGTAGCTCCTGCAGGTGCCGCATCTCCTTCCCCCTCCGGAATGGCTGAATCGCCGCTTGCCCCGCCGGCACTGGTGGTCGCTACTACGCCTAGATAAAAACATGACACATTTTTAGATGCCTGTGTACACCTCCCCCTATTTATATTTCTTCTTTTTCACTAGCAAGATTGAAAAAAAAAGTTAATACATACATATTATTATACATCACATTCAGTAGTCCAAATCGGGTACTAGAGTCAGTAGACACTAGTAGTGTTATGGTCCCTAGGGTCATTATTTATTATACTATACTCTACTCTTTGCAAAGTTAGCCTGAGCCATGCAACCATTTTTCGCTTCATGTCTTTTGCGCATGTTACTTCGCAGCTTGTTGTGCAGTAACAGTAAGACGCCTTTTTAGCCCACATGAGCACATACAGCTACTGTCTGAGCGTTGCGTATAAGAGGTCGAAAAACAAGCCACTTTGTTATGGAGTTCGGTTAGTCCGTATTGCTTAGCCATAAGTAACATGTTACACTTTTTTGGCAGGACTGACAAATGCTTGTGATAACGCCGATTCTTATCTAATTATTTATAAGAACCTTCTGGTCGCCAAGATCTTTTTACCTGTTGAATAGTGTAAAGGAGAGAATCTCATCTGGTTATATAACAGCATTCATTTTGTCTGAGAGGACCACTGACTCCGAATTCAAGTTTAAGAATTTATTATCGCCAAAAATAACTGAACATGCAAGCACCTCAACACGAGGTTAAAGAAATAGATGGGCACTAATACAAATAATAACCTACGCAGGAGTCTCATCCGACTCAGGATAAAGAGAATAGAAAGTTCTAGAAGGATCAGCCAAGCTATGATTGCTCCAATTTCTACGTTACTCTTCATTTATCTAAGCAAACTTTAAATCAATTGCTGTCCCTACACTAACACTTAGTGACATCCCTGCATAACGATTTTTCCCAGGCAAGAGTGAATAAAAGGTGTCAGCTGTGAAGACTTCCTAAGAAGTGCAATCACATAATACCTAAGCTCAGCTCTGTCCTTCTCTCTGGTCTCCCCTACCTCTTCTCTGGCCTCCTCCCTCAGGGCACTATCCCTAATACAAAACCCCAATACAATTGTACACGCCTTTGTCACGCCTCCTTGGCCAGGTCTTCTTTCTTGTACTTTTCCATCGAAACGGTTACTTCATCCTGGACGGTTGCGATGACCTTGAGTCCCAGGCACCTTCTCCGCTGAAAGTATCATCCCTAAATTCCATTGCACTCCCGTACCATGCCTCCCATCTCTCTAACTTTTGAAAACAAAGAGTTAGTCTTTACTAACGAGACATGTGTCCTTGCACCTGCAACAAAGATACGTTCAACAGAAACCTTCTACTGTGCAAATTAAATCTACCGTTTGTGCCCAGAGAGCCCTACCAAGAGAAACTTTTCTCTGCCTACAAAATAAGCTAACATAAGAATAAACCAGGCCTTCCCTAAGCATATATGTAGTCAGGCCTTTACATATAACTTTTAAACACACATCTTACTTTTCCCTATAAGCATTTTCATTACAATTCATATGCAAACAATGAATTACATGTGCAACTTTAATATGGTGCACGTTTAAACTACTGCAATTAAATTACACACGAACTAATTTCTCTTATGCATTATGTTCACACAATTCAATAAGCATTACATTACATGATTATCATAACACAATTATACTGCTGATTCACTTTATCTCAGTGAACTATTCATTCTTTACTAAACATGCATGGATATACAACTGAATATATATGAATATATGTCTGAGTACATGCGGGTGCGGACTGTCAGTGATTATGATGCACCCCTACAATTCACAAGAACATTTCGCTCTATCACTTGCATTATACTATCTAACGCGCACCATTTTTCTCAGGCAGAAGATTTCCTTCTACGAACCAGAGATTTGCAGAGCTTATGAATGATGCATGTAACCAGTAATTCTACGTTCTACGGTGAGGAGTCTCACAGAATTCTCACAGATCTTTTGTCTATCATCAATCATCATGCACTTGTTGTAACAATGTTTATTGTTTTAATCTTATGCATTTAGCTGTTGGAGCTGGCTGGAGTACACTGAATTTTATAGAACAACATACAGAGCTTGTTAGTTGAAAATAAACCTTTTAAACTTAAACATAGACTCTGTGGTATTTGGTGTGGTGGTGGTGGAGGTGGTGGACTTACACGAGTAAGTGAGCGAAAG
Source organism: Calotriton arnoldi (assembly GCA_963921515.1). Lineage (NCBI taxonomy): Eukaryota > Metazoa > Chordata > Amphibia > Caudata > Salamandridae > Calotriton > Calotriton arnoldi. The sequence goes on along the minus strand of CAWUFW010016044.1, from coordinate 201,705 downwards.
GGTGTTATATTATGTTCTGGGTTGTGTAATCTCATTGAGTATCTTCGGGTGGGGGTTCGGGGACCTAATGAGAGTGAGACACTACACTATAGCTAGTCGTTCAGGGGATTGTGGGTTCACTTCTGACTGAGGTGTGAGGAACGTCCAAGTTCCAAACTCCCATCACCAACATCCTATTTCCTTGTGCATAGTTCTGCATGGGGCTGTACAGAATCCACACATCAGTAGTAGTATGTACTATATCCTATCAAAAATAGTCAAATATCTGGTTGGGCATTTTGTTTGTGGTAATTGTCAAAGCCTCAAGATTAAGAAGCCTAGAAGAGGACAACCGAAAGGACTGGACTCAGCTATTGGTAAATCGGAGTTTTATTCAAAACCGTACAATAAAGAGTGGCAATGCAAACTGGGCAAGCTTAGCGACAGACTAATAGTAGTAGTACAGACATTCATAGCAGAGGCAGTTAGAACTTAGAGGCAGGGATAACCAGAATTTAGAAACAGATAGTCAAGTCAAGATCAAAGAATCTTTTGTAAAAAATAGAATTAGGGAGTGGAACCATAATTAATAGTTCTGGAAAAATAAGGTGCAGTAAAAGTTAGGGCAATATAAATGTTAATATTAACCACTGGAGGACTTACTGGGACCACCAGCAGGGCCCTCGGTAGAGGAGCAGTCCTCTGGTGGTTGTCCCGCCGACTCGGACCCCGTCTTCTTGCCCCTGGGTGCTGCAGATCAGTGATCATGTAAGATATAATAAAGAAAGACACAAACATTAATGATTGCTGTGAAACAAATAAATTATCTAAAAAACGCTCAAAACGTTTTAGGAACCAAAAATTGCAATAAAATTGACCTATCTAATCCGATCGACTACTGGCTTGCGGGATTCACGGTCACGGACAGTCTACTTATTTGGGAACACTAATTCAGTGTTTCATTCGGATTGATTCAAATAAAATCCAGAACACTAACTAAGCCTAAGTACCACCTGACCTAGCCCACCTATTCCAGGCGGGCCAATTGTTCATTAAGTCTGCATTTCCATTTTTTTATTGCCCTCATAAATGCATATATGAGAAGGAGGACACATGCATAAATTGGTGCATAATGCATACACCAAATTGTTGGTTGGTTAAGTCTGATGTTCTGCAGCTGAGTGACACTGCCAAGCTTACCACTCACTAAACAAACTACAAAAGGTTCTACTAGTAAGGACCGGGGTAAGCAGCACTCAGTGACAGAGGATGCGTCACGCAGAGCGCTCAAAAATTATCAACTAATAACTAAACCTACTAACAAACTATCAATCCATCCACCACTATTTGACAGGAGGACAAAGGAAGGACTAGAGTTTCTCTAGAAATAGCATTACCTAACTGAAGTTCTCTAAAGTAAACTCTTACATAATAATAAGGACAAGCGAGCGCAAAGTTGCAAACAAGTAAGAGTAGCGGCCAGCACCTGTGTCCTACAATCACAGAAGATTTTGAAACGTAATTTACCTGCAATGTAAGCAGCAGTATTCTTGTTATTTGTAAAAAAATTATACACAAATCACAATACTTATACTACTATATATATTAGCTACTCACCAAGCTCCCACGACCTCGACACCTAGCAGGTCCAACAGGTCCTGCTCCCGGTCGAGGATGTCTGACCACCGGTGGGCCAGCTGGTTATGGGTGCGCCGGACCCCTGAGCAGCGAAACACTGCCCGGCGCACCTTCGCCCACCGGCGGTGACGCTCCTGGGTCGGGTACCCGGAGCCTGGCCTGCCGCCTGCTGCCAAGGTCAAGGGAGGTGGCGCTGAAGAAAAAAAACAAGGGCGGCCACCTCCGCCTCAGTAAAAAGCTGGCGGGCTTGCACCCCTGCAGGCGCAGTCTGCCGCAAGGCAGGCGGCGGCTATTGGGCGCACGCGCCTTGCCCTTCGAGCCGTCACTGCTGCCCTTCACCATGGTTCTGGGGTGGGACTGGGAGGAGGCGGAAAAGAAAAGTTAGAAGGGAAAAATAAAGTTAGGGGAAGAAGTAGGAGCTTATGGAAGAAAGTTATATAAAACAGTCGAAAAGTTAAAAAAACACAGTAAAAAGTAGAAAAAAATGCAAAATATAGACTTAGGCAGAGAGAGAGATAGATAAGAAATAAAGAAAAATTGAAAAACAGTGTAAAAAACTAAGGATTGCAAAGATTGAGGGAGGATAGAAAAGCAGGCCCAGAACCATAGCATAGAGTGAAAAACAAGATGGCCGCGCCCATCGCGACCGCGTGGGTAAGTTTGCGCGATATTTTTCCCCGAGCACGCAAAAAGCGTCGCGAACACGTACGACGCGTTCCCGAACATGAAATGCGCATCGCGAGCACGCTATACGCGACCCTGAACAGGAAATAAGGCATCGCGAACGGGCAGGACAAGTGAAAAACAAGATGGCCGCGCCCATAGGCGACCGCATGGGTAAGTTCACGCCCCCGAGCATGCAAACAGCATCCCGAACACGCACAACGCGTTCCCGAGGAAGAAAAATGCATCGCGAACTGGCGCGACAAGCAGCTACGCACGCTCGCGAAGCTATGCGTAGCTTGCGTAGCGCTCCGACGTCTTCGCGTAGCTTCGCGTAGCACGACTACGCGAACTACGCCCAGGGTTATTTAGCACTCCACTTTAGCTGACCAGGTCTTTTGCATTTATGTATTCACGTACCCTTGTCTTTTTAACCTGTTTTGGGATGTCATTTGTACTTGTGTTGAATGGTTTAATACTATTTTTAATTGTACATATATTTATGTTTTATTTTTGTACACTTTGATGGTGTTTTGTACAAATGACCGAATAAAGTTATATATATGGAACCTAGGATCATCTGCTAGTTGCAAAACATGGCCATTTGGGAAGAGGTCCCCTATGGTGTGGATATTATAATGTAATAATGTGCGTTGAACAAGCAGTTCGTCCATGAGTGGAAGCCATCGAGCTGTGTATAGGCGCTTATAGTATTGCATGAATGCGGCCTTTACTCCCTCAGTGCCTAGCACTTGCATAGCTTTGTCTGCTTGGATTTCAGTGATCTAATCAGTCGCTTGGTTGGGGCATAGCATTCTGGCCAGCATGCGTCCAGGCCTCTCCCCCTCCTTATATCGACGTGCCTTAGCGTATTTCCCTAAGTATGCCATCTCTCGATCGGCAAGCACATGGAATTCCATCATTAGTGATGCCCTGTGGTGTAGTCTTGCATCTCCATGTGATATTGCCGCTGTGTCTATGTTCTGTAACTCCGATTCAATGCATTTATTTGCCAACGTTTGTCACATAATATGCCAAATTCTTTTCATATACTTACTCCCCGAATGTAGGCCTTGATAGCCTCCCATAGCATGGCTTGGGTAGTGACAGTGTCAGTATGAATTGTAAAGTACTCTACTACTGCCGTGATCAAATCACCCCTGAATATCTGACCATAGAAGGCGTCACTGGGGAATTGCCAGCACTTATTGGTTTCACAGCCATACAGGATAGTGAGGTGCAATAAACCCGGTCTGTGGTCGGAGAGGGTGTGAGGCAGCACTGTGACCACGAACGCCCAGTGTAATATATTGGCCGATAGGAGCCAATAATCCAATCTTGACCAGACTGCATTAGGTGATGAGTAGAAGGTGAAGCCTGGGTCAGAGGGGCAGTGGGAGCGGCAGGGATCACGCAGTGCATATGTGTCCATAATATGGCAGAGTAAGGCCCTGGCCTTCGGCTTTTTATTGCTGAGGTGTGTGCTGGAGGAGTCTATTTGAGGACACTGGATTTGATTAAAGTTGCCCCCCCCATTATTATCTGATCGACATCTACACGTCCCATATGGTTATATATGTCCTGGAAAAGGGTGGAGTCATCCAATGTAGGGTCATAAATGTTCATCGATTAAACTTGCTTGTCCGCAAGCAGACCATGCAGGATAAGGTATCGAACCTCTGGATCCAAGTGTGAAGCGTATAATTGAAAAAGGACACTTTTGTGTATGAGTATGCACGTGCCCCTTGAGTATGAGCTGTAGGAGGAGAAATTGCGATTCATGCCCCAAGTTTTAGCGAAGATGAGATGGGAGTCTGGGTGTAAATGCATTACCTGAAGCAAAGCTATTTTGACACCATGTCTGTTTGGGTATGCCAGGACTTGCTTGCCCTTACTTGGGTTATTAATTACACATATATTCCAAGTGATACAGGATGTCTCCAATGGTTTAGTCAAGTCATGTGTCAGCGAAAGGTTGCTATTTGGGATAAAGTATGTGCATGAATGCAGTAACGGAATCAGGTGCTAACTGGGTTGGTTTGTGGCATCGTGGGGTTGGGAACGAAAAAACATTTAAACATCATCCATACCAAAATGTCACAATACCTTCTTCCTCCCTCCCACACTAGACACAAAAACATCCAGCAATTCCCAATTTTTAGAAACAAATAACTAAAAATTCCCAATCTTTTAACCATGGTGTACACCAATGGGGCACAGAGGCAACCCGGTGGGCAGCGGCCAATCTAGAAGGAGATATAGAGACATAGGATACAGTACAAAGTCCGTGCCACCGAGCATTGTTAGTAATGGTGGCGGTAGAAGTCATGCAAGTGGAGCCGTCACCTGGGGTCCTAGCATCAACATGAATAGCATTCAGGAGGGTCCATGAGAGCAGCATAATTCAATGTTCGGGCATTCTGGGTCATTGTGCGGCATACTAGGCACCACCAGTCATCAGTCCATTGCTGGGTGCAGAAGAGCCCTTCAATAGCTTTTTACAGAAGCTGACAGCATCTGCAGGGGTCTTGAAGATCTTAGGCTTCCCATTATGGTCTATTTTCACCCTTGCTGGATAAAGCATGGGGTACCGTATGTTCAGCTTGCGGAGCATGTTCTTTACATTGTCAAATTTACATCTAGCTTCCTGGACCATGGGGGTGAAATCCAGATATATGGAAATAGCAGATGCCTGGTATTGTAGCTCACCGCGCTCCCGAGCCAGGCGGAGAGCAGTATCTATGTCCTTGTAATTAAGGAGCCGTGCAATGAGAAAATGTGGTGGAAACCTGGGGAGGTCGCCGTCCTAGATTGCGGTGCGTCCTCTCCACAGAGAAAGTTGGGGAGAAGCTGGAGGGGTTGAATAGTTCTGTGAGAAGGTGTTCCACAAATGGGTCGGGCCAACCCAAGTTCATGTTCTCGGCCATGTAGAGATGCGAATATTGTTGCCCCTTGACTTAGCCTCTAAATCTTCGTTCTTTATAGCCACCTGCTTGAGAACACGTTCTACTTTCTCTAGGAGCTTCTGAACTGTGGATGATGCATCCTCAAGTCCAGATATTCTTTCCAATGCACCATCCAGCCTTACCCCCTGGCGATCAAGACGCTCAACCAGCCTGTCCATAAGGGTAGCCAGCGTGTCAAAGCGGGCGCCCATGGCTCAAAAGCCTGCTTTTAGCTCAAGCATAATGGGCGTGGTGTCATTAGTGGGGGCACCTCTGCAGAAGTACCAGTAGATTTGTCAGCATCAGAGCATGTTCCCCCACCTCTCGGTGGTCCAGTTTGGTCGAATTGCAGCGTGCGCTGCTTTGGATCTGTCCTACCCATTGTTGTGTTATGTTTCATATAGGTACCCTAATATAGGCCCGAGTAACATCATACCCTTTCACCTACATCATCTCCCCTACATTACACACTAACGAGCCTTTTAAGGATTGAACGCCTTTTATGGACTGAACCTTTTACCTAGTTCTAGGCCTGGGTACAGAAGGAGGGTTTTTCCCGAACAATAGTGTTCTATGACTTCATCTTTAGACTGACACTGCATGAATAAAATATTCATGAGGCTACTTGGAAACCAGGCAGGGGCTATACACCACCTTCCTAATATCTACGCACAAGGTTCATCCCATACGTCATCCGAATACCCAACAATGGCTAACACAAGAACAAGGGACAAAGGGACTCTATATACTTTTCTGTATAAATACAGCACCACTTGCTATCAGTAGTTAGAGGGAACCGAGACTTCCAGGCCGACACACTGACCAGAGGCGCTGAGGCTCCTGCATGCAGACGCTCCAGCTGACAGTGGTCTGAACATCCCTTGCGGGGTGTCCAACTCGAGACCAAGAAGGGCTCTTACATTCACACTTCAGGTAATGGGGTTCGACTAAATCCTAGAGTGATTCTTGGCTGCACACCTACTCACATGCTAGGTACACTTAGGTACATCTAGATAGGCATTGTAGGAGTACGCACTCTCTTTTATCAATGCATTTTATATTCATGTATTTATTCATGCTTATTGCAAGATGATAGAATTGTACTATCGTTTTATATTCATAGTACTGCTAATCATATATCTCTGCTACTGTCTAATGGTTGTTTTAGCTCATATACTTTACACGAGAATAACAACTGTTCAATAAATCCTTATTGAAACGCCCAGACTGTTTATTCTGTGTACCTCTAAGATAAACTAAATAAGCACGAGTGACTGAGCGAAAAGTAGTACATTGTTTCCACGATCTTGAGGGATCAGGGTTGTCATGTTCTGAGGTTGCCAGAAACTAATCTCTCCCCGATAAGAGGAGACACTAGTGGCACTGTGAGCTAGCTTTTGCAAACAGGCTAACATTTCTCGGTGGGGGTGTACAGAATCAGTCTGTCACCAAGCCCACTGTTTATGTTATCCAAATGCGCAGGTCCTGCATGAGTACTATAGGAACTACATGACAGTTGGTGATGTCAGCAGGTAGCCACGCACAGTATTCAGGTGGGCATCCAGCTGTTGAATATTGGAAGGTTTTATTTGCAATGGAATGAGGTGCCACGCAGGCCGGCAGGCGAGTCTACAATGGTCAGCAGTGTCAGGGTCAGAGGCAGTCTAAGGTGCACCGCTCACCAATGGTGTATGAGAGGCCTGGGCCTAAGAAGAGCAGCTGCCGATCACCCCATGCTGCACCTACCAGGCCATTGTGTGTCATTCCCCGGGGCTTCAGTGGCATCTGTAGGCCATTGCACAGTCCATGTGCAATGTAGCGGGCTCGTCTCCGCCACAGCACGACCCGCAGCCGACTTGACACCCGGAGCAGCCTCGATGGGAGAGGCCAACACTCAGCACCACGGCCGTCCTCGATGTCGTTCTCTTGGGCCCACAGTCGACCCCCTCTGGCAGGCGATGGTGATGTTGGGTCCAGGCCGCCTCCGCCGAGCAGCACAGCGAACGTCACACTCTCAGGCCTCGCATCCAGGCCAGCGGTGTGTTACCGGTGCTGGGACGGCACCAGCGGGACCAGGTGGTCTCGGCCTCAGGCTCTCCTGTGGCCCATGTCGCTGCTGGGCCTCCGAGGCGGGCTGGGCCAATCCCGATGCCGATTCGATGCCTGGTCTCAGAGCCACCATGGCTCATGGGCTCATAGTCCGGTCTTCCCCGGGCATCCGGGCTACCGCAGGATCTCTGACTTCACTCTCCGGAGCGGTATAGGTGGCGGCACAGAGGATTTTAGGTCCGCTGCCTCCGGAGCCTTACAAGGTTGCGGCCATCTTGCTGGCAGTCATAGCCATGGGGACTAACATAACTGGGCCGGCCCAGGGGCTCGCTGAGGGTTCAATAACAGCCAACTCCAGCATCTTGCTTACCTCAGCTTTGATGCTTTCCTTGACATGATCAGACTGACTGTATATTTTGTTTCAGAAAGGTAGGCTGTCACCTGTGTCCACATCATGTGTACACCAGTTAGTCGGACCAGGGGTCAAAGAAAAGAGCTCAGTAAACTGAGTCAGGACTTGCCTGCAATCAGTCTGCTGTTGGGCAGTGAGGGTGTCTGAAAAGACCACCCTATCAACTGACCCATATGTAGGGTTGAAAGAGAGGAGAATAGGGAGTGGCTCACTCTCTACCTCCTGTTCCTCATCTGTAACCATAAGCACGGTCACATCAGCCCTGTCATTGTAGGGTTTAAGGCTATTGACATGTATTACCCTCTTGGGGTTAATACATATGACAAGGTCCACTAAGTAAGTGACCACCCCTTTTCTCTCAAGGATAGGGTAGGGCCCAGTCCATTTATCGTGGAGGGCCCTGGGTGCCACAGGCTCCAAAACCCACAACTTCTGCCCTGATTGGAACTCTTCCATGGGAGCCTATTGATCATACCAGAGCTTCTGGAGCTTTTGGCAGGCCTCAAAGTTTTTGTTTGCTTTTTTTCATGTATTCAACCATCCTTGAATGAAGGCCAAGTACATAATCTGCAATGTCTTGCTTTGGTTCTTGCAGGGGTCTCTTCCATCCTTCCTTGACAAGACAGAGAGGTCCTCTTACAGGGTGTCCAAACAAAGGTTTAAACGGGGAAAACCCTACTTCTTTTTGTGGCACCTCTCTGTAAGCTAAAAACAGGCAAGGTAGTAAAACAACCCATCTCCTTCTTAGTTTTTCAGGGAGTCCACCAATCATGCCTTTTGGGTTTTGTTAGATCTTTCAACCAGCCCATGTATCTGCAGTATGGTGTAGTGAACCTATAGGTATCCCCATATTCAGCCCACATGTGTTTCAAGTATGCAGATATAAAGTTTGTATCTCTGTCTGATACTACCTCCTTAGGAAAGCCAACCCTAGTAAAAATACCAAGGAGGGCCTTGGCCAGTGGAGGTGCAGTGGTGGTCCTTAGGGGTATTGCCTCAGGGTACCTGGTGGCATGATCCACTACTATCAGAATAAATGTATTCCCTGATCCTGTTGGAGAGTCAAGGGGACCAACAATGTCAATCCCTACCCTTTCAGAGGGTATACCAACCACTGAAAGTGGAATTAAGGGGACCTTTAGGTGGCTACCAGTCTTGCCACTGGCCTGACAAGTGGCACAGGAGTTGAAAAACTCCTTCACCTTCTAGGACATTCCTGGCCAGTAGAAGTGGTTGACAAACCGACTCCAGGTTTTTGTCTGGCCATGATGCCCAGCTAGAGGGATGGCATGGGACAATGTTAGGAGAAATTCTCTAAACTGCTGAGGCACTATCACTCTCCTAGTGGCACCAGGTTTGGGGTCTCTGACCTTAGTGTATAGGAGTCCCTCCTCCCAATAGGTCGTGTGGGAACCACTGACACTTCCATTTTCCTGATCGGCACCTTGCTGTCTCAGTCTTTCAGGAGTGGGACAGGCTCTCTGCCCCTGACATGGATCTTCCCTAGAGGGTCCCTCTGGCCCTAAGATCTCTACCTTGTAAGGCCTAAGCTCCTGAGACTCCGTTCCCTCTGGGGCTGACAAGTCTTCCTGCCTTTTTCTCTTGGAAGATTTGTCCATCATTTCAGGCTCCAACACTTCTTTTTCACCTTGGGTTTTACTTTGTGCCTTTGCTTTTACATACACCCAATCAGGTATTCCCAGCATTGCTGCATGTGTTTCCTTTCCTCCTCAGTCCATGCTGAGTACTCCAAATCATTTCCAAGCAGACACTGTACAGGGATAGCAGAAGACACCACTACCCTTTTGAGGCCACTAACCCCTCCTCAATCTAAGGTCTCCAAGGCCAGTGTATAATACATATTTTTACATATTACATTGTATGATGCACATTAGGGGTTTAATATGAGTCAATTAAGACTTATGTTTGACTAATTATTCTCAAAATATTTTTTATTCTTTTCAATTTCCGGTCTTCGCGATGATGCAGATCGTTGCGAAGATCATATGACCGGGAAAGAATGGAATATGATTGGATGATACACTTTTCAACTGTAAGACTTGGAAGAACATATCCATACACCTTTATGGTTCATTCTCTGGGAGCACTTCAATGTGAGGAGGTGTCTGCAATTTACTGGTGTGATTTTCTCTACTTTGTCCTACAAATGGCGACTCAGCCACTAGAACAACAACAGGTGGGAGACCAGTAGCAGCAGGAGAACCAGGAAGTGCAGGAATGCCGCACTGGGGAGTCTGAAGATGAGGGGCCTTCTCAGAAAAAAAGCAGCATCACTTGGAAGTTCTTCTGGAGAATCCAAAACCATGGCTAAAATAGTGCAATGCACAATTTGTGATAAAAAGTTGTTGAGAGGCACAAGTTGAAAATACTCTTGTGGAACACTTTCAATGCTTTACCACCTCAAAACCTACCACAGCAACCAATTCAAAGCTGCAAAGAAACAACAAGAGGCTGAAGGACCATCTATCTCTTTAGCAAGTGCATCAACGACTGGACAAAGACTGCCTTACGAAGTACAAAGATAGTCTGAAGATATGGTTCCAGAATTTAGCCAGATGGCGACATATTGTATGGACTGTGGAGTTGTGGTTAGTACTAGTGAGCAAAGCATAACAGCTCTCTGCAACAGTTGCAAGACTCACAAATGTTAATTATGTCTTTGGGTCCTTGAGAGCATTCTCATGTTTTAGAACTTCTTCAAGTTTTTCCACTGCCAGTTGCAGTTATTTTTTGCATCAAAATAGAAAAAAACATTTTTAAAGTTGAAAAATCACAAAAAAACCTCAAAACCTCAAAAAAATACATTTTTACAGTTTAAAAACAACTGCATGAATGAATGAGTGTATAAGTATGTCTATCATGATTGCAATAGTGAATGACTGGTGTATCGATGGTTGCATAAGTACAGCAGTGGTGTATGAATGTTAGAATGAATGCATAAGTAATGCATGGATGATTGAATTAGTGCATGAGTGGTAGATGGATAATTGATTATGTGCATGAGAACTGTTTGGATGATTGAATGAGGGTATGAGTGCTTCATGGATGATTGAATGATTGCATGAGTGCTGCATGGATGATTTCATGAGTGCATGGGTGGTGTACGCATGTTAGATTGAGAGTATGACAGGTGCATGGATGTTAGAATGAGTTTTGTGAAGGGTGCTTGGATGATTGAATGAGTGCATGAGTGGTGTATGGATGATTGAATGAGTACATGAATGACATATGGATTATTGAATAAGTGCATATATGCTGCATGGATGATTGCATGGCTGCATGTGTGGTACGTAGATGTTTGAATGAGTGCATGACTGGTGCATGTATCATTGCATGAGTGCATGAGTGGTGAATGGATGTTAGAATGAGTGCATGATAGGTGCATGGATAATTGAATGAGTGCATGCGTTGTGTATTGATGATTGAATGAGTGCATGAGTGGTGCATGGGAGATTGAATGACTGAATTAGTGATGCATGGATATAAGAATGACTACATGAATGGGGTATGGGTGAATGAATGAATGCATGAGTGGTGCATGAATGATTGAATTAGAGCATGACTGGATTATGGATGATTGAATGAGTGCATGAGTGGTGTATAGATGATTTAATACGTGCATGAGTGGTGCATGGATAATCACATGACTGCATGAGTGGAGAATGGATGTTAGAATGAGTACATGAGTGGTACATGCATATTAGAATGAGGCATGAGTAGTGCATGGATGTTAGAATGATTGTATGAGTGGTGTATGGATAATTGAATGAGTGCTTGAGCCGTGCATTGCTGGTTGAATGAGTGCATGACTGGTGTATGGATTATTGAATGAGTGCACAAGGGGTTCATGCGTGTTTCAATTATGAGTGCATTAGTGGTGCATGGATGTAAGAATGAGTGGGTGAGTGGAGTATGGATGAATGAATGAATGAAAGAATGAGAGGTGCATGAATGATTCAATTAGTACATGAGTGCTGTATGGAAGACTGAATATGTTCATAAGTAGTGCATGGAGGATTTGAGTGGTGCATAGATGGTTCAAAGAGTGCATGACTGGTGCATTAATCATTCCATGAGTCCAGGAGTGCTGTATGGATGATTGAATGAGTGCTGCATGGATGATTGCATGAGTGGTGCATCGATAGATAAATGATTGCATGAGTGGTGCATGGATGATTGCATCAGTGCATGATTGGTAAATGAATGTTAGGATGAGTGCATTAGTGGTGCATGCATCTTAGAATGAATGCATGATAGCTGCATGAATGTTTGAAAAAGTGCATTAGTGGTGCATGGGTGTTTGAATAAGTGCATTAGTGATGCATGGATGTAAGAATGAGTAGACGAGTGGGGTGTGCATGACTAAATGAATGCATGAGTGGTACATGGATGATTGAATGAGTGCATGAGTGGTGCATGGGTGATTGAATGAGTACACGAGTGGTACATGCATGATTGAATTAGTGCATGAGTGGTGAATGGATAATTGAATTTGTGCTTCTGTGGTGTATATAGGTTAGAATAAGTAAATGACACATGGATGGATGATTTAATAACTGCATGAAAGGTGTATGGATAATTGTATGAGTGCTTGAGTGGTGCATGTATGTTTCAATAATATATGTATGAGGGCTTGTATATGTGAGTGAATGGCTGTATTACTTTACTTATGACTAATGAATCTGTCTATGATAGAAAAGTGATTTCAGACATACAATCTCACTGAACTCCATCCACTCTAAAACAAGAAAAAGAAAGGAAAATATGTTAGTATTTGGTCTTGAAAATTACAAAAGTTTACCAACATACATTTCTTATACTGTAACATGTTAATACCATATTGTGTAAACATTGTTTTCTCCTTTTTACTGTTCTCAGCTTTCATACTTGTTCACTATAAACAGTGGTCTGTGTACAGCCTCATCAACGAACAGTGGGAAAAAAACAACAAATGGATTGTAAAAAAAACAATGTTGCATAGTAGATTTTTAAAATAAATAATACTATGCATAACACTCACTACAATTCCCAAATTATTGGCTTTTTCTAAAGTTACTGCAATAATCTGAAGAAACGTTGGTTTTAACTGTTTCTTATATTGTTATATCTGATAAATATAACATATCATTGTGAAGCAGACACGGTTCAAAACATCATTTCCTGTAGCAGAAAAATATTATGGAAAATGGTGATGATCCATATACACAAAATATTATACAGTACATAGTTCTTGTTGAAGAAACAAAAGGGCTATTTTAATTTTCAAGACAGTTTTAGATGGTTAGTTAGGACTGCTCTTATTGTGGTATATCCACTCAGTATTTAACTGTAATAAGAGAATATAGGGCCTAATTTGGATGTCGGTTGGTAAGCCTCCGACCGCTCGTCGGAGGCTTACCGACCAACATGGTAGGTTTACAATTTGAGCGGCGAATAACAATGTTGGCGGTGGAGTGTAAACCGACCGGTCATTCCGACCTGGTTCTGACGGGCTCAAGGAGCTCATGTGCCAGTTGGAAACCGCCCATAATCCCTTAAGGACAGCGTTTCCACCGTCGGGATTATGACGTCCATTTCCGACAGCCTTTCTATGGTGACCTTTCCGACATGGAAAGGCTGTCGGAAAGTGACTTTGAGGGCCCCTAGCAGGGCCCCCATCTCTCCGCGGCCTATGGTTGTGGCCCCCCCGTGAAAATATCTGCACCATGAGGTACCTGCCACATGGTGCAGGGATTTACACAAACTTCCCTTGGTCAACGGGAGCTTGTGCTGCGGGCGTATTCTGTCCGCCACAGAAGCTACCATAGAGAAATGGGAGTCTGAGACCGCACCTTGTGTGGACACATCATAATAAGGTGTGCAGAGCTGCCGATCTATGGTCGGTAGGTTCTCAGACAGAAATGGTGTCAACCTCGTAATGAGGGCCATAGTGTTTAGATGTTGTATAAAGTCTTTTGTAGAACATAAAAGTACTGTTGCGTTTCCAATATTTTGAAGACATTACCCCCAATAGGCCGACTAATGTAAAATATACCATAAATGCTGTAATAAAAATACCATACACCAGTGTTTATCTGGAAAAATTCCTCAGAACTTTGGTTGAAGAAATAACGGATATGAGTTTGGTAATTTCTTAGGTAGTCTTGGTTTTCATTTTAGATTAGTGTCATTGCATTCTGTACATCTAGATTGTCATCTTTAATACACAGTATAGTGTGCAGACATTGTAGTCCTTCATTAAAGAGGATTGCCAAAGTAGTAAAAATTCTTCCTGAAATTGATATTTGTCCAGCTACAAAGTTTGTTATATCAGTATTTTTTTAAACATCTTGTCTACATCGTTGTAACATTATTATAATGTATTTTCCTGTTCTTTGCAGAAATAATGTAGCTAGAAGGTCTGATTTGCAGTTTGAGCAGGTCATATTTTGATTGGCGTTTTTGGTCAATTGCTGAAAAGGTACAGATTTACAGTCTGGTCATGTCAAATACAGGAAGCTTTCTGAATTCATTACAGTAGTAGAGGTGAATTGACAATCTTCACATTTATGGTCCCATTTGCAAATTAATCCAAATAAGTTATTAATATTTACTTCTTCTTCCTCCAATACTCCTAGTATCACTACTGGCAGAATTCGTGTGCATCTTGTTGAATATTGAGAGTAAATACTACTGATCCAGTAGACATAGATATAAGATGTAGTAATCCTGAAACAGAATCTATTTCAGTTCTGTCACTGTGTGAACGTTGGAGCAAACCATAGAGTGCATTACAAATTCTCTTATCTCTTATTTGTTCGATTTCAGTAACAACATCTGGCAAATTAATTAGTACATATACAACAACATTTGCATAGCAGTTGACACCTGTAGTGTTGTTGAATTGGTAGCCTACAATTTTTCATCATTTACTAGTTTACTCTTCTTTTAATTCTTCTTCTTTTGTTCATCATCTGTATTCAATTTTGTAATCTTCCACTTTGGACAGATAACTCGTTTCTCATAATCTGGGTACTGGCCTAAATGAGGAGCAAACACACTCCTTAACTGATTGTACTCCCTTATGCAGCTAGCATCAGCACTAATTTTTTTCTCATCAAAGTAAAACACAAACAAACCGGGCAATGATCTAATTCGTGATAATACTACATATGACATTTCTTCTTTAAATACAGTACTTCCAATATTTACAAAAGTTGCATGCACACTTAACCCTTGTGATTTATGGATTGTTACAGCATAGGCTAGTGACACCATAAATTGTTTTCACTGCACTTATAAGTCTTTTTCTAACAAGAAACGTACAACGCATAAGCCAATCTGCTTAACACTGTCAAACCTCATCAAATTCTGTTACCAAGTATTCCACTTCATCTCTGTTTGCATAATTAACAAAATACATAACATTTCCATTTGCACCATTTACTAACCCTTCTTCAACATTTAAATTCAGACTTAAATACCACAACAGTTTTTACAGAGATGTAACTGCTTCTCAATCCTTCAGTTTTTGATACAGAGTTTTCCAAAGAATACAATTTTGCTTGTAGGTTATCTGTCAGTAGAACTGTTAATCCCTGATGTTCCATCTTATCTGTGGTTCTAATTTCCATAATATCTTCTTTCTCCAGTTGGAGTAATTGTTCATTGGGCGGTGAACTCCGCTCCGCTCGCGGAGTTTGCAGAGCTTTCTGCACTCCGCGTTACGCGGAGATCGCGGAGTTCCGAAAAACTCTGCTTCGCGTTGCGGAGCGGAGTTTTTTTCCTCGCTAGCATTCTTCAACGTCAAGTTGGTGACCGCAAGCGAGGAAAATCAACCTCCCGGCGAGATTTTTCCTCGTTCGCGATCGTCAACATCAAGTTGGGGAGCGCGAGCGTGGAAAATCAACATCCCAGTGAAATTTTTCCTCGTTCGCGATCGTCAACATCAAGTTGGCGAGCCCGAGCGTGAAAATTCAACATCCCAGCGAGATTTCTCAACGTGGGGGGGTCAGGTTTCTCATTGTGAGTGGTCGCGTATGCTCGCGACCGCTCGCGTTGAGAAACTGCCCGTTTGCGTTGAGAAAGCTGCAGATCGAGTAAAAATCTACTTGAGCGGCAGAAAAGGAAAGCTTGTGCTGTGCATGGTGCCATTCGCAATGATTGCACAGTGCGGACAAGCATCCGGCACTGTGCAATCAACCCCGAATGGCATTTTTCTATTATACTCCGCCGCTCGCGGAGCTCTGCGTAGTGCGACGGAGTTTTTTTTGCACTTCGCAGTGTTCCGCGTAGTGCAACTCCGCGAACTCCACCCAGGGTTACTTTGAGCACTCTTGTAGGGATGGCATAAAACAAACTATAGACGTGTTATCTTTAATGAAATTATGCATTAGTTGTGTTTAGTAGTGGTGTAATATTC
This sequence comes from Calotriton arnoldi, assembly GCA_963921515.1. NCBI lineage: Eukaryota > Metazoa > Chordata > Amphibia > Caudata > Salamandridae > Calotriton > Calotriton arnoldi. The sequence continues at coordinate 185,597 of CAWUFW010016044.1, read as the reverse complement.
AATGGAGATAATTTACTGATAAGACGACTTTTCAAAGTATGTTTTGCTTCTTTCGTTAGAACTCTAATATCCTTTAGTAAATCTCCATTCTCCACATTTCTTGCTTGGTGCATATTTTCACTAATTCTTTGTATTCAAAACATTTCCAAATATTCACAATGCCAATACTTTCAAGAGAATTTCTTGTTTCATCATGTAGAAGTGTCTTCAAAACAGGTTGTTCTTTTACTGACATGTACATCGGTGCAGAGACAGAATATTGAATCAAAAATATCGATTTACACAAATATCGACTAAAAAATATCGTTGGTCAGAAATATTGACATACAAATTTTTTGTGGCCAAGAATATCGAATTTAGGTAAGTAATATCAATGCTAAAAATATCATAGTGTAAAATATTGTTTGCAAAAATATAGTTGTTAAAAATATCGATTTTTTATTAATTTTTGTATTTTAGTATATATTTTATATGTATGTGATGTATGTTTTTTGTATAAGATTTGCTTGTATTTTTTATATATTTGTTACATTTTTAGTAGTTATTAATGATTTTTTATTTGATTTTTACATTTTTAGTTCTGTAGCGGGTTGTGGGTTTATAGGGAATAGGGTGGTAAGTAATTTAATTATATAAAGTTTATTGATTATTTTTAGTAGTTATTAATATTTTTATTTGAATTCTGCGTTTTTAGTTCCGTAGCGGGTTGTGGGTTTATAGGGGAACAGGGTGGGAAGTAATTTAATTATATTACATTTATTGAATATTTTTTATTTATTATTTGTTTAATTGAGATGTTATAGTGTTAAATGGAAAAAGTAATTTATTAATAATTAATTAATAATTTGTTGTTAATTAATTTTACTTAGTTAATTGGTAATTAATTATGGTAATTGTGTAATTAACTTTAGGTGTGTGTTGTGGTGTTCATAGGTGTAAAGGGTGGGAAGGGTGAGAAGTAATTTATTTTTAATTGACGAATTAATAATTAGTCGTTAATTAATTAATTAGTAATTAATTATGGTAATTGTTTAATTAGTTTTAGGTGTGTGTTGTGGTGTTTATAGGAGTAAAGGGTGGTAAGTATTTTGTGTTTAATTAATTATTATATAGTTGTTAATAAATGTTAATTATTTCATAATTATTTTGTGTAATTGTTTATTTTTTGTGTGTTGTTTTTACTTTTAAAGGGGTAAAAGGTGGGTATTAAATACATTTTTAAACATTTAATTATTAGTTGTTAATAGTAATAGTTTTCTTTTAAAAATATTATTTAATTGTGTTTTATTATTTTATAGTTTCATTTAGGTGTGTGTTGTGCATATTATAGTGTTAAAGCATGTGTACTCAATGAATGTTTATTATTTTTCTTTTATTAATAAGATTTTTTTAATTGATTATTAATTATCTTAATCATGGAAATAAATGTAATTAAAAATATTGAAGTGTTTTGTTATTGGTGTGGTGTTATAGGGTAGGAAATAAAATAAATACATTTATGTTTTAATTAATTTTTTTGTTTGTTAATATTTGCTACTTTGAAATAATTATTATTCATAAATGTGTTTATTCATTTATTTTATATATTATTTGAGGGTTTTTGTTATATGTAATTAATATTATAATATGTGTTCATTTTATATGTTTAATATATTTAATTTTATATTTTTAAAATATTGTTTATTTATTTTTATGATTTTTAACATTTTGTAATATTTTTTGTTTTTTTTCAATTGTCTTAAGTGTTATTAGTCATTTTTGTTTCTCTGCTATCCAACACTTTCCATAATGTTGTAATCACTGGAGTGGGAATATTAATTTGAGCCCCTCCGCTTACCAGCACTTTCCCTACTGTTGCACTGACTGGAGTGAGAATTTTTATTTTTGCCCCTCCGCTATCCAACACTTTCCCTACTGTTGCACTCACTGGAGTGGGAATAGTAATTTTTGCCCCTCTGCTAACCAACACTTACCCTACTTTTGCACTCACTGGAGTGGGAGTAGTAATTTTTACCCCTCCCCTATCCAACATTTTCCCTACTGTTGCACTCACTGGAGTTGGAATAGTAAATTTAATTCCTCCGCTATCCAACAATTACCCTACTTTTGCACTCACTGCAATGGGAATAGTAATTTTTACCCCTCCGCTATCTAACACTTTCCCTACTGTTGTACTCTTTGGAGTGGGAATAGTAATTTTTGCCCCTCCGCTATCCAACACTTTCCCTACTCTTGCACTCATTGGAGTGGGAATAGTAAACTTAATTCCTCCGCTATCCAACACTTTCCCTACTGTTGCTATCACTGGAGTGGTAATAGTAATTTTTAGCCTTCGGCTATCCAACAATTTCCCTACTGTTGCACTCACTGGAGTTGGAATAGTAAATTTAATTATTCCGCTATCCAACACTTTCCCTACTGTTGCACTTATAGTATTCGGGAAATTTAAGTTTAATTTTTTTTTAATAGTTTCATTTTTTAATTTATTATAGAATGATTTTTTTTAAATTATTGATCTATATATATATTTTATTTTTATATAATTTTAAAGTTTACAAATGAGATAAAGATAATAGTTAATAAATTATTTTTAAGGAAATATATGTATACATTTTTATGTTTGTGTGTTTATATTCTTTTAAATTAAGTTTATTTGTTATATTTAGGTAACCCCTTCGCTGCTAGGCCTTCCCCCCCCCCCCGTGCTAAGCCTTTTTTTGGCTATTTGGGGTAGTTCGCGCTTAGGCCCCTGTAACTTTTTGACCACCAAATTTGCGTCCTTTTCGTCCAACATCATGGGGATTCTAAAGGTATCCAGGGTTTGTGGATTTCCCTAGAGGGGACCCAGAAATTAGCCAAAATACAGCTACATTTTGTTTGTTTTTTGGAAAAATGGGAAAAAAAAGGGCTACAGATGAAAGCGTCTGTTTTTTTCCCTGCAAATGGTATCAAAAAAGGGGTTGTGGTGCTGAAATCACCATCTTCCCAGCTTTCAGGGACAAGCAGACGTATATAGCCTATTTTTGCTATTTTTGGTGCTTTCAACCTCCTTCCAGCTAATGTTAGAAATCGGTATGAAAGCAATAATGGATCCTGGAAAGCTATACATTTTAGAAAAGTAGACAAAATTCTGAATTTGGCAAGGGGTCATTTGTGTAGATCCTTCAAGGTTTCTTTATAGAAACTAACCGTTGAATATAGGAAAAATTGAAAATTAGTTGAAAAAAACAGCCATTTGTGTCAACATTTTCACCTGTAACTTCTTCTAATTATGACAGCTGTTTGAAATCAATATACCGTTACATCCGCTGGACCTTTCTGGTTGTGGGGATATATAGGACTTGTAGGTTCACCAAGAACCCGACAAACCCAGCGCCAATAACTGAGCAGCGTCTTCCAATGGTTTTTTATTATGTACCGGGTATATAGCAATTAATTTGGAAAAATATATACATGGAAAAATCGGTATGAGAGACACCTATGTATTTCTGAAATTGGAACAAAATATAGAGTTTAGAAACAGTAGATATTTGCACATTTCCGAAATTGTTAGTACCCATACTAGCATGAGAATTATATGGTCATTTTTCAAAATGACTTCTTTTTACACATTGTCTTTCATTTGGAAGGCAGAAATGCATCGAAAGTCAATAGGTAATAACAGTTGCTCTACATTTCTGTGTTACCCTCCCGATAAAAATGGTACCTCACTTGTGTGGGTAGACCTTGTGTCCGCGACAGAAAACGGCTCAAAACGCAACGTGGACACACTTTATTTTTACAGTGAAAACTGACCCTTTTTTTGCAAAGTGCCTAGCTGTAGATTTTGAACCCTAGCTCTGCTGGCACCTAGGGAAACCTAGCAAAACTATACATTTTTGAAAAGTAGACACGCAGGGGAATCCAGGATGGGCTGACTTGACTGGCTCTCACCAGGTTCTATTACCCAGAATACCTTGCAAACCTAAAAATGTGAAAAAAACACATTTTCCTCATATTTCTGTGGTGGAAAGTTCTGGGATCTGCGTGGATCCACAAACTTCCACCCACCTCGTGTTCCCCAAAGTCTTCCAAGAAAAATGGTACCTCACTTGTGTGGGTAGGCCTAGTGCCCGCGACAGGAAATGGCCCAAAACGCAACGTGGACACACCACATTTTCACAGTGAAAACGGACCCTTTTTTTGCAAAGTGCCTAGCTGTAGATTTTGAACCCTAGCTCTGCCGGCACCTAGGTAAACCTACCAAAAATATACATTTTTGAAAACTAGACACCCAGGGGAATCCAATATGGGGTGACTTGTCTGGCTCTCATCAGGTTCTGTTACCCTGAATCCCTTGCAAACCTCAAAATTTGTCAAACAAAACACATTTTCCTCACATTTCTGTGTTGGAAAGTTCTGGAATCTGCATGGATCCACAAAATTCCACCCACCCCGCGTTCCCCAAAGTCTTCCGAGAAAAATGGTACCTCACTTGTGTGGGTAGGTCTAGTGCCCACGACAGGAAACGGCCCAAAACGCAACATGGACACAACACATTTTCACAGTGAAAACCGACCCTTTTTTTGCAAAGTGCCTAGCTGTAGATCTTGAACCCTAACTCTGCTGGCACCTAGGGAAACCTAGCAAACCTGTACATTTTTGAAAACTAGACACCCAGGGTAATCCAGGATGGGGTGACTTGACTAGCTCTCACCAGGTTCTGTTACCCAGAATCCCTTGCAAACCTAAAAATTGTCCATAAAAACACATTTTCCTCACATTTCTGTGGTGGAAAGTTATAGAATCTGTGTGGATCCACAAAATTCCACCCACCCCGCGTTCCCCAAAGTCTTCTGAGAAAAATGGTACCTCACTTGTGTGGGTAGGCCTAGTGCCCGCGACAGGAAATGGCCCAAAACGCAACGTGGACACACCACATTTTCACAGTGAAAACGGACCCTTTTTTTGCAAAGTGCTTAACTGAAGATATTGAACCCTAGCTCTGCCGGCACCTAGGGAAACCTAGCAAACCTATACATTTTTGAAAGCTAGACACCCAGGGGAATCCAGGATGGGGTGACTTGTCTGGCTCTCACCAGGTTCTGTTACCCAGAATCCCTTCCAAACCTCAAAATTTGTCCAAAAACCCCCATTTTCCTCACATTTCTGTTGTGGAAAGTTCTGGAATCTGCATGGATCCATACAATTCTACCCACCCCACGTTCCCCAAAGTCTTCCGAGAATAATGGTACCTCACTTGTGTGGGTAGGTCTAGTGCCCATGACAGGAAATGGCCCAAAACACAACATGGACACACCACATTTTCACAGTGAAAACCGACCCTTTTTTTGCAAAGAGCCTAGCTGTAGATTTTGAACCCTAGCTCTGCCGGCACCTAGGGAAACCTAGCAAACCAATACATTTTTGAAAACTAGGCACCCAGGGGAATCCAGGATGGGGTGACTTGTCTGGCTCTCACTACGTTCTGTTACCCTGAATCCCTTCCAAACCTCAAAAATTGTCCAAAAAAACCCATTTTCCTCACATTTCTGTGGTGGAAAGTTCTGGAATCTGTGTGGATCCACAAAATTCCACCCACCCCACGTTCCCCAAAGTCTTCCGAGAAGAATGGTACCTCACTTGTGTGGGTAGGTCTAGTGCCCACGACAGGAAACGGCCCAAAACGCAACATGGACACAACACATTTTCACAGTGAAAACCGACCCTTTTTTTGCAAAGTGCCTAGCTGTAGAATTTGAACCCTAACTCTGCTGGCACCTAGGGAAACCTAGCAAACCTATACATTTTTGAAAACTAGACACCCAGGTAATCCAGGATGGGGTGACTTAACTAGCTCTCACCAGGTTCTGTTACCCAGAATCCCTTGCAAACCTAAAAATTGTCCATAAAAACACATTTTCCTCACATTTCTGTGGTGGAAAGTTAAAGAATCTGCGTGGATCCACAAAATTCCACCCACCCCGCGTTCCCCAAAGTCTTCCGAGAAAAATGGTACCTCACTTGTGTGGGTAGGCCTAGTTCCCGCAACAGGAAACGGCCCAAAACGCAACGTGGACACACCACATTTTCACAGTGAAAACGGACCCTTTTTTTGCAAAGTGCCTAGCTGTAGATATTGAACCCTAGCTCTTCGGGCACCTAGGGAAACCTAGAAAACCTATACATTTTTGAAAACTAGACACCCAGGGAAATCCAGGATGGGGTGACTTGACTAGCTCTCACCAGGTTCTGTTTCCCAGAACCCCTTGCAAACCTAAACATTTGCCAAGAAAAACACATTTTCCTCACATTTCTGTGGTGGAAAGTTATGGAATCTGCGTGGATCCACAAAATTCCCCCCGCCCCGCGTTCCCCAAAGTCTTCCGAGAAAAATGGTACCTCACTTGTATGGGTAGGCCTAGTGCCCGCAGCAGGAAACGGCCCAAAACGCAACATGGACACACCACCTTTTCACAGTGAAAACGGACCCTTTTTTTGCAAAGTGTCTAGCTGTAGATTTTGAACCCTAGCTCTGCCGGCACCTAGGGAAACCTAGCAAACCAATACATTTTTGAAAACTAGACACCCAGGGGAATCCAGGATGGGGTGACTTGTCTGGCTCTCACCAGGTTCTGTTACCCAGAATCCCTTCCAAACCTCAAAATTTGTCCCAAAAAACCCATTTTCCTCACATTTCTGTGGTGGAAAGTTCTGGAATCTGCATGGATCCATAAAATTCTACCCACCCCACGTTCCCCAAAGTCTTCCGAGAAGAATGGTACCTCACTTGTGTGGGTAGGTCTAGTGCCCATGACAGGAAATGGCCCAAAACGCAACATGGACACACCACATTTTCACAGTGAAAACAGACCCTTTTTTTGCAAAGTGCCTAGCTGTAGATTTTGAACCCTAGCTCTGCCGGCACCTAGGGAAACCTAGCAAACCAATACATTTTTGAAAACTAGGCACCCAGGGGAATCCAGGATGGGGTGACTTGTCTGGCTCTCACTACGTTCTGTTACCCTGAATCCCTTCCAAACCTCAAAAATTGTCAAAAAAAACCCATTTTCCTCACATTTCTGTGGTGGAAAGTTCTGGAATCTGTGTGGATCCACAAAATTCCACCCACCCCACGTTCCCCAAAGTCTTCCGAGAAGAATGGTACCTCACTTGTGTGGGTAGGTCTAGTGCCCACGACAGGAAACGGCCCAAAACGCAACATGGACACAACACATTTTGACAGTGAAAACCGACCCTTTTTTTGCAAAGTGCCTAGCTGTAGAATTTGAACCCTAACTCTGCTGGCACCTAGGGAAACCTAGCAAACCTATACATTTTTGAAAACTAGACACCCAGGGTAATCCAGGATGGGGTGACTTAACTAGCTCTCACCAGGTTCTGTTACCCAGAATCCCTTGCAAACCTAAAAATTGTCCATAAAAACACATTTTCCTCACATTTCTGTGGTGGAAAGTTAAAGAATCTGCGTGGATCCACAAAATTCCACCCACCCCACGTTCCCCAAAGTCTTCCGAGAAAAATGGTACCTCACTTGTGTGGGTAGGCCTAGTTCCCGCAACAGGAAACGGCCCAAAACGCAACGTGGACACACCACATTTTCACAGTGAAAACAGACCCTTTTTTTGCAAAGTGCCTAGCTGTAGATATTGAACCCTAGCTCTTCGGGCACCTAGGGAAACCTAGAAAACCTATACATTTTTGAAAACTAGACACCCAGGGAAATCCAGGATGGGGTGACTTGACTAGCTCTCACCAGGTTCTGTTTCCCAGAACCCCTTGCAAACCTAAAAATTTGCCAAGAAAAACACATTTTCCTCACATTTCTGTGGTGGAAAGTTATGGAATCTGCGTGGATCCACAAAATTCCCCCCACCCCGCGTTCCCCAAAGTCTTCCGAGAAAAATGGTACCTCACTTGTATGGGTAGGCCTAGTGCCCGCAGCAGGAAACGGCCCAAAACGCAACATGGACACACCACCTTTTCACAGTGAAAACGGACCCTTTTTTTGCAAAGTGTCTAGCTGTAGATTTTGAACCCTAGCTCTGCCGGCACCTAGGGAAACCTAGCAAACCAATACATTTTTGAAAACTAGACACCCAGGGGAATCCAGGATGGGGTGACTTGTCTGGCTCTCACCAGGTTCTGTTACCCAGAATCCCTTCCAAACCTCAAAATTTGTCCCAAAAAACCCATTTTCCTCACATTTCTGTGGTGGAAAGTTCTGGAATCTGCATGGATCCATAAAATTCTACCCACCCCACATTCCCCAAAGTCTTCCGAGAAGAATGGTACCTCACTTGTGTGGGTAGGTCTAGTGCCCATGACAGGAAATGGCCCAAAACGCAACATGGACACACCACATTTTCACAGTGAAAACAGACCCTTTTTTTGCAAAGTGCCTAGCTGTAGATTTTGAACCCTAGCTCTGCCGGCACCTAGGGAAACCTAGCAAACCTATACATTTTTGAAACCTAGACACCCAGGGGAATCCAGGATGGGGTGACTTGTCTGGCTCTCACCAGGTTCTGTTACCCAGAATCCCTTCCAAACCTCAAAATTTGTCCAAAAAAACCCATTTTCCTCACATTTCTGTGGTGGAAAGTTCTGGAATCTGCATGGATCCATAAAATTCTACCCACCCCACATTCCCCAAAGTCTTCCGAGAAGAATGGTACCTCACTTGTGTGGGTAGGTCTAGTGCCCATGACAGGAAATGGCCCAAAACGCAACATGGACACACCACATTTTCACAGTGAAAACAGACCCTTTTTTGCAAAGTGCCTAGCTGTAGATTTTGAACCCTAGCTCTGCCGGCACCTAGGGAAACCTAGCAAACCTATACATTTTTGAAACCTAGACACCCAGGGGAATCCAGGATGGGGTGACTTGTCTGTCTCTCACCACGTTCTGTTACCCAGAATCCCTTCCAAACCTCAAAAATTGTCCCAAAAAACAATTTTCCTCACATTTCTGTGGTGGAAAGTTCTGGAATCTGTGTGGATCCAGAAAATTCCACCCACCCCACGTTCCCCAAAGTCTTCTGAGAAGAATGGTACGTCACTTGTGTGGGTAGGTCTAGTGCCCACGACAGGATGTGGCCCAAAACGCAACATGGACACACCACATTTTCACAGTGAAAACCGACCCTTTTTTTGCAAAGTGCGTAGCTGTAGATTTTGAACCCTAACTCTGCTGGCACCTAGGGAAACCTAGCAAACCTATACATTTTTGAAAACTAGACACCCAGGGGAATCCAGGATGGGGTGACTTGACTAGCTCTCACCAGGTTCTGTTACCCAGAATCCCTTGCAAACCTAAAAATGTGTCCAAAAAAACACATTTTCCTCAAATTTCTGTGGTGGAAAGTTATAGAATCTGCGTGGATCCACGTAATTCCTTGCACCCCACGTTCCCCAAAGTCTTCCGAGAAGAATGGTACCTCACTTGTGTGGGTAGGTCTAGTGCCCATGACAGGAAATGGCCCAAAACGCAACATGGACACACCACATTTTCACAGTGAAAACAGACCCTTTTTTTGCAAAGTGCATAGCTGTAGATTTTGAACCCTAGCTCTGCCGGCACCTAGGGAAACCTAGCAAAACTATACATTTTTTAAAACTAGACACCCAGGGGAATCCAGGATGGGGTGACTTGTCTGGCTCTCACCACGTTCTGTTACCCAGAATCCCTTCCAAACCTCAAAAATTGTCCAAAAAAACCAATTTTCCTCACATTTCTGTGGTGGAAAGTTCTGGAATCTGTGTGGATCCAGAAAATTCCACCCACCCCACGTTCCCCAAAGTCTTCCGAGAAGAATGGTACGTCACTTGTGTGGGTAGGTCTAGTGCCCATGACAGGAAATGGCCCAAAATGCAACATGGACACACCACATTTTCACAGTGAAAACCGACCCTTTTTTTGCAAAGTGCGTAGCTGTAGATTTTGAACCCTAACTCTGCTGGCACCTAGGGAAACCCAGCAAACCTATACATTTTTGAAAACTAGACACCCAGGGGAATCCAGGATGGGGTGACTTGACTAGCTCTCACCAGGTTCTGTTACCCAGAATCCCTTGCAAACCTAAAAATGTGTCCAAAAAAACACATTTTCCTCACATTTCTGTGGTGGAAAGTTATAGAATCTGCGTGGATCCACGTAATTCCTTGCACCCCACGTTCCCCAAAGTCTTCAGAGAAAAATGGTACCTCACTTGTGTGGGTAGGCCTAGTGCCCGCGACAGGAAACGGCCCAAAACGCAACGTGGACACACCACATTTTCACAGTGAAAACGGACCCTTTTTTTGCAAAGTGCCTAGCTGTAGATTTTGAACCCTAGCTCTGCCGGCACCTAGGGAAACCTAGCAAACCTATACATTTTTGAAAACTAGACACCCAGGTCAATTCAGGATGGGGTGACTTGTTTGGCTCTCCCCAGGTTCTGTTACCCAGAATCCCTTGCAAACCTAAAAATTGTCCATAAAAACACATTTTCCTCACATTTCTGTAGTGGAAAGTTATAGAATCTGTGTGGATCCACAAAATTCCACACACCCCTCGTTCCCCAAAGTCTTCCGAGAAAAATGGTACCTCACTTGTGAGGGTAGGCCTAGTGCCCGCGACAGGAAATGGCCCAAAACGCAACGTGGACACACCACATTTTCACAGTGAAAACGGACCCTTTTTTGCAAAGTGCCTAGCTGTAGATATTGAACCCTAGCTCTGCCGGCACCTAGGGAAACCTAGAAAACCTATACATTTTTGAAAACTAGACACCCAGTGAAATCCAGGATGGGGTGACTTGACCAGCTCTCACCAGGTTCTGTTTCCCAGAACCCCTTGCAAACCTAAAAATTTGTCAAGAAAAACACATTTTCCTCACATTTCTGTGGTGGAAAGTTATGGAATCTGCGTGGATCCACAAAATTCCCCCCACCCTGCGTTCCCCAAAGTCTTCCGAGAAAAATGGTACCTCACTTGTATGGGTAGGCCTGGTGCCCGCAGCAGGAAACGGCCCAAAACGCAACATGGACACACCACATTTTCACAGTGAAAACGGACCCTTTTTTTGCAAAGTGCCTAGCTGTAGATTTTGAACCCTAGCTCTGCCGGCATCTAGGGAAACCTAGCAAACCTATACATTTTTGAAAACTAGACACCCAGGGGAATACAGGATGGGGTGACTTGTCTGGCTCTCACCAGGTTCTGTTACCCAGAATCCCTTCCAAACCTCACAATTTGTCCCAAAAAAACCATTTTCCTCACATTTCTGTGGTGGAAAGTTCTGGAATCTGCATGGATCCACAAAATTCTACCCACCCCGCGTTCCCCAAAGTCTTCCGAGAAGAATGGTACCTCACTTGTGTGGGTAGGTCTAGTGCCCATGACAGGAAATGGCCCAAAACGCAACATGGACACACCACATTTTCACAGTGAAAACCGACCCTTTTTTTGCAAAGTGCCTAGCTGTAGATTTTGAACCCTAACTCTGCTGGCACCTAGGGAAACCTAGCAAACCTATACATTTTTGAAAACTAGACACCCAGGGGAATCCAGGATGGGGTGACTTGACTAGCTCTCACCAGGTTCTGTTTCCCAGAATCCCTTGCAAACCTAACAATTTGTCAAGAAAAACACATTTTCCACACATTTCTGTGGTGGAAAGTTATGGAATCTGCGTGGATCCACAAAATTCCCCCCACCCGCGTTCCCCAAAGTCTTCCAAGAAAAATGGTACCTCACTTGTGTGGGTAGGCCTAGTGCCCATGACAGGAAACGGCCCAAAACCCAACATGGACACACCACATTTTCACAGTGAAAATGGACCCTTTTTTTGCACAGTGCCTAGCTGTAGATTTTGAGCCCTAGCTCTGCCGGCACCTAGGTAAACCTACCAAAAATATACATTTTTGAAAACTAGACACCCAGGTTAATCCAGGATGGGGTGACTTGACTATCTCTCACCAGGTTCTGTTACCCAGAATACCCTTGCAAACCTAAAAATTGTCCAAAAAAACAACTTTTCCTCACATTTCTGTGGTGGAAAGTTATAGAATGTGCGTGGATCCACAAAATTCCACCCACCCCACGTTCCCCAAAGTCTTCCGAGAAAAATGGTACCTCACTTGTGTGGGTAGGCCTAGTGCCCACGACAGGAAATGGCCCAAAACGCAACATGGACACACCACATTTTCACAGTGAAAACCGACCCTTTTTTTGCAAAGTGCCTAGCTGTAGATTTTGAACCCTAACTCTGCTAGCACCTAGGGAAACCTAGCAAACCTATACATTTTTGAAAACTATACACCCAGGGGAATCCAGGATGGGGTGACTTGACTAGCTCTCACCAGGTTCTGTTACCCAGAATCCCTTGCAAACCTAAACATGTGTCCAAAAAAACAAATTTTCCTCACATTTCTGTGGTGGAAAGTTATAGAATCTGTGTGGATCCACATAATTCCTTGCACCCCGCGTTCTCCAAAGTCTTCCGAGAAAATCGGTACCTCACTTGTGTGGGTAGGCCTAGTGCCCGTGACAGGAAATGGCCCAAAACGCAATGTGGACACACCAAATTTTCACAGTGAAAACGGACCCTTTTTTTGCAAAGTGCCTAGCTGTAGATTTTGAACCCTAGCTCTGCCGGCACCTAGGGAAACCTAGCAAACCTATACATTTTTGAAAACTAGATACCCAGGGCAATTCAGGATGGGGTGACTTGTTTGGCTCTCCCCAGGTTCTGTTACCCAGAATCCCTTGCAAACCTCAAAATGTGTCCAAAAAAACACATTTTCCTAATTTTTCTGTGGTGGAAAGTTCTGGAATCTGCGTAGATCCACAAAATTCTACCCACCCCGTGTTCCCCAAAGTCTTCCATGAAAAATGGGACCTCACTTGTGTGGATAGGCCTAGTGCCCGCAACAGGAAACGGCCCAAAACGCAACGTGGACACACCACATTTTCACAGTGAAAACTGACCCTTTTTTGCAAAGTGCCTAGCTGTAGATTTTGAACCCTAGCTCTGCCGGCACCTAGGGAAACCTAGCAAACCTATACATTTTTGAAAACTAGACACCAAGGGGAATCCAGGATGGGGTGACTTGACTAGCTCTCACCAGGTTCTGTTACCCAGAATCCCTTGCAAACCTAAAAATTGTCCAAATAAACACATTTTCCTCACATTTCTGTGGTGGAAAGTTATAGAATCTGCGTGGATCCACATAATTCCATGCACCCCGCGTTCCCCAAAGTCTTCCGAGAAAAATGGTACCTCACTTGTGTGGGTAGGCCTAGTGCCCACGACAGGAAACGGCCCAAAACGCAACGTGGACACACCACATTTTCACAGTGAAAACGGACCCTTTTTTTGCAAAGTGCCTAGCTGTACATTTTGAACCCTAGCTCTGCCGGCACCTAGGGAAACCTAGCAATCCTATAAATTTTTGAAAACTAGACACCCAGGGCAATTCAGGATGTGGTGACTTGTTTGGCTCTCCCCAGGTTCTGTTACCCAGAATCCCTTGCAAACCTCAAAATGTGTCCAAAAAAAACACATTTTCCTCACATTTCTGTGGTGGAAAGTTCTGGAATCTGCGTAGATCCACAAAATTGCACCCACCCCATGTTCCCCAAAGTCCTCCAAGAAAAATGGCACCTCACTTCTGTGGGTAGGCCTAGTGCCCACGACAGGAAACGGCCCAAAACGCAACATGGACACACCACATTTTCACAGTGAAAACTGACCCTTTTTTGCAAAGTGCCTAGCTGTAGATTTCGAACCCTAGCTCTGCCGGCACCTCAGGAAACCTAGCAAACCTATACATTTTTGAAAACTAGACACCCAGGGGAATAAAGGATGGGGTGACTTGTCTGGCTCTCACCAGGTTCTTTTACCCAGAATCACTTGCAAACCTCAAAATGTGTCCAAAAAAGCACATTTTCCTCACATTTCTGTGGTGGAAAGTTCTGGAATCTGCGTAGATCCACAATCAATCAATTAATCAAAACGAGCTTTATTCGATTTTAAACATTAAAATCATAAAAGCAGGCAGTTAAAACATGTCATCACACATCATAAAAATTACATTAAGACACGTTAGCTAAATAAAATTTCATTAAAAAAATTCATTTAAGTTTCAGGGGCGTGGTGCTGAGGCAAGATGGCTGCTGACTGACCTCAATGAGAGCTGCTGCCGGGTCTCTCCTCTCTGCTCGCGCTTAAGGATGAAAATCTGAAAGGGAAAAGAAACGCTTACCTTTTGGCCGGTATGAGGTTGCTGGACATCGGCTTTTTGTTTAAAACCAGATCGCTCTCTACCGTAATTTGCTCCTTATCTCGTGGCTTCTGGCACTTCTCCTGTACTCCTTGGGCGGACCGCTGCTTGCTTGCCCGGAATATGGCTCCAAAAACTGTCAAGGCTACTAAGGCTTCCAATCTTCCTGGGGCGGCGTGTGCCGGTGTTGGAGGAGTGACCGGAGCACCGGGCGCCAACATCGTTGTTAACCCCGCTTTACGATCAGCAAGGGCTCCGATCCATTCACGGCGTGCCGGCCAATTCAAGGGAACAGACGGCAGCGGAAAAGACGCCAGTGTCTCTAATGAGAGCCGGCTTCCCCCACAATTGTGGACACTCCGCTAAGGCAGACTACGGTGATTGAAGCCTTCTCCCTGGCTTCGTCCATCGCACCCGCTCCTGCTCCCGCTGACACCACCCTGGTGTCAGAAAGCATTACAAACCGCTCGCTTCCAGGAACGGAGGCTCCCACGGATGACGAACATCAAGGAGAGCTGCATCTGGAAACCGGTCTGGAGCAGGGTTTGTCAGCGGATCGGATTCTGTCTGCAATGGATCTTCAGGTAAATGACTTGAGTTCAATGACGGCGAATTCTGGGGGCTCTGAACCGGCAAACTCAGATGCTCTTGTTCTGGTTACCGCGGGTGCCTCTGAAGGCGGTAACCTGTCAGAGCCCCCTACAGGTTTCGTGAACAAAGTAACGATGAGCGGCAAGAATAGTACTAAAGCTATTAAAGCTATTAGTGGAGCAAACAGCAATTCCCCTCGTGCTGCAGTAACTCAATGTGCTCCTTCATCAGAATCTATAAGTCGTGGCAAAGGCAAAGTTAAGGGTCCTGAACTGATGCATGGATCCCCCGAGGGGATCAGTTTTACTCGCTCAATGACGATTCAGAGTCACTGGCTTCGAGTGACGCTATCTCCTCAGAAGAGACCGATACTGGAGGATCTTCCACGGTGCTAAAAACCTGCCGCGCAAAGGCTGTTTTTCAAAACATAGATCAAGATCTAGAAGGAGCCCGGCTAAAGTGGCTGCCGCAAAAAGCTGGAATGGGATTATGCCGCTACTAGTCAGGTTTATGATACTGATGCTGATGCGCAGGCTGGATCTGGTGGTTCAACTGCTCCCCCTGGTCTATCAACCCCGCCAACGCTGGACCTAGTTTACTCCACATTAAAACAGATGCAGGGGAGGCAAGAATGGAAAGCAGAAGATCACACCAGGCTACCAAAAACTGCAAATTTCCATCCGCAAGGCCAACAAGCTTTGCACAGAAATGGCAGAGAGAGTCACTCACGTGGAAGATAGAACAGTGGCGTTGGAAGAGGAGGTCGCAAAAATACAGGAGTCCATTAACTTGCAGGAGAAACAATCCATTGATGTTGCCTGGAAACTCGAAGATTACGAGAACCGTCAACGGCGGAACAACGTCCGCCTACTGGGCATTGCCGAAAATTCAGAAGGGAATGACATAATGGCCTTTGTAGTGTCTTTGCTAAAAGGGGCACTCCCGGAGCTTGCCCAGTGGAATTGGGAAACGGAAGTTCAACGGGCTCATCGCTTCCCTATGATCCAGAGAAAAAACAACGAGCGCAGGCATAATGAGCAACCCAGAGCCATTCTGATCTATATCGGAAACTTTCTTCTCAGACAGGCTATAATGGATATGGCCAGACCCAATTCCAAACGGACATTTGATGGTCATACTTTCTTTGCCCGCCCTGATTTCTGTCATGTTACCGTTGAACGCCGCTGGAGGCTTCGACAGATGATATCCGCGTTTCAGGGGTTGGGCTCTGAAGCATATTTATTGTTTCCTGCCCGCCTTAAAGTTATTACGAGCGGGCGGATACGAATGGTTTCATCAGAGGTAAAAGCTCAAGAACTCCTGGCAGAACTGAAGGATGTAGGAGGGCGGGGGGCCTCAGGACAATAAGCTGACTGGGATTTACAGGATCGCTGAGGGCTGAAGTGATTTCTATTTCTCTCTATTTGACTTACATTATTGAATTCGGTTGCACTTAAGCAGTGATACCTGCTCATTGATTGATGTATATTTTTATGAATCTGGGGTGCTGGGTCGGATTGACCTCCTTCCTAGCTAACACAGGGGTGGGCTTTTGTTGTTTATTTTTTTTTCTGCGGCAGAGGGGTAGGGTCTCGGTGGCAGCTCGAGATGTGGGATTAGTAGCCACACATAGGTCACGGCTGACCTATTTGCCTGTTTGGGTGGTTGGGGTGGGGGGGGCTGGGCCGCTGTGGGTGGGGGTGGGAGGGGGCAAGGTCTTCAGGGTAGTAGGTTTCAGCACTGCACAAAATACTGTTTGAGGAATTTTTCAGATACTAGCCTTGATGGATATAGGCTATTGCATATTTCTAACTTGGAAGGAGTGGCCATGGCCATCTCGGGGAAAAACGTAATACATAAGCTGTTTGAAATGACAGGGAATCTATTTAACATCGTTTTATGTATGCATTAAATATCAGATTTGTTACAATTAATATATGTGGGCTCAATGACCAACTTAAGCGACAACGGGCGGCAATAATCTTGAAAACAATGCGGGCAGATGTCTTGTGCGTTCAGGAGACACACATAGAGGGGGATCGGTCCAGAATTTTAGAGCAACTCGGTTTTAGGCTTTTGGTGGCAACTAAGCAGGGCACTAAAACTAGAGGGGTTGCTATCCTTACTTGTAGGAAAGATATTATCGCTAAAAGAGTTTTATCAGATAGATGGGGGCGTTGGGCACTAGTAGAATGCTCTATTCAGGGGATGATAGTTACTGTATGTTCAGTTTATGGATCAACGGCAGATGATCCGGAGATATTGGAGCTGCTGGACGATGAATTAGTTAACTGGCCCGCTCCGTTTATAGTCTGTGGCGACTTTAATATCAATGGGCTTGGGGGTCTCTGGGATACTGCCGCTGATAAATACACTGGCCGTAAGAAAAAGGTTTTTAGGGCACTCACCAATTTAGTTAATAATCACAGCCTTATCGACTTATGGGATCATTTAGCTAATGGGGATAATGGCTGTACGTTTTACTCCGCCCCTCATAACGCTATCTTTAGATTAGATTATTTTTTTGTCTCTCATTCTCTAGTTCATCAGGCGAAAATTCAGAAATCCCCTCGGATACTGTCAGACCATAATCCTCTTGTTCTCTCGCTAACTTTCAACCAAAGAGAACAAACTGAGCGAACTTGGACTTTTGAAAGAGTGCTATTATTTGATCCAGATTATGTTCATCATATGAAGGGTTGGATTAAGGCCTTCTTTGATATAAATCGGCATAGTACATCTGTCGGCGTTGTCTGGGACGCTTTTAAAGCGGGCGTAAGAGGGGAGACACTGAGTTTTAGTGTATCCAGGCATAGGAGGTTGTCTCTCCTGGAGGAAACACTTTATAAAAATCTAACTAGGATTGAGGAGGAATTGGTTGCTGCCCTAAAAGCTGGCTTAGCTACTGATTATATTTTGCATCGGCTTGCATGGGCCAAAGCAGAAATTGGAGAACGCACTGCTGTAAAAGCATCTGAATGCTTCCTAGCAAAAGGGAGCATTGCCATGAATTTAGCGAGAGGGTAGGTCATACACTCGCAGTTAGACTTCGACAAAGGAATGTAAGGAATGACATAAATGAAATTATTGATGATGTCGGTAATTTAGTTATAGACCCTTCTGGTATCCAGGCTGTATTTAGACAATTTTACGATCGCCTATATGGTGAAGGCCCTCAGGTCTCACAGAATTTAATTCAGAACTTCCTTAGTGGCATACCGTTACATAGAATTGAACCCCAGGAGAGGGAGAAATTAGATGTAGTTCTGACACAGGAAGAAATTTTTGAAGCATTAAGAGATCTCCCCTCAGGTAAGGCTACTGGACCTGACCAGATCCCTCTTGAGTTCTATAAAATTTTCTGGGATGAGGTGGGAGCAGTTCTGGTTGAAACCATTCTATGTGTTCAAATTGGTGAGCCGGCCCCTGCCTCATGGGCAGGTGCCGATATTATAATTTTTTTAAAGAAAGGGAAGCCACCTCAGGAACCTGGATCATATAGGCCTATTACTCTTATAAACAGTGATGCAAACATTTTTTCAAAAACCCTTGCCACTAAATTGAACAACATCATTGCAGAAACCATTCACCCATGTCAGCATGGGTTTATACCTGGGAGGGGGACGACGGAACATACGCGTCGGGTAATTACTTTATTTGATGCAGCAGAAGTCTCAGGAGACCCGATGGCTTTGCTGCTTCTGGATGCAGAAAAGGCTTTTGATAGGGTCTCCTGGGGGTTCCTATGGGAGGTAATGAAATGGTTCGGAATCGGGTCAGGGTTTATCAATGCTATCCGCGCTATGTATTTGGCACCAACAGCACGCTTGAGAATAAATGGGAAGTATTCAGCGCCCATTATGATAAAACGGGGTACTCGGCAAGGTTGCCCATGCTCGCCTTTGCTTTTTGCTATTTATATTGATCCACTATTACGGCTTCTTGCAGCTTGTCATGAAATTGAACCAATGCGGTTTCATGGCATAACCACCAAAGTACTCGCTTATGCGGATGATATCGCATTGGTCACCCCCAAACCATTAGAAGCAATCGCTGCTGTTGAAGAGCTGGCATTTGTATTTGGCGAGCTTTCTGGGTATGCTCTAAATAAAGGGAAGACTCAGATAGTTACCAATTGCTTGATAAACTTATCGGATCCTCGGATGTCTGACTCAGCGGTATACTTAGGTATCACTATTACTCCTGAACTGAAAGATGTGGTTGCAATAAACATTAATCCCATAATTCAAAAGGCCAGAAAAGATTTTGACAAATTTCATAATTTGCACTTGTCACTGGTAGGGAGGTGTAACGTGATTAAAATGGTATTTTTGCCCAAAATACTTTATCTGTTTAGGGCTATACCACTAGAATTTGGGAAACAATGGTTTAATGAGCTAGAGCACTTGGTCAATCGTTTTGTGTGGGCACACGGTAAGACAAGGAGGGCTTTACGCTTTATGACTCTTCCCTTGGCTAAAGGAGGTTTGGCATTACCTGATTTTAAATTTTATTATTGGGCTGCTGCACTGCAATATATGGGGGTTTTGTTTGGTGGGTGCTCCGAGACCTTAAACGTTGCAGAAAGACTTCCGGATGTTTATAATTTATTGATGGGTGAAGAGGCCCTGAATAGCTTTATGAAATTCAGTGAACCAAGCTACTACAAGAGAACGAAATTTAAAACCTTGTACGCTGCTTTTAAAATCTGGGCTGCCCTTAAAAAAAACTCGGTTTAGGTAGGTTACATCATTATACTCATATGATTGGCAACCCAACACTGCCAGAAATTTTTTCTGATCAAATCATGGTAGAATGGGGTGTGCTTGGACTGCTGAAAGTGGGTGATTTAATGGGCCAAGGGGAATTTATCAATTTCGGGATATACAAGACAAATTTAGTATTAGTTCCAAAAACTTTTTTAAATATCTCCAAATAAGAAGTTTTCTCTCTAAAAGGATGGGCGGTACAAGGGGCTTCGAAAAGGTTCGGATTATAGATATAATAAGAACAGGGATGGATTGCTCCATTAAAGGAGTTTACTCGGAACTTATAATACTCAAACAAGATGATTTGGCAAAACAGACCGAAAAATGGATAAACCGGTTGGGCAATGACTCAGTTAATTTCTTAGAGTCTCTTGAGCTGGGGCATACAGTTCTGTGCTCTGCCGCATTACAGGCTCAGCATTATAAAACAATGTTCTCACTTTACTATACCCCAGCCAAAATAGCACAGTGGGGTGGTCTTATGGGAATTAGCTGCCCTCGCTGTAACTCATTAGATGCGGATGCAATTCACATGTTTAGTACCTGTCCACGTCTTGATTTAATAAAGACATCAATAATGGCTTTCTTTGATCATACTCTTGGTCTTGAGGTTAATCTAACCCCAACGCTAATGCTCTTAGGGGTTGATAATTCTCAAGGGCAGCTCCCTCATTCCCGCTTTCTATTTCTTGCTATGGTTATACTTCGGATCTGTATTGCTACGGCCTGGCGTGATCAAACTGCTCCTACATTTCAGCACTGGCTTGCCCGGCTACTAGCAACGTTTAATCTTGAAAGGGGAATTTATGAAAGACGGGGAAAAAGGGGGAAAATCTTGGGTAAAATAATTTGGGACCCTATATATAAATGGAAGGAATCACAATCTTGATTGGCTTGTGCTTAATATTTAACATCAGTTAACTTAGAATTGTAATAGCCATGTTTTTCCTTTCTTCTTTTTTTCTTTCCGTTTACTTTCCCTTTATGCGGTCACCATAGTTACTCTAATGGAAGCTAAAAATCTGCTTCTGCTTGTTTGTTTTTCTCCCAATTTATTATGGTCTTTTTTTTTTTTTTCTTTTCCTCTCTGATTTTCTTCCTTTTAGTTTTGATTTTTTGTTGTTTAATATTGATGTATGGTAAATCTAGAATGATTAATCCTCAAACAATATTGATTTGTATACTGAAAAACTGTGCTGTTTATTTTTAAAAATGTGCAATAAAACGTATTAAAAAAAAAAAAAAAAATTCATTTAACAATAACTATTTTTTACATCCAGGGAATAAAATGTATTATGCTGTACATCATCACATAACTATGTTTCTCTCATAAATTTTACATCTGGCATTCAAATATTTAGAGATTTTCTAGCTCTATATACACTTTTTAAAAAACCTACCATAGATCCAATACAATAATAATTTCCCAACATCTGCAAATACAAAAAAGCAGGGTGACATTGTCTCCATCCCCCCTGTTTTAATAACGGTAGTACCCATCTTCGCCTTTCATCCTTGTAAAATTTGCAGAATAGGATAGCGTGAATAGTCGTTTGTGATTAAATATTATCACAGGGACATCGACAAAGTTCCCTTGACCAATTGTTAATATCTGGATGGCTAATCAAACGGTGGAAAGTCCTAAATCTAAAACGCGTTAGCATATACCTATCATATCCCCCCAATGTACAGGTCAAGTATGGTTGAATGTTATATATTATAATAATTAATTGATGTTCAACCACCATAGGTTTATTCATTTCCAGAGTTAACCTATTTTCTTCCAGGAGGTCATACAAATTTTTTTAAATTCCTTCCGGTTAATACAATTCATATTTTCAGGTAGGGAGAAATACTCTGGACGCCCGATATCCTGCATAACATTTCTTACATACTTCAACCAGGGAATCTTGCTGGCGTTATCTAATTTCATTGCATCAGTTATTATTTCCCTATTTAAACCAGTGCTAGCAGAGGTCCAAATTCTGTGCCAGAGCAGCACCGGTTGCACCTTAATAAGGTCAGAAATATATGTTACTCCTAATTCGCTATGGCAATTAAAAACTGGAGCACTGGCCGGGACTGCCAATATAAATCTTAAAAAGGCGTTTTCCACATATTGGATCGATGTACAGTCATAAAAGCCCCAAATACCTGCCCCAAAAATTGCTATGCTCACGCATTTAGCATGATAGATTTTTAAAAGAATTTCTGGTGGCCTTTTCCCCAATTTTTTTGTAAATTTAATTAAGGCCGCGGTAGACTTCATAAACAGGAGGCTCCTAGTCTTTATCGCTTGTGCCCAAGACCCAGTACGATCAAAAAGAACACCCAGGTAACAAAAGGAGTTAATAGATTCCACCCTACTTCCCCCAGCTTGAAAACTTCGGTTCTTAGGTTTCCCTCTCCCACAAGTCATAATAAAGCTTTTCTTTACATTCATTTTTAGTCCAAGGTTGTCCATAAAACTTGTATAAAAAGTAAGAGCCCTCTGAAGACCAATCTGGGTACGTGCCATAAGTACAGCATCGTCGGCATAGAGGAGGGAGACTATCGGGCGTTTATTTACATATAGCGGATCCCCAGCGTTTGCCACCAACTCCTGTTCCAAAGCATTTGTATACAAAGTGAACAGCAGTGGTGCCAAAACGCAGCCTTGCCTCACTCCCTTCTCAACTTTAAACGGCACAGTACACTCTCCCTTGAGTCCGTACCGAACTTTTGCTGTAGCGCCAGAGTATAGCTCTCTTAAAAACTGAATTAAAATAGGATCAACCTTTAAATCTCTAAGAACGCCCCACAGCTTATTATGAATTACACAATCAAATGCAGCTGTGAGGTCAACAAATGCCAAATAAAATTTCCCCTTTTTGCCTGCGTGTACTTTCCAATTAAAATGTTAAGATTAAGAACCTGCTCGTTAATACCTAGACCTGATCTAAAACCGTACTGTACATCACTCAAAATACTATTTTCTTCCGCCCATGTTTGCAACCGGTCTAAAACAATCCTGCCCGTTACCTTCATGAATGAGTCTAACAAAGATATCGGACGGTAGCATGCAGGATTTTCCCGATCCCCTTTTTAAAAATGGGGACGATGATTGATTCAGACCAAGTACCTATGAATCCCCTTGCGCAACATGCTTGTAAAACCCGTGTTAAAATTGGACCCCACATTTCAAAATTAAACTTAAAAAGGTCAATTGGTACCCCATCGGGGCCGGGGGCCTTACCACTCTTACTTGCCTTTATAGCCGAGGTAACATCCTGTAAAGTAATATGGAAATCGATGGGTGTAAAATTCTGATGTTCCCCTCCGTATTTTGCCCACAGACTACTTCCCTCTCACTGGTCTTCTGTAGGGAATAAACACTTGAGAAGAAATCCACCCAAATTTTTTCCTCTATTGCTAACTCAATTGATGGTCATCCAGTCTATTGTTAAGGAATGGGGCGTTCACAGCTGACCAAAATTGTGAACTATCCCTACTCAATGCTGCATCACTTAAATTCTTCCAAGCCTTTTCTTTTAGTTCATTCATCCTATTTTTCTGGCTATAGTGTACAACTTTCTACAGATCCTAATTTCCTCATTATCTCTTACTGATCTATGTAGAGCATTCTTTAAATTTGTATAACTTTTTGTACAGTTGTTATCGAACCATCCCTTACTGGTGTTACGGGTACCTTTACTTTGCACTTGTAACGTGCTACTAACAGTCTCAGTTATACAGGAAAAGGCTTTTAAAATATTTTCATGCGTCGGGCTTTCACTTAAACAAATAGAAATTGGCACATACGCATTTGTAATTATTTCTTTACTTAGCTCCGCAGAGGTCTGACTTGACCATCGAATTGTATAACCATTTTGTCTTCCCAATTCTATATTTTGTACCCATGCTATTTTATTACAATTTCTCCTTACTTTATTTGTTGGGGTTGCAATATCTACACTTATTGCCAAGTGATCGCTCATTACGTTTTGATGAATGTTATACCCTATAACATAACTTGCATAACAATTTGGCATAAAAATAAAATCTATTGTCGAATCAGCTCCTCTGCCAATAAATGTGTGACCAAACTCCACCTTAGGGGTACATAGGCAATTTGTAAAACCAAAATCATGCTTATACAGAATCTCATTAAACAAATCTCCTTTATCGGTATGAGAGAAATGAATGGGTGGGTCATCTTCCTCCAATGTTAATCCACATTTTCCTATTTCAGCCAAAGGACACAAGCCAACATTAAAATCCCCACCCCAAATAGGAATGATTTCAGTCTCTTTATCTGATTTTAAGCTAGTAACATCCTCACTGAGCTTCTTCAATATGGCGCCCAGTTGCCCTTTTTCCACATTATTATAAAAGTTAATCACAGCTAAAATACAGTTCACATCCAAGTGTATTAAAACAATTTGATAGTAAATTTCAGAGCTAATCATATTAATGTTTTGAGCCCCGAGCAGATTTGAGACATATACACAAACTCCACCCTTAGATCTTCCACTAGATGATTGGATTGCTGGCGTATGAAATGTCTTAAAACCATTAATAGTTATTTCCTCAATGGCCCAGGTCTCTTGCAAACATAATATATCAAAATTATTAATAAAATCCAACCAAACTGTGTCATTCACTTTGTTCTTTAGACCCGCAATATTCCAAAAGAGGACTCTACAGGCTTTTACATCCTGGACCACTGTTTCAAGCACAGTTACAGGCTGATTTATAAATTCACCCTCGGATTGCGAGATAGGATCAAAATCTCCCATACTACCCATCAATATGGAGGATCTGCTCATATAATCTGTTTCATTTAACTCCTCACATTTAGGATTATTTTTCTCCTCGTCGAATAATAGCCTCTATTGGACTAAACCAAACTGGTGCATCTGGGGTTTCTGTACTATGATTGATTTCATTCCCCGATGAATTCAACCCATTTATTAGTCAATCATTTTCATCTAAAGTTGTTAGTGGCCCAAATCTATTTGATGTTGCTAAGTTAAAAAGTGGACCATCTGTGGGCTGTTTACATGGGCCGTGATTTTCTGGTTTTGCGGAACACGAAGGTTGATAAAAAAAGCCCAAGGGGAGAACTTGTATATTTGTATAGATAGGGCTAGGCTCTTGTGTTCTCATTAGGATTTCTCTTACCAAAGTAGGTGATCCTAATGAGAGAGCGACTCTAATCACCTTCACAAAGTTTATTATTATTTCCCACCCAATCAATTCTCCTCACCATCTTAAATTCCCTAAAAGGGCACTAGTCAAACCTGTTCTGTTTCCCAACCAATGTATGGTTTTATTTCTTAGGGCAGGCCAGGTTTCCGTATCAGCCAATGGCAAGGGCGGGACATGTGCTAAAATAATTGTGTAAGGTGTAGCTGCCGGCGGCAAGTTTAATGTTTGCAGACTGTGCATTACCACTGGTGCATAGCTGTCTATTAGGGTCATTCTTGTACTTTCCCCTCCCAGCCGACTTTCAGCTATTTTATGTTCTGTCCTTCCCATCTCATTTAATGTATGCACCGCTCCCTTTTGAGAAGAAATATTTTTCGTAATTGCAGAGATATTGAGGTTTAATACTTGTCTCTCACCCTGATCTCTCGCCCCGTGCGATGTCTTTACTGTCAGAGGGGCTGCATTTTGGGCTACCTTCTCAGAGTATGTGCTCATACCCAATAATTTTTGGGGTTCTTGAATGGCCTTAATCTGTGCTGTTAAAATTTTCTCAATTCCTACTTCTATTTTATCCAATCTACCCGTAAGGATATTAATGGCTTGTGTGACGGACTCAGTTAGATCTTTAATTGCCACGGACAGACTTGCCGATTCACATGAGGTTGCATCACATTTATTGCTTACCTGTAATGCATTAATAATACCTCTTTCTTTATACAATTTATTTTTGGGGCCCTGAGATTTTCCCTGTGGCTTACTTAGATGAGTCCTAATTGGTTTTGGAATAAGTTGTGCTGTGTGTAATCCTTTAAATGCAACATCCAATTTTCTTACATTAGGCGATTTACACGTTTTTTTAGGGGAGGAAAGTGTTCATTTTCTAATTCTCCAAAAGAAATATCCTCGGTAATTACCTGGATACATCCATTTTTTGATGCTCAAGAGGAGTATCGCCCGGGATAACATGCTCAGTAGCCTCTACACCATTTGGGATAGTATTTTTATCTTTAAACTTTATGGGTAGCAATAGTGGATCCACCGTATCGATATTTAGTGTTTCTTCCACGGAGATTATCTGTCTTTCGATATCTCCAACTGCACCAGTTAAATAGTTAAGCAAGGTCATGTTAGCTTTCTTGTTTTTACTTGGCGTAGATCCACAAAATTCCACCCACCCTGTGTTCCCCAAATTCTTCCGAGAAAAATGGTACCTCACCTGTGTGGGTAGGCTTAGTGCCCGCGACAGGAAACGGCCCAAAACGCAATGTGGACACACCACATTTTCACAGTGAAAACTGACCCTTTTTTGCAAAGTGCCTAGCTGTAGATTTTGAACCCTAGCTCTGCCGGCACCTAGGGAAACCTAGCAAACCTATACATTTTTGAAAACTAGACACCCAGGGGAATCCAGGATGGGGTCACTTGTTTGGCTCTCACCAGGTTCTTTTACCCAGAATCACTTGCAAACCTCAAAATGTGTCCAAAAAAACACATTTTCCTCACTTTTCTGTGGTGGAAAGTTCTGGAATCTGCGTGGATCCACAAAATTCCACCCACCCCGTGTCCCCCAAAGTCTTCCGAGAAAAATGGTACCTCACTTGTGTGGGTAGGCCTAGTGGCCTCAACAGGAAACGGGCCAAAACGCAATGTGGACACACCACATTTTCACAGTGAAAACTGACCCTTTTTTTGCAAAGTGCCGAGCTGTAGATTTTGTACCCTAGCTCTGCTGGCACATAGGGAAACCTAGCAAACCTATACATTTTTGAAAACTAGACACCCAGGGGAATCAAGGATGGGGTGACTTGACTAGCTCTCACCAGGTTCTGTTTCCCAGAACCCCTTGCAAACCTAAACTTTTGCCAAGAAAAACACATTTTCCTCACATTTCTGTGGTGGAAAGTTATGGAATCTGCGTGGATCCATAAAATTCCCCCCACCCCGCGTTCCCCATAGTCTTCTGAGGAAAATGGTACCTCACTTGTGTGGGTAGGAATAGTGCCCGCAGCAGGAAAGGGCCCAAAACGCAACATGGACACACCACATTTTCACAGTGAAAACTGACCCTTTTTTTGCAAAGTGCCTAGCTGTAGATTTTGAAACCTAGCTCTGCCGGCACCTAGGGAAACCTAGCAAACCTATACATTTTTGAAAACTAGACACCCAGGGCAATCCAGGATGGGGTGACTTGTCTGGCTCTCACCAGGTTCTGTTACCCAGAATCCCTTCCAAACCTCAAAATTTGTCAAAAAACCCCCATTTTCCTTACATTTCTGTGGTGGAAAGTTCTGGAATCTGCGTGGATCCACAAAATTCCACCCACCCCCCGTTCCCCAATGTCTTCCGAGAAGAATGGTACATCACTTGTGTGGGTAGGTCTAGTGCCCACGACAGGAAATGGCCCAAAACGCAACATGGACACACCACATTTTCACAGTGAAAACCGACCCTTTTTTTGCAAATTGCCTAGCTGTAGATTTTGAACCCTAACTCTGCTGGCACCTAGGGAAACCTAGCAAACCTATATATTTTTGAAAACTAGACACCCAGGGGAATCCAGGATGGGGTGACTTGTCTGGCTCTCCCCAGGTTCTGTTACCCAGAATCCCTTGCAAACCTCAAAATGTGTCCAAAAAAACACATTTTCCTCACATTTCTGTGGTGTAAAGTTCTGGAATCTGCGTAGATCCACAAAATTCCACCCACCCCATGTTCCCCAAAGTCCTCCAAGAAAAATGGCACCTCACTTCTGTGGGTAGGCCTAGTGCCCACGACAGGAAACGGCCCAAAACGCAACGTGGACACACCACATTTTCACAGTGAAAACTGACCCTTTTTTGCAAAGTGCCTAGCTGTAGATTTCGAACCCTAGCTCTGCCGGCACCTAGGGAAACCTAGCAAACCTATACATTTTTGAAAACTATACACCCAGGGGAATCTAGGATGGAGTGACTTGTCTGGCTCTCACCAGGTTCTGTTACCCAGAATCCCTTGCAAAGCACAAATATTGTCCAAAAAACCACATTTTCCTCACATTTCTGTGGTGGAAAGTTCTGGAATCTGCGTGGATCCACAAAATTCCACCCACCCCGTATTCCCCAAAGTCTTCCAAGAAAAATGGTACCTCACTTGTGTGGGTAGGCCTAGTGCCCGCCATAGGAAACAGCCCAAAACGCAACGTGGACACACCACATTTTCACAGTGAAAACGGACCCTTTTTTTGCAAAGTGCCTAGCTGTAGATTTTGAACCCTAGCTCTGCTGGCCCAAAGGGAAACCTAGCAAACCTATACATTTTTGAAAACTAGACACCCAGGGGAATCAAAGATTGGGTGACTTGTCTGGCTCTCACCAGGTTCTGTTACCCAGAATCCCTTGAAAACCTCACAATTTGTAAAAACAAAAAACACATTTTCCTCACATTTCTGTGGTGG
The DNA here is from genome assembly GCA_963921515.1 of Calotriton arnoldi. Taxonomy (NCBI): domain Eukaryota; kingdom Metazoa; phylum Chordata; class Amphibia; order Caudata; family Salamandridae; genus Calotriton; species Calotriton arnoldi. Next base: position 157,344 of record CAWUFW010016044.1, on the reverse strand, counting down.
AAAGTTCTGGAATCTGTGTGGATCCACAAAATTCCACCCACCCCGCATTCCCCAAAGCCTTCCAAGAAAAATGGTACCTCACTTGTGTGGGTGGGTCAAGTACCCGCGACAGGCAAGGGCCCAAAACGATTGAGGCGACATCAAAATTACCTATCACAAAACAACCTGGTTTTGCAAGGGGGGTCCCATGAGTTTTTGGCCCCGGGCTCGGCGGCCATCTAGGGAAACCTACCAAACCCACACATTCCTGAAAACTAGACACCCGGGGGAGTACAGCAAGGTATGGCTTGCATGGGTCCCCCAACATTTCCCTACCCAGAATCCCCTGCAAACCTCAAATTTTGTTGAAAAAATCAATTTTTTCTCACATTTCTGTGTGAGAAAGTTGTAGGATCACTGGGCTGACACAAATTTCCTACTACCTAGCGTTCCTCCAGGTCTCCCGATAAAAATGGTACCTCACATGTGTGGGCAGGCATAGTGGCTGCAACAGGAAATGGCCCAAATCGTACTGTGGAGACTTCAAAATTACCTATAACAAAACTACCTGGTTTTGGGGGGGGGCACCTGTTTTTTGGCCCCGGTCTCACCGCCACCTAGGGAAACCTACCAAACCCATACATTTCTGAAAACTAGACACCATGGGGAGTCCAACGAGGTATGGCTTGCGTGGATCCCCCAACGTTTCCCTACCCAGAATCCCCTGCAAACCTCAAATTTAGCTGATAAAAGCCACATTTTCCACATATTTTTGTGTGGAATTACCGTGCTGGCACAAATGTCCTACCCCACAGCATTCTCCTTCATGTCCCGAGTAAAATGATACCTCACTTGTGTGGGTGTCCAATGCAGAATTGGCTAAAAACACATTTATTTAAAAAATGTAGTGCTTAGAATTTTCGGTGCTATACCCTAAATTCCTATGTTTTGGGCTCTTCCCAGTCACAGGCCCTTGCCCTACCCACACAAATGAGGTATCATTTTACTCGAGAGACTGAGAGGAACGCTGTGGGGTAGGATATTTGTGCCGGCATGGTGATTCCACCCAAAAATATGTGGAAAATGTGTTTTTTCAGCTAAATTTGAGGTTTGCAGGGCATTCTGGGTAGGGAAACATTGGGGGATCCATGCAAGCCATACCTCGCTGGACTCCCCCGGGTGTCTAGTTTTCAGAAATTTGTGGGTTTGGTAGTTTCCCAAGGTGGCCGCCGAGCCCGGGGCCAAAAACCCAGGTGACCTCCCTTTCAAAACCAGGTTGTTTTGTGATAGGTCATTTTGATGTCTCCTCAATACGTTTTGGGCCCTTGCCTGTCGCGGGTACTTGACCCACCCATGCAAGTGAGGTATCATTTTTATCGGGAGACCTGGGGAAACGCTGGGTGGTAGGAAATTTGTGGATCCACATAGATTCCAGGACTTTCCCAGACAGAAATTTGAGAAAAAGTGATTTTTCAGCTAAATTTGAGGTTTGCAGGGGATTCTGGTAGAAAACGTTGGGGGACCCATGCAAGCCATACCTCGCTGGACTCCCGGTGTCTAGTTTTCAGAAATGTGTGGGTTTGGTAGTTTACCAAGATGGCCACCGAGCCCGGGCCAAAACCCTGGTGACCCCCTTACAAACCAGGTTCTTCTGTGATAGGTCACTGATGTCTCCTCAATACGTTTTGGGCCCTTGCCTGTTGCAGGTACTTGACCCACCCACATGAGTGAGGTATCATTTTTATCGGGAGACCTGGGGGACGCTGGATGGTAGGAAATTTGTGGATCCACGTAGATTCCAGAACTTCCCAGACAGAAATTTGAGAAAAAGTGATTTTTCCAGCTAAATTTGAGGTTTGCAGGGGATTCTGGGTAGAAACGTTGGGGGACCCACGCAAGCCATACCTCGCTGGACTCCCCCGGGTATCTAGTTTTCATAAATGTGTGGGTTTGGTAGGTTTCCCTAGATGGCCACTGACCCCGGGGCCAAAAACTCATGGGACCCCCCCTTGCAAAACCAGGTTGTTTTGGGATAGGTAATTTTGATGTCACCACAATAGGTTTTGGACCCCTGCCTGTCGCGGGTACTTGACCCACTCACACAAGTGAGGTACCATTTTTCTCTGAAGACTTTGGGGAATGCGGGGTGGGTGGAATTTTGTGGATCCACACAGATTCCAGAACTTTCCACCACAGAAATGTGAGAAAAATGTGGGTTTTTTTTACATATTTTGAGGTTTTCAAGCGATTCTGGGTAACAGAACCTGGTGAGAGCCAGACAAGTCACCCCATCCTGGATTCCCCTGGGTGTCTAGTTTTTAAAAATGTATAGGTTTGCTAGGTTTCCCCATGTGCCGGCAGAGCTAGGGTTCAAAATCTACAGCTAGGCACTTTGCAAAAAAGGGCCAGTTTTCACTGTGAAAATGTGGTGTGTCCACGTTGCGTTTTGGGCCGTTTCCTGTCGCGGGCACCAGGCCTACCCACACAAGTGAGGTACCATTTTTCTCGGAAGACTTTGGGGCACACGGGGTGGGTGGAATTTTGTGGATCCATGCAGATTCCAGAACTTTTCACCACAGAAATGTGAGGAAAATGTGTTTTTTGGAGCCATTTTGAGGTTTGCAAGGGATTCTGGGTAACAGAAGCTGGTGAGAGGAAGACAAGTCACCCCAACCTGGATTCCCCTGGGTGTCTAGTTTTCAAAAATGTACAGGTTTGCTAGGTTTCCCTAGGTGCCGGCAGAGCTAGGGTTCAAAATCTACAGTTATGCACTTTGCAAAAAAGGGTAAGTTTTCACTGTGAAAATGTGGTGTGTCCACATTGCGTTTTGGGCCGTTTCCTGTCGCGGGCACTAGGCCTACCCACACAAGTGAGGTACCATTTTTCTCGGAAGACTTTGGGGAACACAGGGTGGGCGGAATTTCGTGGATCCACGCAGGTTCCACAACTTTCCACCACAGAAATGTGAGGAAAATGTGTTTTTTGGCCACATTTTGAGGTTTGCAAGGGATTCTGGATAACAGAAGCTGGTGAGAGCCAGACAAGTCACCCCATCCTGGATTCCCCTGGGTGTCTAGTTTTCAAAAATGTATAGGTTTGCTAGGTTTCCCTAGGTGCCGGCAGAGCTAGGGTTCAAAATCTACAGCTAGGCACTTTGCAAAAAAAGGATCCGTTTTCACTGTGAAAATGTGGTGTGTCCACGTTGCGTTTTGGCCCGTTTCCTGTCACGGGCACTAGGCCTACCCACACAAGTGAGGTACCATTTTTCTTGGAGGACTTTGGGGAATGCGGGGTGGGTGAAATTTTGTGGATCCATGCAGATTCCAGCACTTTCCACCACATAAATGTGAGGAAAATATGTTTTTTTTTTACAAAGTTTGAGGTTTGCAAGGGATTCTGGGTAACAGAACCTGGCGAGAGCCAGACAAGTCACCCCATCCTGGATTCCCCTTGGTGTCTAGTTTTCAAAAATGTACAGGTTTGCTAGGTTTCCCTATGTACCAGCTGCGCTAGGGCCCAAAATCGACAGGTAGGCACATTGCTAAAAAAAGTCGGTGCCTAGTGGGCTTTCTGCCGCCCTGGGGGGAATCAGGGGGGCTGGTTTGCCCCCATATTCCCCCTGGGGGGGACAGAAAGACTGGAATTTCTCTGGGGGGGTGGGGGTATTGTCATGCCCAGTTTGTTCAGCCCCCACCCCTACACTAATAAAAAAAAAATCCCTGGTTTTTAGTGGTCTTTCTGCTCCCTGGGGGGGCAGATTGGGGGCTACTGCCCTCATATGCCCCCCAGGGGGGCAGAAAGACTGGAAGTTTTGCGGGCGGGGTGTGGGGGCATTTGCATGCCCGTTTTGGGCAGCCCCCACCCCTGATTCAAATTGGCAAAAAAAATGCCTTGCATCTAGTATGCTTTTTGCCCCCCGGGGGGCAGATTGGGTGCTACTGCCCCCATCTGCCCCCCAGGGGGGGCAGAAAGGCTGTAATGGTGGTGGGGGGTGGGGGCATTGGCATGCCCATTTTGGGTAGCCCCCACCCTAATTAAATTGCCCCAAAAAAAATCCCTGGAGTCTAGTGGGCTTTCTGCCCCCCGGGTGGCAGATTGGGGGCTACTGCCCCCATCTTCCCCCCAGGGGGGGCATAAAGTCTGTAATTGTGGCGGGGGTGGGGGCATTGGCATGCCCGTTTTGGGCAGTCCCCACCCTAATTAAAATATCCCATAAAAAATCCCTGGCGTCTAGTGGGCTTTCTGCCCCCCTGGGGGGGCAGATTGGGGGCTACTGCCCCCATCTGCACCGAAAGGCTGTCATTGTGGTGGGGGTGGGGGCATTGGAATGCCCATTTTGGGCAGCCCCCACCCTGAAAACAAGTGTCTAAAAAAATATCTGTGGCATTTAGTGGGCTTTCTCCCCCCCCCGGGGGGCAGATTGGGGGCTCCGGCGCGCTACGTGCGCGCTGATCGTCATTTCACAGAAATGGGGGGGGCCTCAGGAGCTGAGGAAGCTCTTCCCCAGATCCCGAGGCTTTGGGAGAGTAAAGGAAATCCCTCTGGTGCCTGCACCAGAGGGATTTCTTCTGCAATGGCATCAGACGCGCGGGAGCCGTCCGACGCACATTAGAACTTATGCGTCGGACGGCTCCCGTGCGTCCGACGCATGGAAGGGATTAAAATGTATATTAAATGTAATATATTTTGTTAAAAATAATAATAATATTTAATATATTTACTATATATTTTTAAATCGATATTTTTTACATCTATATTTTTTACCTCGATATTTTTGTACTTACCTGTTAAGGTATTGGAGTCGATATTTTTGCAGTCGATATTTTTTCTCGAAATTTAGAAAATTGATGTTTGTTACATCGATATTCTATCAGTGAAACATGTACATCATAGTTTGTTTTCAATACCTCTTGCATTCTTAAATGTATAAGGGCAAGCATTAGATTTGACGCCATGCTCACTTCATCGATAATGAGAAGCTTCAGTTTTTTAATACTCTTGCTACTTCATGACAAGCATCACCTGATCATTTTTTATATTCCAGTTTGTTGTCATGTTCCACAGGCAGCAATACTTGTCGGTGAAGGGTAATTCCTTTAATGTTATGTGCGGCTAATCCTGTTGGTGCGGTTACTACACATGACAAATTTGAATCTGTAGTTTTCTGTAAGTAACTGGTGATTAATTTAATTAAGAAATTTTTTCGTGTACCAGCTTGACTAATTATATATAGTAGAACTGGTTTAAATGAATAACACTGACACTCTTATTTCTTATGCAGGTATTCATGCTCTATTTTATCTTTTACCTCCTTAACATTTCTTTCTGTTCTTTATTCAGTGGCTGCAGTAATTGTTCTAAGTCATCAGTTTCAGCTCTTACCTGCTGCAGTGCATTTTCCACTTCATTCATTGCTATAGCTGCTTCATTTTGAATAATTGCTTCACCAAGATGATCATGACTTACTGGTGCTGAACTTTGGCTATGCTGATAACTGTCCCTGTCCTTGGCTATCTCAGCAGCAATTGCTTCCTCCTGGTCAACCTCATCTCTCAACATGTTACGGTAATTTGGAAATACTGAGCAGTGTATGGTATTTTTGACAGCATTAAAAGAATCTTCATAACAGTCATACTGTACAAGTAATTCTGATTTTGCACGCCATGACTTGAACAACTGCAAACTTTCCAAGTAGAAAAACGCTTTCTCGTCTGGTGTTTGAAAAGCCAGCTTTCTGTGGTTGAATGGATTTCTATTTTCATGTCTTACCAAACAACTACCACATCCAAGTAGTACATATCTTTCTTCTTCTATGTTTTTATTCTTCTTCTTAATATTATTATTATTATTATTTTTATTTATTAGATGCATAAATCATCCTCGAAGGGATCTCTAGGCACCATAGCAGAGGTGGGCAGATCAAAAAACAGTGGCAAGGTTAGAGATTAGTTACTATCAAGTAGGAGAGAGAGGAAAAACTAGGGCTAGTTCACTTCCCCAATTAATGTATATAAATCAAAGGGAACTAGCTACAGGGTAGAAGCTCCTAGTGTGTGTTTGTTTGAAGGAAAAAACATTTGTTTTTTATGAAGACCCTCACCCACCAACCTAGTTGGTAGCAGGCTTCATCATCGGGTCCCACCCAAGGTACTGAGTGTACCTTGGGTGTTCTTCGACTCCTGGTTACAGTGGAGCAGGTTTTGTGCTGTGGGTAACCCTGGGCGTAGTTCGTGTAGTAGCGCTACGCGTAGCTACGTGAAGTGCACTTCGCACTACGCGAGCTACGCGTAGCTACGTGAACTGCGTAGTGCACTGTGCAAAATGCTGTTCGCACTGATTGCACAGTGCCGGATGCTTGTCCGCACTGTGCAATCAGTGCAAACCGCATCTTGCACAGTGCAAGCGGTCGTTTTCTGCCGCTCGAGTAGATTTCTACTCGGCGGCAGCTCTCTCAACGCGGACTGGTAGTTTCTCATCGCGAGCAGTCGCGAGCATACGCGACCACTCGCAATGAGAAACCTGACCTCCCCGCGTTGAGAATCTCGCAGGAGGTTTATTTTCCACGCTCGCGATCGGCAACTTGATGTTGCTGATTGCGAACGAGAAAAAGTCTCGCCGGGATGTCATTTTGTTTGCTCGCGGTCGCCAACTTGGCGTTGAGGACCGCGAGCAAGCAAAATGACCGCTACGCTACACGTGTTTGCACTGTGCTACGTGCAATTCGCGTAGTACGAAGTAGCGCAAACTTCGCAAACTACGCGAGCGTAGCGTAGTACTTCGCCCAGGGTTAGCTGTGAGTGTGTAGTGAAGGTGAGTTGTGTGTGAGTTAAAAAACTGTCCAATGGGTCCCAGAATTCAAAAGACTTTTTTAATGTTGGGCCCTTGGCAGTGATTAAAAACTGAGAAGTGGATATCAGTGGAGATAATTAATGACTCCGATATCCGGTGTGGTCAACATGTTTCAGCCAGGTTTCAGTGTTAAACTGGCTTTCATCAGGACCTATGTGTGTGAATTTAAAAGGTGGTCTAAAAATAAAATATTTAGGACCAGCTATGTGGCGCACACACTAAGGTGCGATATGTGGAAGAGGATGTTTTCCTCTAATGGCTCATTTCCTGTAAGACAAAAAGGAACAGACAGACAAACAAACAAATACATATAATAATAATAATGGCTTCTTTTTTACATATTATATCAAGTGACTCAAGAGCGTCGTGTCCGTCCTCTATGCGGACCACGGAGTCCGCGGAATGTTGGGCTCACACCGTGGAGCACAGGTTTTGGATTTAGGACATTTGCGCTTTCCAAGGCTCCGTGAGGGCCTTGCACCAAATTGAGAATGCATCCATCTGTGGACTTTAAGACGAGACTTCTACTCCCATAAGGCAACGTGTTGTCTCATAAGGAGCCGCCCATCTGGGCGCATGATATCGCCGACTTTGGGAGTGAAAGACCGCCATGCACTCTCCTGACCACCATGGCCTCTGATGAAGAGATTCCTCGAAACGCGTCGGGCTGGTGAAGTCAGTCGCTGCTAAATTGTGGAAAACGTGATTGCCCGTACCATTAAAGACTTCATTAAGCATCCTGTGTTCGAGTGCGGCTTATTTGAGGGGTAACATTTTGAGCAGAACATATTAAGCGGCTGTCCTGCCGCTGAGCCAGCACCACCCCATGAAATGGGGTCCACGGAGTCCGCTGAATGTTGGGCTCACACCGTGGAGCACAGGTTTTGGATTTAGGGCATTTGCGCTTTCCAAGGCTCCGTGAGGGCCTTGCACCAAATTGAGAATGCATCCATCTGTAGACTTTAAGACGAGACTTCTACTCCCATAAGGCAATGTGTTGTCTCATAAGGAGCCGCCCATCTGGGCGCACGATATCGCTGACTGTGGGAGTGAAAGACCGCCATGCACTCTCCTGACCACCATGGCCTCTGATGAAGAGATTCCTCGAAACGCGTCGGGCTGGTGAAGTCAGTCGCTGCTAAATTGTGGAAAACGTGATTGCCCATACCATTAAAGGCTTCATTAAGCATCCTGTGTTCGAGTGCGGCTTATTTGAGGGGCAACCTTTTGAGCAGAACATATATATATATAGTTAGGACCTTGTTTCTATTCAAAAAGCGTTTTTTCTTTTGCCAATATCTTTGTCGCCGTTTGACGAATCTTCACGAAATGTTCAAAACTAATGACCAGCTCAGGTCAGCTCCTGTCTTGAAAGTTTCGGGGTGATTCGTCAAGTGGCGGCTGAGAAAAAAGGGGGGTTCCAAAGCGCGTTTTCCCCATGTTAATTTCCTTAGGAATTTTGGAACGGCCTACAGCCCGAACTGCTGAATGGAATTACACCAAATTTGGCAAAAAGGTAGCTCTTCATTCAGAAAGTACTCTTTTTTTTCAAATGGTGTAAATCCGTTCAGTAGTTCAAGAGAAATTAAAAAAATAAAAATATCGATATCTGAGCACCGAGGAGGATTCGCGAATCCTCCCGAGCACGAGCTTAATTCTGATTGGCTGCCAACACTCCAAACCAGAATGTGTTGGCAGCCATCTTGTGACTCGGTAACCGAGTCACAAGAAAACTGTAGAAAAAACATTAGAAAACAAGAAAATGTGTCCGGCGCTGGATAGATGGCGTTGCGGTGGGAGGCAATCATCGACACGGGAATCATGGGCTGGATGGACAACTGGTGGACTATGCACCCGACTGCACTTGAATACACATATTTTTCCAGCGTACACGAGTCATTTTCTTGCATAGATTATCTGTTAATGTCAGAAATTCATGTTCATAGACTAAAGTCCACAGAGATATTGCTACGAGGTCTATTGGATCACTCACCTGTATCTATTCAGCTGACCTTGGGTCCGAGGCTATCCTCGTTCCGATGGCGGCTCTCCCCCTGTCTCCTTCAGGATAAGCAATATCGGCTGCAGATCCACACATCCATTACCGACTATCTTTCACTCAATGCCGGGACGGTTTCCTCCCCTATGACACTATGGGAGGCTATGAAGCCTACACTTAGAGGGATAGACATCGCCTTTTGTGCAGCGAGACGTAGACAACGTTGGGAGATGTTAATTCAGGCCGAGGCCAGACTGATAGACCTGGAACGTAGCAGTCGGGGGTTCGGGGGGGCACTGCGCGTAGAAAGCTGCTCAGTGCTCAACAAATATATGCTAGCGAGCTCCTGGACAAGGCACGGCTTTATTGGCTTGCGACGCGTAACCGGATATACCAGTGGGGTGATAAGTTGAGTGCTATGTTACATCGCTTGTGTCAGCGATCAGTGCAGCCCCTGGCACTCCCAACGATACAGGACTCTGAGGGAGTGACACTTACAGATCCACAGCTAATAGCGACTAGTTTTGCTTCATATTTTACCACCCTATATGCTTCCCAGGAGACGTTGTCTGCTGACATTATATATAAATTCATTGACGATCTTCCCCCACGGTCCCTCTCAGACACGACACAGGACGTCTTAGATGCCCCACTGTCAATAGATGAGATACAGACAGCCCTAGCTAGCATGAACTCAGGCAAGGCACCGGGCCCTAACGGTTTCCCCTGCGAATTTCTCAAATATAACCAGTCCCAGTTAATGGCACCATACCTCACGGCCCTTAATGCAGCAGCCAAAGACGGTTGCCTCCCGCGGGACTGGAGGCATGCCGAAATAGTAGTCTTCCTCAAACCAGGTCGCTCACCGTGACTTCATTCATCCTATCGTCCGATCTCGCTTCTAAACGTGGAAGCCAAGCTATTGGCCAAGGTAATCGCCTTGTTTCATACCTTTCAGATCTTATACATCCTAATCAATCGGGATTTATGCCCGGCAAGGCTACACGCCACAATATTCGTAGAGCGCATAATGCTATTGCGGCAGTGGACGACTTGGGGGAGCCTGCGGCATTACTTCTGGCTGATATGGACAAAGCCTTTGACTCGCTTAGTTGGGTCTATCTTTTCGCCCTGCTCAGTCGCTTAAATATTGGCCCTCGCCTACTAACACTCATACGGCTGCTATACACCGACTTATCGGCGTCTGTTAGGATCACGGATTCCATCTCCGGCCCCTTTACTATCGCACGGGACACTCGTCAGGGCTGCCCCCTATCTCCATACTTGTTTGCCTTGGCCATGGAACCATTGGCGGCGTGGGTGAGGATCGATGCCCAGATCCGGGGCTTTGAGTGGTCGAGAGAGGTGTCTGACCATATCGTGTTAAACACGGATGATGTTCTGTTCTTCCTCACCCGACCGGAGGTGACCGGCCCGCGTCTTCTTCAGGTCATGCAGATTTTCGGGGAGACCTCTGGCCTCTACATGAATAGTAGCAAATCGTATCTGTGGCCGTTGCGCAGCGGAGATCGGCTGGGTGCCTGGTCTCAAGCAGTCACCATAGTTCGGGATGGTTTTAAATATCTGGGGGTGTTTTTATCCACATCCCAATCTATTTCATGGGATAGGAATTTGGCTCCCCTGTGGGCGCAAACGGCGGACCAGGTTCGCATGTGGTCTCATTTGCCGCTCTCATTACTTGGCAGATCTGCTATATTCAAAATGGTGTCCCTGCCCCGCCTGCTTTATCAGCTTCAGAACCACCCTTATTACATACGGCCGACCTGGTTCCGGCAGTTAAATGCGATCCTTGCTCACTTTCTCTGGGAGGGAGGAGCGTCGCGCGTCACTCTGAGAACCTGCTGTCAATCTACCTACAGTGGTGGTATTGCCACTCCGGATGTTCAGGCCTATCATTCAGCCTCACACATATTGGTCCTTAACGACTGGTGGTATGGAGATCGTAGAGACCCAGCATATGCAGTGGAGCATTGGCGAATGGGGGCCACGTCGCTACACCAGATCCTATATTCCAGCTCGCAGCTTAAGGCATTACCGCCGGCGACCAAGACGGTATTTGCGGTCTGGAAATGAGCACTGCTTGCAATGGGCTGGTGGGGTAAACTGATGAGGGAACCCCCCTTATGGCGCAATGGTCAGCTATCCCAGGTGATGCAGCTATCTGGTTTTTGGGGTTGGGAGGCCATTGGCATTGATACAGTAGTGGCAGTTATACGTGGAGGTTGCTTGAAATCTTTCCAAGAACTACAGACAGAATTTAATATGCCCCACACACAATTCTACAAGTACTTACAACTCACACATGCCCTCTCCCCATATTTGGCACAGCTAGATACTATACCTGAATTTAATCCCATCGAGGCCAAAGTCTTTATGGGCGAACTGGGGGATCACAAAATCACAAAAATCTACTGTACACTCATAAATAATACCCCCACCACACTACACAAAACACTGGAGGCCTGGCAGCTAAACCTAGGGCCCCTTGATGAGGATGATTGGGTGGAGGCGCTCGAATCCCCGCGTGGCGCAGCGATAGCTGCCCGCCTGCGACTGATCCAATTCAAGTACCTGCATCGGGTGTACTTCACCAGATATAAGCTGTGGCAGGCGGAGCTGATTGCGTCCCCTAGATGCTTGCGATGTGGGGCGACTGAGGGCAACTTCTTCCACACAATATGGCAGTGTACGTCCTTGTCGCGGTTTTGGAGGGGGGTTGCTGCGTGCCTTTCGGAGGTCCTGGGTTGGGACATTCAACCCACACCTCGACTATTCATGCTCCAAATAACTGAGGGAATAGCTGGCAATAGATATAAGTGCCACTTACTGTTTCTCGGCCTCACGCTGGATAAGCGCGATGTGGCTAGGGTGTAGAAGTGTGAGCCTCCACCGTTGGTTGTGACCTGGAAGAAAGGACTCGACTTTTGTATGGGTCTAGAAATCCCGGTTTTTGCAGCAAGAGGGTGCCCCCAGAAAAACTATAAGATATGGAAGCGGTGGGCAGATTACAGGGGACTAGACTTAGATCCTCCTCCTTCGGTCTCTGCTATCGAAGAATTGTTAGGTTAATGGTATTTTGCTACGCTATAGATGTTGACCTGATACATGTATGTATTAAATTGCATCAACCTACATGTCTTCGATCATTGGAGGCCTCCAGCGATATTGTTATGACACTATTATTTGTTGTTAAAATTTTATTTTCTCCTTTCTCTGTAATGTGCTTTTTACACCAACACAGATATTTTATTATGGAAAATGTTGAAATCAATGCTGCTTGTCATTATCTTTTGCTGGCGCTCAATATGACGTCGGATCTGTATCGGCTTTGAACAATAAAATTGAGTTGTGAAAAACAAAAACAAGAAAAGGGGGCAGGGGAGAAATACCCTGACCCCCTAGGCCTGCCCAGGGCCAAAAAAAGCATTTTTTTTAAAATAATTTAGGCCGAAATCATGCTGGGTGCGCGAATCCGGCTGAAATTATTAAAAAAAAAAAAACGCAGTCTCCCGCGCTTCGTTTGTTTCAAGCCCCCGGGTGGGCCATGTCCTGGGGGCAATTCTTAATTATGGTGTGGGGGCCCATGGCGCCCCCCGCAGCCCTGGGGACCGCCACATCCCCGGGGCTTTTTGTTAAAAAATACATAGGGGCTCCTGCCCCCCCCACACTGCCCCGGGGACTGCCACCTCCCCGGGGCATTCGTAATTATGTGTGGGGGGCCTCGCGGGCCCTCCCAAGCCCCGGGGACCACCACCTCCCCAGGACTTAAATTAATCTAGATAAGTGTGGGGGGGGAGCCTGCCCCTCCCCACACTGCCCCGGGGACCACCACCTCCCCGGGGCTTTAAAAATGCTGGGAGGGGTGCCGAGCGGCCCCCCTCCTGGAGCCTTCGATCGCCCTGGGGACCACCACCCCCAAGGGCCAAGTCCTGCAATGTCCCGGGGTGCCCACCCCTGGGACATTGCCGTTTGCTATGACAGGGTGGGAGCACGGCTTCCGCCCTGTCATACCAAACACTGCTTTGCTTCGTTGAAGCGAGAGCAGGAAATCTGCTCTCGCTTCAACGAAGCAAAGCAGAATTGCTTTTGGGCAGGGGGAGCTGCATGTTAGCAACATCCACTGTATACAATGTATACACACACATCCACTCATTCACCCATACAGTCACTCATACATGCAGTCACTCATCAATACAGCACCTTCATTTGCACTCATACATCTATACAGACACTCACACACTGCCACTCATCCATAGAGCTACGCACACACCTAGTCAGTCATGCAAAGAATCAATCACACTCCCATTTACTCACCTATACAGTTATACACACACCACCTCACTTATTCATACAGATACTAACACATACTTACTCTCTTATACAATCACTGATACAAGCACACACTCATCCATACAGCCACTCTCACAATCACTCACTCTCACATATAGTCATTTATATACTCCAACACTCACATATACTGCCTTTCACATATGTAGTTACTCACACATGTACCACTGAGACATCCATTCATTTACCAACACACCCATACACACACTCACCCACCCATACAGCCCTTCACAGATGCACTCTTGAACCCATACACCCAGTGAATCACCCACTCACACATCTATGCACAGAGTCACACCCCCCCCCACCCACCCACACAGACACTCAGGCACCCATTCAGATACTCAGACAACCAATCAATAACCCATATAAACACTCATGTAACTACTCACCAACCCATGCAGCCGCTTACACACCAACTGACAGACTGATACAGACATTCACAAAGTTTAATCACTAACCCATGCATTCAGTAAGACACGTTTATTCACTCACTTATACAGTCAGTCACGCATCTACTAAATCATCCATTCAGACACTTATACACCCACTCATTCTTCAATACACCTTGGCATATATATATATATATATATAAAACATATTTAAACTTTACAGAAACACACAGTCACTGGATGATGTCATTTGAGATGTCATCAGTGATGTCATCAGTGATGTCACTGACCATGTCATGAATGATGTCATATTTGACGACATCAGCAGTGCATTGCGGGGGCGTGAGTTAACTATAACAGCCGAATTTCTCTGGTTTTGTACGAGTGAAATGTCCAACTAACTATAACGTCCCTGAAATCTGTGGTTTTTTCAGTGAATTTCTAAGGTTTTTTTAAATGCTAATTTCTAACTATAACGTCCCTGAAACCTATGTTTTTTTCAGTGAATATATATATATATATATATATTTCGTAATGGTTGCATGCGGCTGCCTGCTTGAGGGGAGGGGTCCGTTTAACAGAAGCAACCAACTTCCGCGAATCCAAATAGTAAACACAGCACCTCTCCAACCTCCAGCCGGCGAAATAGAGAGGAAACAGACTCCTTTGGCAGATTTGGCAAGATTTTATTCCTCACACACCTCCGTCAGACGCGTTTCGAGCAACGCAGTGCCCTTGTTCACTAACGGAGCGCTGTCCGCCATTCTCTTTTTTAAATTACTCTGCTCCACCCAGGTGTCACATGGTCAACAACATAGAAAAAATACTACTTAGTATACATCACTATACCACTTTACAATTATGGATAGCAGACTGCTTTTGCAGGTTAGATCAGTATTCCGTTTTGTTGTTGTTTGTAAATCAGCACAATAAATATATGTGTGTAAAAAGATAAAAAGTGTATCTAATACCACATCAATGTATAAATATATAAATAAATATATAAATACATAAATAAATATATAGAAATATAATTATAAATAGTTGTTAATAAATACTTAAACTGACACATAGATAATAACATGTGACAATAAAGAATATACACAAGATGTGTATTTTGTTGATATAATACTCAATGACTGCATAAATGCATAGAAATCATCAATACCACATCATGATAATTTTTGTGTATTAAAAACTTTCTAAAAATTTCATTTATATATTTAATATTGCCTAATTCTTAACACACAGCTGAAACTTTGATACCAGCCTACATGCTTTTTTGTAAAAGAAACCTTTAAAAACTTAATAAAGTCTTTTACATATAAGTTTTGGTACTAAAAGTGATTCTATGTATGTTGCCATTATGGCTTATCATATGTGGGCAGCACTAAGCTACAGGTGCAGATTTAACAAATGAAAAATTAACCAATTATTTGGAAGCTGCCGGGACCCCCAATATATCATTTTATCACTGTAATTTTTTTTTATTCAGGTGTGATTAGGGAACATTAGAGGCTTTGTAAGCACTAGCACTTTTAGTAACGTTTGGTATTATGTAGCACCGGAGCACCATATGGGAGAAGAGGGCTTAAATAGAATATATAATGGCAACATACATAGAATCACTTTTAGTACCAAAACTTATACGTAAAAGACTTTATTAAGTTTTTAAAGGTTTCTTTTTACAGAAAAAGCATGTAGGCTGGTATCAAAGTTTCAGCTATGTGTTAAGAATTAGGCAATATTAAATATATAAATGAAATTTTTAGAAAGTTTTAATACACAAAAATTATCATGATGTGGTATTGATGATTTCTATGCATTTATGCAGTCATTGAGTATTATATCAACAAAATACACATCTTGTGTATATTCTTTATTGTCACATGTTATTATCTATGTGTCAGTTTAAGTATTTATTAACAACTATTTATAATTATATTTCTATATATTTATTTATGTATTTATATATTTATTTATATATTTATACATTGAGGTGGTATTAGATACACTTTTATCTTTTTACACACATATATTTATTGTGCTGATTTACAAACAACAACAAAACTGAATACTGATCTAACCTGCAAAAGCAGTCTGCTATCCATAATTGTAAAGTGGTATAGTGATGTATACTAAGTAGTATTTTTTCTATGTTGTTGACCATGTGACACCTGGGTGGAGCAGAGTAATTTAAAAGAGAATGGCGGACAGCGCTCCGTTAGTGAACAAGAGCACTGCGTTGCTCGAAACGCGTCTGACGGAGGTGTGTGAGGAATACAATCTTGCCAAATCTGCCAAAGGAGTCCGTTTCCTCTCTATTTCGCCGGCTGGAGGTTGGAGAGGTGCTGTGTTTAATATATATATATATATATATAAAATTCACTGAAAAAACCATAGGTTTCAGACACGTTATAGTTACAAATTAGCATTTAAAAAACCTTTGAAATTCACTGAAAAAACCATAGGTTTTAGGGACAGTTATAGTTACTTGGACATTGCACTCGTACAAAACCCGTGAAATTCCCCGTTATAGTTAGTTCAGCTAACTATAACTCGCGCCCCGCAATGCACTGCTGATGACGTCACATATTACATCACTCATGACATGGTCAGTGACATCACTGATGACATCACTGATGACATCTCAAATGACATCACTGATGACATCATCCAGTGACTGTGTGTTTCTCTAAAGTTTAAATATTTTTAATATATATAGGAAAAGACGTATTGAAGAATGAGTGGGTGTGTAAGTGTCTGTATGGATGATTTAGTAGGTGCGTGACTGACTGTATAAGTGAGTGATTTAACGTATCGTACTGAATGCATGGGTTAGTGACTAAACTGGGTGAATGTCTGTATCCGTCTGTCTGTTGCTGTGTAAGTGGCTGCATGTGTTTGTGAATAGCTACATGAGTGTCTATTTGAGTTATTGAATGCTTGTGTGAGTATCTGTATGGGTGCCTGAGTGTTTGTGTGGGAGGGGTGTGTGCGACTCTGTGCATAGATGTGTGAGTGGGTGATTCACTGGGTGGATGGTTTCAAGAGTGCATCTGTGATAGACTGTATGGGTGGGTAAGTGTGTGTAAGAGTGTGTTAGTGAGTGAATGTATGTCCCAGTGGTACATGTGTGAGTAACTACATATGTGAAAGGCAGTATATATGTGTGTTGGAGTATATAAATAGCTATAAGCGAGAGTGAGTGATTGTGATAGTGGCTGTATGGATGAGTGTGTGCTTGTATCAGTGATTGTATAAGAGCGTAACAATGTGCTACTATTTGTATGAGTAAGTGAGCTGGTGTGTGTATAACTGTATAGGTGAGTAAATGGCAGTGTGTTTAATTATTTGCATGACTGACTAGGTGTGTGAGTACCTCTATGGATGAGTGGCGTTGTTTGAGTGTTTATATAGGAGTAAGAGTGCATATGATAGTCCTGTACTGAGTGACCGTAAGTATGAGTGACTGTACGGGTGAGTGAGTGGATGTGTGTGAGTAGACCTAAGAATCAGTGAGTGGGTATGTGGTTATTGGTGTTGGAGTGTCTATGGTTTTGCGAATGGTAGTCTGTAATTTAGAGTGGGTGTATCAAAGATTATATTAGGGTGTGAGGAGGTGCATCAGATTATCACGTGGATGATGTCATCAGTGATGTCATTTGAGATGTCATCAGTGATGTCATCAGTGATGTCACTGACCATGTCATGAGTGATGTAATATGTGACGTCATCAGCAGTGCATTGCGGGCGCGAGTTATAGTTAGCTGAACTAACTATAACGGGGAATTTCACGGGTTTTGTACGAGTGCAATGTCCAAGTAACTATAACTGTCCCTAAAACCTATGGTTTTTTCAGTGAATTTCAAAGGTTTTTAAATGCTAATTTGTAACTATAACGTGTCTGAAACCTATGGTTTTTTCAGTGAATTTCAAAGGTTTTTAAATGCTAATTTGTAACTATAACGTGTCTGAAACCTATGGTTTTTTCAGTGAATTTCAAAGGTTTTTTAAATGCTAACTTCTAACTATAACGTGCCTGAAACCTACGTTTTTTTAGTGAATTTCAAAGGTTTTGTAAATGACAATTTTTAAATGTATTAATTGTTATATTAATTTTTTTCATACTGATTTAGTACATTTTTAGAAACAATTTTTTTTTACATATTTTATTTTTTAAATTACATTGTAATTACATTATACATTACATTACAAAAAATACTTTCTCTTAATGAATTACTTTAGTTTAAATACTTTGCAGATAGGCAATAGACTTTTAAGTACAGTAGTTACAGTTGTTGCAATGGGCAACACATTTTCAAACACAATGCAACATTCAGCTCAATGTGAATTTCTAGTTAAATGCAATTAGTTACTTTATGGATTACTTTTCTAACCACAGGACTGGATCCTAGATTCAGTCCTGGTACATCTCCTGTAAACAGTTGAGTAAAAGCGTTTTGGTTACAGTCGTGATTTTTAAGGAATATTATTGTATTTTAAAAGTTGACACTTAGAAACTTTTTCTCATAGAATCACCAATGTTATCCTATGGAAGGAAATTCACTTAGCAGGTAAAAACTGTTATCGTTACTTTTTCTTACTCAGTGTTGGATCCTGGATCCAGCACTGGTGCATCTCCTGTAAACAGTTGAAAGAATGCGTTTAAGTCATACAGGCGATTTTTAAGGAATATTTGTAGTTTGTGAAAATCAACACTTTGAAACTTTTTGCTGAAAACCAGTCAATGTTAGCCTATGAAGAAAATTCAAGTTACCGGTAAGTACGGTTAAAATTTCTTTTGAGGATCAGTACTGGGCTGAAACATGCAGCACTGAGGTCTCTCCTGATAACAGGTGAGTAAATCGGAATTCGTATTTCGGCTGATTTTAGAGGAATATTTTAAAGTTCCAAAACTCCACACTTAGAAGAATTTCCAAGTGAAACCAGTCAATGTTAGCCTATGGAAGGAAATTCAAGTTACTGGTAAGTACGGTTAAAATTACTTTTCAGGACCAGTACTGGGCTGAAAGATGCAGCACTGAGGTCTCTCCTGATAACAGGTGAGTAAATCAGAATTCGGATTTCGGCTGATTTTAGAGGAATATTTTAAAGTTCCAAAACTCCACACTTAGAAGAATTTCCAAGTGAAACCAGTCAATGTTAGCCTATGAAGGAAATTCAAGTTACCGGTAAGTACGGTTAAAATTACTTTTCAGGATCAGTACTGGGCTGAAAGATGCAGCACTGAGGTCTCTCCTGATAACAGGTGAGTAAATCGGAATTCGTATTTCGGCTGATTTTAGAGGAATATTTTAAAGTTCCAAAACTCCACACTTAGAAGAATTTCCAAGTGAAACCAGTCAATGTTAGCCTATGAAGGAAATTCAAGTTACCGGTAAGTACGGTTAAAATTACTTTTCAGGATCAGTACTGGGCTTAAAGATGCAGCACTGAGGTCTCTCCTGATAACAGGTGAGTAAATCGGAATTCGTATTTCGGCTGATTTTAGAGGAATATTTTAAAGTTCCAAAACTCCACACTTAGAAGAATTTCCAAGTGAAACCAGTCAATGTTAGCCTATGAAGGAAATTCAAGTTACCGGTAAGTACGGTTAAAATTACTTTTCAGGACCAGTACTGGGCTGAAAGATGCAGCACTGAGGTCTCTCCTGATAACAGGTGAGTAAATCGGAATTCGTATTTCGGCTGATTTTAGAGGAATATTTTAAAGTTCCAAAACTCCACACTTAGAAGAATTTCCAAGTGAAACCAGTCAATGTTAGCCTATGGAAGGAAATTCAAGTTACTGGTAAGTACGGTTAAAATTACTTTTCAGGACCAGTACTGGGCTGAAAGATACAGCACTGAGGTCTCTCCTTATAACAGGTGAGTAAATCGGAATTCCTATTTCGGCTGATTTTAGAGGAATATTTGCACAATGGTGAAGGGAGGGGGCGGGGCCTGAGGTGACATCTTTGCAAACGCGCCCCGTGGCGCGTTTTAAGTTGGGGGATTAAGTCCCCTTGAATCCTGAGGTTCCCTAGGGGCCAACTAGACCACCAGGAACCTCCAATATGCGCCAGGGGCTGCGTTGCAGAGACGTGTAGAGAGGCCACACCCCTTTTACACCTCTCTGCAACGCAGCTCTGTGGCGCATTCTGGATGTACCTGTTGGGCTAGTTGGCCCCCAGGGACCCTCAGGATTGAAGGGGATTTAATTCCCCATCTTAAAACGCGCCACGGGGCCTGTTTGCACACATGTCACCTGAAGCCCCACCCCTCCCTTCACCACTGTGCAAACGCGCCCGTGGCGCGTTTTAAGTTGGGGGATTAAGTCCCCTTGAATCCTGAGGGTCCCCGGAGTCCAACTAGCCCACCATATACCTCCAAAAGCGCCACAGAGCTGCGTTGCAGAGAGGTGTAAAGGGGTGTGGCCTCTCTACACGTCTCTGCAAGGCAGCCCCCTGGCGCATACTGGAGGTTCCTGGTGGGCTAGTTGGCCCCAGGGACCCCCAGTATTCAAGGTGAATTTGTTCCCCCTCTGCAAACGCGCCAGGGGCGCGTTTGCAGAGTGGTGAAGTAAGGGGCGGGGCCTGCGGGCCCGATCGTTTTTTGTTTTTTGTTTTTTTGTCCCCTGAAGGGGGGCTGTGTAGCCCCCTTCCTTTTTTCTGTTTTTGGGCCCTGGGGACCCCATCCCCCAGGGCCTTACCCCTTTTAATTTCCAAAAAAAAAAACGGGAAGGGGGCCGCATGGCCCCCTTCCCTTGGCCTGTATTGGCCCCGGGGACCCCATCCCCCGGGGCATGGCCTCTTTATTTATTATTTTGAGGGGGGCAGCGTGGCCCCCCTCCTCTGGCCATTTTAAGGCCCCGGGGACCCCATCCCCCGGGGCTGGCCTTTCTATTTTTTAATTTTTTTTTTTTTTCTTTTTTGGGGAGGGGGGCCGCGTGGCCCCACTCCCGGGCCACTACTTGCCCCGGGGACCCCATCCCCCGGGGCTGGCCCTCTCCGTTGGGGACTGTGGGGGGTCCCCAATCCCCCACAGTCCCGCCGGCTCCCTGCGTCCCTTGGGAGCCGGCATTGCTTTCCACATGGGGAGCAGCTGACATGCTGCTCCCCATGTGAAAGCAATGTGCTGGATATTGGAAGAGAGAGCAGGTTTCCTGCTCTCTCTTCCAATATCCAAAGCAGTTTGCTATGGCAGGACGGGAGCCGCGAGGCTCCCGTCCTGCCATAGCAAACTACAGTGTCCCGGGGTAGGCACCCGGGACACTGCAGGAGCCGGCCCTGGGGGTGGTGGTCCCCAGGGCCATCAAGGGCTCCAGGAGGGGGCGCGCGGCCCCCTCCAATTCAGTTCAAAGCCCCGGGGAGGTGGTGGTCCCCGGGGCTCTGGAGATCCGTAACAGACCCCCATATTTAAATGTTTAGTGCCCCGGGAGGTGGCGGTCCCGGGGCGTGTGGGGGGCTGGAGCCCCCCACACAGGTTGTCATTAATTTTAAAAAAGCCCCGGGGAGGTGGTGGTCCCCGGGGCTGCGGGAGGGCTCAGAGCCCTCCCGCACCATTTTAAAAAAGCCCCGGGGGTGGCGGTCCCCGGGGCTTGGGGGCCCTTTGAGGCCCCCACACATTAAATTATCCCCCCACCATGCCCCCGGGACTTGGGCCACCCGAGGGCCAGTAGCTATCGAGGCGCGGGAGACCGCGCTTCGATTTTCCGGCAGGATTCGCGCACCCTGAGCGCATCCTGCCGATTTTTAATTTTTTTTTTTTTGCCCAGGGGGTCCTTGTGGGACCCCCTGAGCAAACCTAGGGGTCAGGGTGTTTCTACCCTGCCCCTTTGTGCGCTTTGCGCACTTGTTTCTGTCCCTCGGTTCTACCGAGGGACAAAATGGCTGCCAACATTTCCTGAATCGGAATGTTGACAGCCAATTAAAATGCAGCTCGTGATCGGGACGGTGCACGCAGGGTGCGCTGAGGGTGCGCGAATCCTCCGTGCCCATAGATATCACTAACTTTTTACTTTTCATTTTCTCAGCAACTACTGAACGGATTTACACCATTTAACAAAAGGGTTCTTTCTGAACCAAGAACTACCTCTTTGCCAAATTTGGTGTAATTCCGTTCAGCAGTTCAGGCTGTAGCCGTGTCTAAAGTTTCCTATGGAAAAATGCATGGGGAAAACGCGTTTTGGGACCCCCTTTTTCTCGGCCCCCACTTGACGTATCACCCCGAGACTTTCAGGGTAGGAGCGGACCGGAGCACCCACGAAGTTTGAAAATTTCGCGAAGATATGTCAACCGGCAAGAGAGTTATTTCAAATAGAATGTCGCGGATTTCCTATGGATAATAGGTTGTAACTATAACTATCTACTGGCGACCGCCAGTAGATAATATATACACACACTCACACATATATATACACATATACATTTTTATATATATATATATATATTTTAAAATGTTTAAAATGTTTTTGAGTGTTAAATATATATACCAAGGTGTACTGGTAAATCAGTGGTGTATGAGTGCCTGTATGAATGATTCAGTGGGTGCTTGACTGACTGTATAAGTGAGTGATTAAGTGTCTCAGTGAATATATGGGTGCGTAACTGGTTGTGTGAGTGTCTATCAGTGTGCTAGTTGGTGTCTAAGTGGCTCTACAGATGTGTGAGTGGGTATGTGGGTAGCTGTATGGGTGATTTATTGGTTGTCTGAGTACCTGTATGGGTGTCTGAGTGCTTGTGTGGGTGGGTGAGCGGGTATGTGACTGCCTGTGTAGATGAGAGGGTGGGTGAGTCACTGGCTGTATGGGTTAGTGAGTGCTTGTGTGAGGGACTGTATGGGTGAGCGAGTGAGTGTATGGCTGTGTCAATGAGTGGGTGGATGTGTCAGTGGCATGTAGGTGAGTACCTGCATATGTGAAAGGCAGTATAGGAGAGTGATGGGGTATATGAGTGAATGTTTGGGTGAGTAAGTGATTGTGAGAGTGGCTTTATGGGTGAGTGTGTGCTTGTGCCAGCAACTATATAGGTGAGTGAGTATGTGTTAGTATCTGTATGAGTGAGTGAGTGTGTGTGTAAGTGTATGAGTGAGTACATAGCTGTGTGATTGACTATATGGGTGAGTGAGTAGCTCTTCGAGTGACTGACTCAGTTTATGAGTGGCTGTATGGTTGTATGAGTGGATATGTCAGTGCCTGCATTAGTGAGAAAGTGGGTGTATGAGAGGCTGTATGGGTAAGTGAGTGTATGTGTGTGTGTGTAGTCCTAAGAATCAGTGAGTGGTTGTGTAAGTACTGGTACAGGTGTGTGAATTGGTTTGAGAATGGTAGTGTGGAAGTTAGAGTGGGTGTATGAAAGTTTATATGGGGGTGTGAGTCGGTGCCTTCAGAGATTCTGTGGATGATATCATCAGTTATGTCATTTGAGATGTTTTCAGTGATGTCATCAGTGATGTCACTGACCATGTCATGAGTGATGTAACATGTGAGGTCATAAGCAGTG
The DNA here is from genome assembly GCA_963921515.1 of Calotriton arnoldi. Lineage (NCBI taxonomy): Eukaryota > Metazoa > Chordata > Amphibia > Caudata > Salamandridae > Calotriton > Calotriton arnoldi. The sequence continues at coordinate 134,252 of CAWUFW010016044.1, read as the reverse complement.
CATCGTGGGTGCATGAGTTATAGTTAGCTCACTAACTATAACGGCTGAATTTCAATGATTGTGTACAAGTGAATCCTGAGCATAACTATAATATACCTGTAAACTTTGGTTTCTTCAGTGAATTTCAAGGTTTTTTAAATAGTAGTCGCATTTGTTGAGTGGTTGAGAAAGTGGGGAGCCTCCGACCAGCTCTCAGGAATCCCACTGTGTAGGACTTACAGGAGGTACCAGGAGGGATTCTTGGACCCCAAGCTTGCACAGAAGTAAAGTGGTCTTCACTCCCAATCAGTAGTGTGCCTAGAGGCATGTTGGCAGACTGGTGGAGAAAGAGGGCATGGCCTCTGAACACTTCTTAGCCATCCTAATGAGAGGGACTAACTTGAGGTAACAGTAGGGGTAGTTGGCCCCCAAGGACATCCTGGGGGGCAGCTATCCCTCCTGTTACCTCCAGTAATCCCCACACAGCAGGATTGCAGAGAGGTTGTCAGAGGCCACGCCCCCTTTATCCACCACTCTGCAAATGCATCACCTGGCGCACTACTAGTAGGGGGATGAAGTCCCCTTGGATATTGAGAGTCCTTGGGGGCCAACTATCCCACCTGTTACCTCCAGTAAGACCCATACAGCTGGATTGCTGAGAGGTCGTCAGAGGCCATGCCCCATTTCTCACCACTCTGTAAACGGGCCTCCTGGCACACTACTGGTTGGGGGAAGAAGACCACTAAAGTCCTGCGGCCCTCAGGAGCCAAGGGGACTTCATCCCCCAACCAGCAGCCCACCATGAGGCACAATTGCAGAGTAGTGCAGAAAGGGGGCGGTGCCTCTGGCGTCATACCAGTAGATTTTTCTTGTTTTTTATTTTTACATTATAAATGAATGGTGGCCATGTGGCCTACCTTCCCATGGCAGATTTTGGGCCAGGGGACCCCATCCCCGTGGTCAGGTAGATTTATAATGTTGAGGGGGTTGTGCGGCCCCCTTCCTGGGCCGAATATGGCCCCGGGGACCCCATCACCCAGGGCCTGGCTTTTCCTTTTTCTAAATCTGTTTTTTAATAAAGGAAGGGGGGCCGCATGGCCCCCTTCCCTGGGCCATTTTTGGCCCCGGGGACCCCATCCTTTGGGGCCTGCCCTTTTTTTAAATTTATTGATTTTATTGCTAATTAAAGTCCCAGGGAGGTGGCGGCCCCCAGGGCTGCAGGGGGGTCTGCGCACCGCTCTCATTATTTTCAAGTCAAGCCCTGGGAGGTGGAGGTCCCTGGGGCTGGGGGGTCCAGGAGCCCCCCATTTATATAACTATAAGCCGGGCAGGGGGTCATCCCCAGGGCCTTTACTAAAATAATGAAGATCAGGGCAGGTGGTGGTCCCCGGGGCAGTAGCAAGCCCAAAGATGGGGAGCCCATGTGCCCCACTCCTATAGCTGCATAATGCCCCCGGGACCTGGCCCACCCAGGGGCCGATAAAGAATAAAGCGCAGAAGCCCTAGTTTTTTTAATTTTTTGGGCCAGATCAACGGATCCTGCATAAAATGTTAAAAAAGCTTTTTTTGACCCTCCGAGGTTCCCGTGGGACCCCCCCAGAGGCTTAGGGTATCAGGGTTTTCTAACCTGCCCCTTTTTCTTTTTTCTTGTACATTTTTTGTGAGACTCAGTTTAACCGAGTCCCACGATGGCTGCCAACACTTCTTGGTTTAAGTGTTGGCAGCCAATCAAATTTCAGTAGGGTTTCAGTAGGATTTTGGGCCCCCAGATATCTATATTTTTACTTAAATATCTCTGAAACTACTGATCAGATTTACACCAAATTACAAAAAGCACACTTTGTGGACTAACATCTAGCTTTCTGCCAAATTTGGTGTAATTCCATTTCTGGGTGTAGTGTTCAAAAAATGAGAAATCCCCTTAGATATAACATGGGGAAAATGCATTTTGGGACCACCCTTTTTCTTGGCCCCCGCTTGACAGATCACCCCAAAACTTTCAACACACCAGCTCAAACAAAAAGGGGGAGTTTTTTTTTAATTTTCTAAAGATTCGTCGAGTCGAGCAAAAGTTATTGGCAAAACGCTTTTTCTATGGAAACTTTTGTCCTAACTGTAACTACCAACTGGCGACCACCAGTAGGTAATATATACTGGCCAGTGATGTCGCTGACCATGTCATGAGTGATGTAATATGTGAGGTCATAAGCAGTGCATTGCGGGGGTGCGAGTTATAATTAGCTCAGCTAACTAAAACTGCTGAATTTCTCTGGTTTTGTATGAGTGAAACCTGAGCCTAACTATAACGTCTCTGTAACCTTTCTTTTTTTCAGTGAATATATATTCTGGTTGGGGCATGAAGTCCCCTTGGATGCTGAGGGTCCTTGGGGGCCAACAAGTTCTCCTGTTACCTACAGTAAGTCTCACAGAGCACGATTGCTGAGAGGTCTTCGGAGGCCACGCCCCCTTTCTCAGCCACTCTGCAAATGTACCTCCTGGTGCACTGCTGGTTGGGGGATGAAGTCCTCCTGGATGCTGAGGGTTCTTGGGGATCCAGAAACCCTCCTGTTACCTCTGGTAAATCTGACACATTCCTTAGAGCTGGTCAGAGGCTCTGCCCCCTTTCTCCACCACTCTGCAAACTCGACTACTAGTTAAAAAACCATAGAAATTCACTTAAAAAAACAAAGGTAACAGGGACATTATAGTTAGGGAATAGATTTTGAAAAACCTTAGAAATTCACTGAAAAAAACAAAGGTTACAGCGTTGTTATAGTTAGCAGATAAAATGTAAAAATCCTCAGAAATTCACTGAAAAAACTAAGCTTACAGGGACATTATAGTTAGGCTCAGATTGTGGCAATGTGAGTGCTGGTGAGCATGTGAATAGTTGTGCAGGTGTGTGAGCTGGCATACGAGAGGTTGTATGGGGTTGTGAGTAGGTGTGTGAGTTGTTCTGTTGAAGATGTCATCAGTAATGTCATCAGTGATGTCATGAATGATGTCACTGACCATGTCATGAGTGATGTAATATGTGAGGTCAATAGCAGTGCATTGCGCGGGCGTAAGTTAAAGTTAGCTCAGTTAACTATAACAGGCACATTTCACTGGTTTTGTACAAGTGAAATCTGCACCTAACTATAACGTCCCTGTAACCTTTGTTTTTTTGTGTGTGCATATATATAAATATATATATATATTCACTGAAAAAACCATAGGTTTTAGGGACAGTTATAGTTAGTTGGACATTTCACTCGTACAAAACCCGTGAAATTCCCCCGTTATAGTTAGTTCAGCTAACTATAACTCGCGCCCGCAATGCACTGCTGATGACGTCACATATTACATCACTCATGACATGGTCAGTGACATCACTGATGACATCACTGATGACATCTCAAATGACATCACTGATGACATCATGCAGTGACTGTGTGTTTCTGTAAAGTTTAAATATTTTTAATATATATAGGGAAAGGCGTATTGAAGAATGAGTGGGTGTATAAGTGTCTGTATGGATGATTTAGTAGGTGCGTGACTAACTCTATAAGTGAGTGATTAAACGTATCTTACTGAATGCATGGGTTAGTGACTAAACTGGGTGAATGTCTGAATCCATCTGTCTGTTGCTGTGTAAGTGGCTGCATGGGTTTGTGAATAGCTTCATGAGTGTCTATATGAGTTATTGATTGGTTGTCTGAGTATCTGAATGGGTGCCTGAGTGTTTGTGTGGGTGGGGTGTGTGCGACTCTGTGCATAGATGTGTGAGTGGGCGATTCACTGGGTGGATGGTTTCAAGAGTGCATCTGTGATAGACTGTATGGGTGGGTAAGTGTGTGTAAGAGTGTGTTAGTGAGTGAATGTATGTCCCAGTGGTACATTTGTGAGTAACTACATATGTGAAAGGCAGTATATATGTGTGTTGGAGTATATAAATAGCTATAAGCGAGAGTGTGTGATTGTGAGAGTGACTGTATGGATGAGTGTGTGCTTGTATCAGTGATTGTATAAGAGCGTAAGAATGTGCTAGTATTTGTATGAGTAAGTGAGCTGGTGTGTGTATAACTGTATAGGTGAGTAAATGGCAGTGTGTTTAATTATTTGCATGACTGACTAGGTGTATGAGTACCTCTATGGATGAGTGGCGGTGTTTGAGTGTCTATATAGGAGTATGAGTGCATATGATAGTCCTGTACTGAGTGACCGTAAGTATGAGTGACTGTACGGGTGAGTGAGTGGATGTGTGTGTAGACCTAAGAATCAGTGAGTGGGTATGTAGTTATTGGTGTTGGAGTGTCTATGGTTTTGCGAATGGCAGTCTGTAATTTAGAGTGGGTGTAACAAAGGTTATATTAGGGTGTGAGGAGGTGCATCAGATTATCACGTGGATGATGTCATCAGTGATGTCATCAGTGATGTCATTTGAGATGTCATCAGTGATGTCATCAGTGATGTCACTGACCATGTCATGAGTGATGTAATATGTGACGTCATCAGCAGTGCATTGCGGGCGCGAGTTATAGTTAGCTGAACTAACTATAACGGGGGAATTTCACGGGTTTTGTACGAGTGAAATGTCCAACTAACTATAACTGTCCCTAAAACCTATGGTTTTTTCAGTGAATTTCAAAGGTTTTTTAAATGCTAATTTCTAACTATAACTTGTCTGAAACCTATGGTTTTTTCAGTGGATTTCAAAGGTTTTTAAATGCTAATTTCTAACTATAACGTGCCTGAAACCTAAGGTTTTTCAGTGAATTTCAAAGGTTTTTTAAATGCTAATTTCTAACTATAACATGTCTGAAACCTATGGTTTTTTCAGTGAATTTCAAAGGTTTTTTAAATGCTAATTCCTAACTATAGCTTGTCTGAAACCTACGGTTTTTAAGTGAATTTCAAAGGTTTTGTAAATGACAATTTTTAAATGTATTAATTGTTATATTTATTTTTTTCATACTGATTTACTACATTTTTAGAAACCATTTTTTTTACATATTTTATTTTTTAAATTACATTGTAATTACATTATACATTACATTACAAAAAATACTTTCTCAGAATGAATTACTTTAGTTTAAATACTTTGCAAATAGGCAATAGACTTTTAAGTACAGTAGTTACAGTTGTTGCAATGAGCAACACAATTTCAAACACAATACAACATTGAGCTCAATGTGAATTTCTAGTTAAATGCAATTAGTTACTTTATGGATTACTTTTCTAACCACAGGACTGGATCCTAGATTCAGTCCTGGGACATCTCCTGTAAACAGTTGAGTAAAAGCGTTTTGGTTACAGTAGTGATTTTTAAGGGATATTATTGTATTTTAAAAGTTGACACTTAGAAACTTTTTCACATAGAATCACCAATGTTATCCTATGGGAGGAAATTCACTTAGCAGGTAAGTAGTGTTATCGTTACTTTTTCTTACTCAGTGGTGGATCCTGGATCCAGCACTGGTGCATCTCCTGTAAACAGTTGAAAGAATGCGTTTAAGTCATACAGGCGATTTTTAAGGAATATTTGTAGTTTGTGAAAATAGACACTTTGAAACTTTTCTGCTGAAAACCAGACAATGGATTCCTATGGAAGGAAATACAAGTTACTGGTAAGTACGGTTAGAATTACTTTTCAGGGTCAGTGCTGGGCTAAAAGATGCAGCACTGGGTTATCTCCTGATAACAGGTGAGTAAATCGGAATTCGTAGTTCGGCTGATTTTAGAGGACTATTGTAAAGTTCCAAAACTCCACACTTAGAAGAATTTTCAAGTGAAACCAGTCAATGTTAGCCTATGGAAGGAAATTCAAGTTACTGGTAAGTACGGTTAAAATTAGTCTTCAGAATCAGTACTGGGGTCAAAGATGCAGCACTGAGGTCTTTCCTGATAACAGGTGAGTAAATCGGAATTCATAGTTCGGCTGATTTTAGAGGAATATTTGCACAATGGTGAAGGAAGGGGGTGGGGCCTGAGGTGACATGTCTGCAAACCCGCCCTGTGGCGCGTTTTAAGTTGGAGAATTAATTCCTCCTCAATTCCGAGGGTCCCTAGGGGCCAACTAGCCCACCAGAAACCTCCAGTATGCGCCACAGGGCTGCGTTGCAGAGAGGTGTTCAGAGGCCACGCCCATTTTTACAACACTCTGCAACGCAGCTCTGTGGCGCTTTCTGGCCATACCTGGTGGGCTAGTTGGCCCCCAGGGACCCTCAGGATTGAAGGGGATTTAATTCCCCATCTTAAAATGCGTCACAGGGACTGTTTGCACACATGTCACCTGAAGCCCCGCCCCCTCCCTTCACCACTGTGCAAACGCGCCCCGTGGCGCGTTTTAAGTTGGGGGATTAACTCCCCTTGAATCCTGAGGGTTCCTGGCGTCCAACTAGCCCACCATGTACCTCCAAAAGCGCCACAGAGCTACGTTGCAGAGAGGTGTAAAAGGGGCGTGGCCTCTGTACACCTCTCTGCAACGCAGCCCCTGGCGCAAACTGGAGGTTCCTGGTGGGCTAGTTGGCCCCCAGGGACCCCCAGTATTCAAGGGGAGTTTGTTCCCCATCTGCTGCGTGGCCCCCCTTCCCTCGGCCACTTTTGGCCTGAGCATTTTCTTTTTTTTTTAAAGAAACGGGAAGGGGGCCACATGGCCCCCCTTCCCTGGGCCTCTATTGGCCCCGGGGACCCCATCCCCCGGGGCATGCCCTCTTATTGTCATTTTAAATATATTTGGAGGGGGGCTGCGTGGCCCCCCTCCTCAGGCCATTTAAGGCCCCGGGGACCCCATCCCCCAGGGCCGGCCTTGCCCTTTTTAAAAAAAAATGTTTATATTTTTTTTGGGGAGGGGGGCTGCGTGGCCCCCCTCCCGGGCCACTACTTGCCCTGGGGACCCCATCCCCGGGGCTGGCCCTATCCTTTGGGGACCGTGGGGGGACCCCAACTCCCCCACGGTCCCGCCGGCTCCCCGCGTCCTGCGGGAGCCGGCATTGCTTTCCACATCGGGAGCTGCTAAGATGCAGCTCCCCGTGTGGAAAAGCAATTGCTGAATTTTGGAAGAGAGAGCAGGTTTCCTGCTCTCTCTTCCAAAATTCAAAACAGTTTGCTATGACAGGACGGGAGCCGCGAGGCTCCCGCCCTGCCAAAGCAAACTAAAGTGTCCCGGGGGTAGGCACCCCGGGGCACTGCAGGAGCCGGCCCTGGGGGGTGGTGGTCCCCAGGGCCATCATGGGCTCCAGGAGGGGGGCCGCGCGGCCCCCCTCCCAACAGGTTGAAAGCCCCGGGGAGGTGGTGGTCCCCGGGGCTCTGGGGGTCCGTAACGGACCCCCATATTTAACGATTTAGTGCCCCGGGGAGGTGGCGGTCCCCGGGGCGTGTGGGGGGGCTGGAGCCCCCCCACACAACTAATTATAATTTTTTAAAAAGAAGCCCCGGGGGGGTGGCGGTCCCCGGGGCTGCGGGAGGGCTCAGAGTCCTCCCGCACCATTTTGTTTAAAGCCCCGGGGGGTGGTGGTCCCCGGGGCTTGGGGGGGCTTTAGAGGCCCCCCATATAATTATTAATGATCCCCCGCATGCCCCCGGGACTTGGCCCACCCGGGGGCCAATTAACCACGAAGCGCGGGAGCCCGCGCTTCATTTTTTATTTTTTATCGGCAGGATCCGCGCACCCAGCGCGTTTTTTAAAAAAAAATAAAAAATATCCAGGACGCGGGGAGCCGGCATGGTCCGTGGGGGAGTTGGGGTCCCCCCATGGACCCCAAAGGATAGGGCCAGCCCCGGGGGATGGGGTCCCCGGGGCAAGTAGTGGCCCGGAAGGGGGGCCACGCGGCCCCCCTCCCCAAAATAAAATAAAAAAAATTAAAAAAAAATTAAAAAAAGGCCGGGTCACGGGGGATGGGGTCCCCGGGGCCATAAGTGGCCTGAGGAGGGGGGCAATGCAGCCCCCCTCCATAAGTTTTATTTAAAACAAAAAAGAAGGCCATGCCCCGGGTGATGGGGTACCCAGGGCAATTAAGGCCTGGGAAGAGGGGGCCACGCGGCCCCCTTCCAACATTTTTTTTTTAAAACAAATTATTAGGGGGCAGGCCCTGGGGGATGGGGTCCCCAGGGACAATACATTAGAAAAAGAAGGGGGGCCACACAGCCCCCCTTCTTAAAAAAAAAAAAGACCGGCATCGCGCCGGAGGCCACGCCCCCTCCTTGCAGCACTCTGCAAACGCGCCCCCTGGCGCGTTTGCAGATGGGGAACGAATTCCCCTTGAATACTGGGGGTCCCTGGGGGCCAACTAGCCCACCAGAAACCTCCAGTATGCGCCAGGGGGCTGGGTTGCAGAGAGGTGTACAGAGGCCATGCCCCTTTTTACACCTCTCTGCAACGCAGCTCTGTGGCGCTTTTTGGAGGTACATGGTGGGCTAGTTGGACTCCAGGGACCCTCAGGATTCAAGGGGACTTAATCCCCCAACTTAAAACGCACCACGGGGCGCGTTTGCACAGTGGTGAACGGAGGGGGCGGGGCTTCAGGTGACATGTGTGCAAACAGGCCCCATGGCGTGTTTTAAGATGGGGAATAAAATCCCCTTCAATCCTGAGGGTCCCTGGGGACAACTAGCCCACCAGGTACGTCCAGAAGCACCACAGAGCTGCGTTGCAGAGAGGTGTAAAAGGGCGTGGCCTCTGAACACCTCTCTACAACGCAGCTCACTGGCGCATACTGGAGGTACAGGGTGGGCTAGTTGGACCCCAGGGACCCTCATGATTCAAGGGTACTTAATACCCCAACTTAAAACGCGCCACGGGGCACATTTGCACAGTAGTGACGGGAGGGGGCGGGGCTTCAGGTGACATGTGTGCAAACAGGCCCCGTGGCGCGTTTTTAAGATGGGAAATTAAATCCCCTTCAATCCTGAGGGTCCCTGGGGGCCAACTAGCCCACCAGATACGTCTAGAAAGCACCACAGAGCTGCGTTGCAGAGAGGTGCAAAAAGGGGCATGGCCTCTGAACACCTCTCTGCAACGCAGCTCTCTGGCGCATACTGGAGGTACCTGGTGGGCTAGTTGGCCCTAAGGACCCTCGGGATTGAGGAGGAATTAATTCTCCAACTTAAAACATGCCACAGGGCGTGTTTGCAGACATGTCACCTCAGGAACCACCCCCTTCCTTCACCATTGTGCAAATATTCCTCTAAAATCAGCCGAACTACGAATTCCGATTTACTAACATGTTATCAGGAGAGACCTCAGTGCTGCATCTTTGAACCCAGTACAGATCCTGAAAAGTAATTCTAACCGTACTTACCAGTAACTTGAATTTCCTTCCATAGGCTAACATTGACTGGTTTCACTTGGAAATTCTTCTAAGTGTTGAGTTTTGGAACTTTATAATATTCCTCTAAAATCAGCCGAACTACGAATTCCGATTTACTAACATGTTATCAGGAGAGACCTCAGTGCTGCATCTTTGAACCCAGTACAGATCCTGAAAAGTAATTCTAACCGTACTTACCAGTAACTTGAATTTCCTTCCATAGGCTAACATTGACTGGTTTCACTTGGAAATTCTTCTAAGTGTTGAGTTTTGGAACTTTATAATATTCCTCTAAAATCAGCCGAACTACGAATTCCAATTTACTCACCTGTTATCAGGAGAGACCTCAGTGCTGCATCTTTCAGCCCAGTACTGATCCTGAAAAGTAATTTTAACCGTACTTACCAGTAACTTGAATTTCCTTCCATAGGATATCATTGCTTGCTTTTTGCTGAACAAGTTTCTAAGTGTCGATTTTTGAAACTTACAAATATTCCTCTAAAATCAGCAGAACTACGAATTCCAATTTACTCACCTATTATCAAGAGAGACCTCAGTGCTGCATCTTTGAGCCTAGTACTGATCCTGAAAAGTAATTTTAACCGTACTTACCAGTAACTTGAATTTCCTTCCATAGGATATCATTGCCTGCTTTTTGCTGAAAAAGTTTCTGTCGATTTTTGAAACTTACAAATATTCCTCTAAAATCAGCAGAACTACGAATTCCAATTTACTCACCTGTTATCAGGAGAGACCTCAGTGCTGCATCTTTGAGCCCAGTACTAATCCTGAAGAGTAATTTTAACCGTACTTACCAGTAATTTGAATTTCCTTCCATAGGCTAACATTGACTGGTTTCACTTGGAAATTCTTCTAAGTGTTGAGTTTTGGAACTTTATAATATTCCTCTAAAATCAGCCGAACTGCAAATTCCAATTTACTCACCTGTTATCAGGAGAGACCTCAGTGCTGCATCTTTCAGCCCAGTACTGATCCTGAAAAGTAATTTTAACCGTACTTACCAGTAACTTGAATTTCCTTCCATAGGATATCATTGCTTGCTTTTTGCTGAACAAGTTTCTAAGTGTCGATTTTTGAAACTTACAAATATTCCTCTAAAATCAGCAGAACTACGAATTCCAATTTACTCACCTGTTATCAAGAGAGACCTCAGTGCTGCATCTTTGAGCCCAGTACTGATCCTGAAAAGTTATTTTAACCGTACTTACCAGTAACTTGAATTTCCTTCCATAGGATATCATTGCCTGCTTTTTGCTGAAAAGGTTTGTGTCGATTTTTGAAACTTACAAATATTCCTCTAAAATCAGCAGAACTACGAATTCCAATTTACTCACATGTTATCAGGAGAGACCTCTGTGCTGCATCTTTGAGCCCAGTACTAATCCTGAAGAGTAATTTTAACCGTACTTACCAGTAACTTGAATTTCCTTCCATAGGCTAACATTGACTGGTTTCACTTGCAAATTCTTCTAAGTGTGGAGTTTTGGAACTTTATAATATTCCTCTAAAATCAGCCGAACTACGAAATCCGATTTACTCACCTGTTATCAGGAGATAACCCAGTGCTGCATCTTTTAGCCCAGCACTGACCCTGAAAAGTAATTCTAACCGTACTTACCAGTAACTTGTATTTCCTTCCATAGGAATCCATTGTCTGGTTTTCAGCAGAAAAGTTTCAAAGTGTCGATTTTCACAAACTACAAATATTCCTTAAAAATCGCCTGTATGACTTAAACGCATTCTTTCAACTGTTTACAGGAGATGCACCAGTGCTGGATCCAGGATCCACCACTGAGTAAGAAAAAGTAACGATAACACTACTTACCTGCTAAGTGAATTTCCTCCCATAGGATAACATTGGTGATTCTATGTGAAAAAGTTTCTAAGTGTCAACTTTTAAAATACAATAATATCCCTTAAAAATCACTACTGTAACCAAAACGCTTTTACTCAACTGTTTACAGGAGATGTCCCAGGACTGAATCTAGGATCCAGTCCTGTGGTTAGAAAAGTAATCCATAAAGTAACTAATTGCATTTAACTAGAAATTCACAATGAGCTCAATGTTGCATTGTGTTTGAAATTGTGTTGCCCATTGCAACAACTGTAACTACTGTATTTAAAAGTCTATTGCCTATTTGCAAAGTATTTAAACTAAAGTAATTCATTCTGAGAAAGTATATTTTGTAATGTAATGTATAATGTAATTACAATGTAATTTAAAAAATAAAATATCTAAAAATAAATAGTTTTAAAAAATGTAGTAAATCAGTATCAAAAAATAAATATAACAATTAATACATTTAAAAATTGTCATTTACAAAACCTTTGAAATTCACTGAAAAAACCATAGGTTTTAGGGGCGTTATAGTTGAAATTAGCATTTAAAAAACCTTTGAAATTCACTGAAAAAACCATAGGTTTCAGGCACGTTATAGTTAGAAATTAGCATTTAAAAAACCTTTGAAATTCACTGAAAAAACCATAGGTTTCAGACACGTTATAGTTAGAAATTAGCATTTAAAAAACCTTTGAAATTCACTGAAAAAACCATAGGTTTTAGGGACAGTTATAGTTAGTTGGACATTTCACTCGTACAAAACCCGTGAAATTCCCCCGTTATAGTTAGTTCAGCTAACTATAACTCGCGCCCCGCAATGCACTGCTGATGACGTCACATATTACATCACTCATGACATGGTCAGTGACATCACTGATGACATCACTGATGACATCTCAAATGACATCACTGATGACATCACTGATGACATCATCCACTTGATAATCTGATGCACCTCCTCACACCCTAATATAACCTTTGATACACCCACTCTAAATTACAGACTGCCATTCGCAAAACCATAGACACTCCAACACCAATAACTACATACCCACTCACTGATTCTTAGGTCTACACACACACATCCACTCACTCATACTTACGGTCACTCAGTACAGGACTATCATATGCACTCATACTCCTATATAGACACTCAAACACCGCCACTCATCCATAGAGGTACTCACACACCTAGTCAGTCATGAAAATAATTAAACACACTGCCATTTACTCACCTATACAGTTATACACACACCAGCTCACTTATTCATACAAATACTAGCACATTCTTACGCTCTTATACAATCACTGATACAAGCACACACTCATCCATAGTCACTCTCACAATCACACACTCTCACTTATAGCTATTTATATACTCCAACACACATATATACTGCCTTTCACATATGTAGTTACTCACACATGTACCACTGAGACATACATTCACTCACTAACACACTCTTACACACACTTACCCACCCATACAGTCTATCACAGATGCACTCTTGAAACCATCCACCCAGTGAATCACCCACTCACACATCTATGCACAGAGTCGCACACACCCCACCCACACAAACACTCAGGCACCCATACAGATACTCAGAGAACCAATCAATAACTCATATAGACACTCATGTAGCTATTCACAAACCCATGCAGCCACTTACACAGCAACAGACAGACGGATACAGACATTCACCCAGTTTAGTCACTAACCCATGCATTCAGTAAGATACGTCTAATCACTCACTTATAGAGTTAGTCACGCACCTACTAAATCATCCATACAGACACTTATACACCCACACATTCTTCAATACGCCTTTCCCTATATATATTAAAAATATTTAAACTTTACAGAAACACACAGTCACTGGATGATGTCATCAGTGATGTCATTTGAGATGTCATCAGTGATGTCACTGACCATGTCATGAGTGATGTAATATGTGACGTCATCAGCAGTGCATTGCGGGGCGCGAGTTATAGTTAGCTGAACTAACTATAACGGGGGAATTTCACGGGTTTTGTACGAGTGAAATGTCCAACTAACTATAACTGTCCCTAAAACCTATGGTTTTTCAGTGAATATATATATATATATATATATATATATATTCACTGAAAAAACCATAGGTTTCAGGGACGTTATAGTTACAAATTAGCATTTAAAAACCTTTGAAATTCACTGAAAAACCATAGGTTTTAGGGACAGTTATAGTTAGTTGGACATTGCACTCGTACAAAACCCGTGAAATTCCCCGTTATAGTTAGGCCAGCTAACTATAACTCGCGCCCCACAATGCACTGCTGATGACGTCACATATTACATCACTCATGACATGGTCAGTGACATCACTGATGACATCACTGATGACATCTCAAATGACATCATCCAGTGACTGTGTGTTTCTGTAAAGTTTATATATTTTTAATATATATAGGAAAAGACGTATTGAAGAATGAGTGGGTGTGTAAGTGTCTGTATGGATGATTTAGTAGGTGCGTGACTGACTCTATAAGTGAGTGATTTAACGTATCTTACTGAATGCATGGGTTAGTGACTAAACTGGGTGAATGTCTGTATCCGTCTGTCTGTTGCTGTGTAAGTGGCTGCATGTGTTTGTGAATAGCTACATGAGTGTCTATATGAGTTATTGAATGCTTGTCTGAGTATCTGTATGGGTGCCTGAGTGTTTGTGTGGGAGGGGTGTGTGCAACTCTGTGCATAGATGTGTGAGTGGGTGATTCACTGGGTGGATGGTTTCAAGAGTGCAACTGTGATAGACTGTATGGGTGGGTAAGTGTGTGTAAGAGTGTGTTAGTGAGTGAATGTATGTCCCAGTGGTACATGTGTGAGTAACTACATATGTGAAATGCAGTATATATGTGTGTTGGAGTATATAAATAGCTATAAGCGAGAGTGAGTGATTGTGATAGTGGCTGTATGGATGAGTGTGTGCTTGTATCAGTGATTGTATAAGAGCGTAGGAATGTGCTACTATTTGTATGAGTAAGTGAGCTGGTGTGTGTATAACTGTATAGGTGAGTAAATGGTAGTGTGTTTAATTATTTGCATGACTGACTAGGTGTGTGAGTACCTCTATGGATGAGTGGCGGTGTTTGAGTGTCTATATAGGAGTATGAGTGCATATGATAGTCCTGTACTGAGTGACCATAAGTATGAGTGACTGTACGGGTGAGTGAGTGGATGTGTGTGTAGACCTAAGAATCAGTGAGTGGGTATGTAGTTATTGGTGTTGGAGTGTCTATGGTTTTGAGAATGGCAGTCTGTAATTTAGAGTGGGTGTATCAAAAGTTATATTAGGGTATGAGAAGATGCAAGTGAGGTTGCACTCTGCAGCAACTGTTCACGGGTAAAGCTTACTTCACGCTTCGATGTCCTTACAGCCTTAATGTCGCTCATTACCGCGTCAGGTGTAAAACGACATGTACGCTGTAATTGCAGATCGGCATGCTGATCCTGTTTTCACCTTAATAAAGGCTTGTAGCTAACGGATGTGGAGTGCGTCTTTGCCAGGTGGGCAAACTTTGGAGCTTTTATATAAATATATATATATAGGTAGTTATAGTTGGGACCTAGGTTCCATAGGAAGAGCATTTTTTTATTTTGCCAATAACTTTGGCGTCATTTGACGAATCCTCGCAAAATTTTTAAAACTAATATGATGCTCACTTCAGCTGCTGTCTTTAAAGTTTTGTGGGGATCCCTCAAGTGGGGCTGTGAAAAGGGGATGCCTCAAAACCCATTTTCCCCATGTTAATTCCCATAGAGATTTTAGACATGACTACAGCCGTTCCTTCCTATAAGCAATTAGAATGCGACCTTTGTGAAGATTCTAAAACACCTTCTAGAAGACAGCCTCAACAAATTAATCATCTGCACCTGTTCCTTGCTATAAGCAATTGGAACGTGACGTTTGTGAACATTCTAAAATACATAGAAGACAGCCTCATCAAATTAATCATCTGCACCTGTTCCTTGCTATAAGCAATTAGAACGTGACCTTTGTGAACATTCTAAAGCACCTTCTAGAAGGCAGCCTCATCAAATTAATTATCTGCACCTGTTCCTTGTTGCAAAAAATTTGAATGTGACCTTTATGAATGTTTTAAAGCAGTCTTATTTAAAGACCATCCACACTCCTCCCCTTCACTTAGCCTCTTGTCTGGTGGACTTTGAGGCCCCACTGATCTTGGGAGGCGATTTTAATGTACTACTAAATAACACCTTAGATAGGTCATCAATTAGCACTCAAATTAATTCACCTAAAGTCAGGGCTTATTTGCAGTCTATGTTAGATAATCTGAATCTCTGTGATGTGTCGCATAAGGGGAAAGGCAAGACAAGACACTATTTCTTTTGGAGGCTGCAGAAGTAGAAAGAGTTATGGATATTGTGTATCAGTCTATCCAGGTTTCCGACCACGCGGCCGTACACTTGAAATTATAACTACTCTCACATCCCATATTAAGGAGATGGACAGTAGACAGAAGGTTATCTTGCAAGAAGGATTTATGAATGTGATATAGGAGGGAGCAACTGACTTCTTTAAGTGGAATTTAACCTCAGCCCCTATTCACGTGGTTGAGGGGATCCCTAAAGAGTTCCTCTGTGACCTGGATAAGAGAGGAAAGAAAGCAAATCTCTCTATTAGAAGAGAAACTGGCTCCTGCCGAAGTTAACTTAAAGTTGGGGCATGCCCAGGGAAATACGAGAAAAAGCCTAGAGGAAACATTTGAAGACTTACAACATCAGATCAGGGTGAAGATGGAGGAGAAACTCCAACAAAAATGGGAGGCAAGTAAGTTGAGGGAATATGAGCAGGGGGAGAAAAGTGGGAAGCTGCTTGCCATGAAAACGAGGATGGATAGGTCTCGCAATTATATAAGTAGAATAAAGGTAGATGAAGAGGACAGAGTGGTGGAGGATGCAGAAGGGATAGAGCAAGCTTTTTAAAAACAAATTCAGGACTTACATTCAGAAGATCTTGAAGTGGATGAGGATGAGTTAGAACAATGGCTCTTAGGGAACCATTTACCAAAGCTGAGTAGTGAAGACCAGAATTACTTAAACCAGAAAATAACGGGGAATGAAATCCTCATAGTAGTTAAAAAGCGTAAGAAAGGGAAAGCAGCTGGCCCAGATGCGATTTCAAATAAAGTCTATATGAGGCTCTCTGAGCTAGTAATCCCTGTTTGGCTCGAATTATTTGATGACGTGCTAAGCAGAGACTCCCCTATGCCTGAGTCCTGGAATGAAGCTGTTATCTCACTTATATTAAAGCTAGGTAAGGACCCCATGCAATGTCAATCATATCGTCCAATTTCATTACTAAATTGTGACTATAAAATCTTTACTAGCATTTTGGCATCTTGTTTATTTAATGACAGCTGGGGTCCTGATTAGTGAAGATCAGAAAGGCTTCCTTCCAGGAAGGCAGATGAGGGAACCTACACTTACCCTGATAGGATCTTGCCACTACCCAGGGAGCTCTCTTTGCAATAGAGACCCTGACGCCGCTAAAGCTTTTGATCAGGTTAATTGGAAATACCTGAGAGGCAAATTGAAGGCGTTTGGCATCAGTGAGACATTTCGGAATCTCATGAGTAAGATATACAAGGCACCTCGAGTGCAACTTTTGGTTAACGGGTCCCTCACAGCTGGGGTAAAGATAGGAAGAGGTACTAGACAGGGCTGTTCTCTATCACCCATCCTATTCGATCTATATATCGAACCCCTGGCACAAAGTGTAAGACTGAATAGCGAAATTAGCCCCTTTGGTACTGGAGTCTGTTCCAGGAAGATAGTCTGACTACCTGATTTTGTACACTGCAGATATAAGTAAGGCTCTTCCAAATTTGATGGCGGAGGTAAATGCGTTCGGGAGGCTATCAGGCTATCAGGTAAATAACAGTAAACCTGAGGTGATGGTATGGAACCAGGGTGAAGGTGGCATAAGACTTTCTAAGGAGTTGAGATACCTGGGAATAACAATTTTACAGGATCTAGAGGAGCTCCCCAAGGTGAACTTACAAAAAGTTTTTAAGGAAGTAGATAAGACCCTAAAGAAGTGCATAATCTCCCTCTCACTCTACATGGCTGGGTCAATTGGTAAAGATGTCTATTTTTCCAAGTTCTCCTATTTATTTGACAACATACCACTAGGATTTGATAATAAAACCCTCTCGGGAATACAAGGTAGAATCTCATCTTTTATTTGGGCAGAAAAAGGGGTTAGGCTCTCATGGAAGAAGCTAAGAAGAAGGATAGGAAGTGGTGGGTTGGGGCTTCCGGGCTTTCAACTTTATTGCTGGGCATACCAGATGAAGAATAGTAGGATACTCCTGCTCTGGTCGGATAACACCCTGGTGGGCCGTATGTATCGCACTATGTTGGAAAATATATCAGAGGTGGGCTTTATGTATAAATTTGGAGCACCGAAATTCTTTAAGAAAATCAGGCTAAAAGTGCTGAAGGCAGCAGTGAAAATGTAGTTTGAGTGCCGATCCTTGCTAGGTATTCCCTACTATAGTGAGTGGGCTCCAGTATGGGACTCTCCCGGAACCCCATAGTGTTTATTGGATTGTCTGACAACACCTTTGAGAATTTGTGGAATAACACGCTGGGGGGAGATGGTGGAGAGGGGCACAGGTCGAACATGAGATGTATGGAGGGAGATAACGAATGGCTCTCCAGGTTTAAGTTTTATCAACTATCCGCATGGGTCAGGGAGCAGCAGTGGTCGTCACGAGGAAAAAATCCT
Source organism: Calotriton arnoldi (assembly GCA_963921515.1). Taxonomy (NCBI): domain Eukaryota; kingdom Metazoa; phylum Chordata; class Amphibia; order Caudata; family Salamandridae; genus Calotriton; species Calotriton arnoldi. The sequence continues at coordinate 116,328 of CAWUFW010016044.1, read as the reverse complement.
ATGGAGAAGGACTTACAGGATTAAACACCAAGAAAGAAGGAGGTGGCTCTCTGGTACAGCTACCTGGTGGCAGCAGCAGAGGAGAATATGAGGCCCCCTTATCTGATATGGGAAGGTCACTCCCCAACTGAAGAGCTGGAGGTATTATGGCAAGTATCCTTAAGTACACTCTATTCTGTAATTAAGTCTACTGCATTAAGAAGGAATCACTTCTTTACCCTGCACAGAATCTACTGGTCTCCGGCCAAGTTGTCTAAGATAAGAGGAAGTGGAGAGGTCAAGTGTCAAAGATATGGAGCTCGTGAAGCAGATGATATTAATGTGTTCGCAAACTGCCCAGCACTGGAGGAATTTTGGAGAAGAGTGGGTAAGACAATATCTGTCATCGTGGATATGGAAATAAAGGTAAGACCCACTCAATTTGTGTTTGGGGTACAGCTCGGATCTGGTTTGATGGGCCTTCCTAGACCTCAAAAGGAGTTAATATTTTATCTAGTCCTCCTGGCGAGGAGGGAGATATATCCAAGAGGTGGTGCCAGGCCACAGCTCCTAGCTGGAGTGAGTGATGGAACTCTGTACGATATTTTAGGGATCTAGATCAGAAGCTGAACTTGATTAAAAGGAAAGCTGAACGGGGTTAAGTTGGAATTTACTGGACATTAATAGAACAGCATGAAGTCCTATGATTAAACCTCTTGGTCAGCTCGTGGTGTAAGGCGCCGGGTATTACTCAGCGCAAACATCAGTTGAGAACAGGCCCCAATACAAGCACATGGGTCAGTGACGATCAGGAGGGCGCTTGTTTGTAGAGGTAATATGAGGATAAAGAAAAAAAAAAAAGAAATTGTGTTAGTAGTTGTGAAGGATGTGAGTCAGCAATTGTTTTTTTTGCTGGTAAGCAAATGCCCCTTTATAGCACTTGACTCTCTCAAGGTAGCGAAGCAGAGCAGTCCAAGGCCTACTTAGTGAAGGTAGTATAGGCTTGTAACTCCAGCTCGCCTGTTCGCAACAACAGAATTCAATAAATTATTGTCCAGACAGTATTTTTTCTTTTTACAAAGACAAGAACTTTTATTACACACACACACTACTAAATACTATGAATTATGTTACAAATATGTCCATCAGGTAGATGGAAATACCTATGGTGACATGCTTATATCACGTTACAACCCTAGTTCATCCTGAATCCTATGACCACAATAACCCCCACCTACACTAGATAAAACATCACAATATAAGTGGTTGTCATTATAAACAAGGCAGACCCCCTGGCTTTGTCAGAGTGTCACCACATCAGTAAAAGCAGTCATGTTATAATTCAGCAACATAAAACCAATGTAATAAATAGGAACAGTATCCATATGCAAACAAGTTGTAATCTCCCATTGAAATCATTGGGAGTCATACCATATCATTCATGTATTATCAGCATTGTGAATAAAGCATGGTGAATGAAGCATCGCACTCAAAACTGTGTCTCAGAATTTTTCTTTGACTACAGTTATAGGACTCACAAATAGAGGTCCCCTCACCCAAGAGCCCAAGAGCAAAAGCTCAACTTTAAAGCATGCTTTGAAAATAGGGTCGACCTCTCCCGAGTCAGGGATTTAATCACCTAGGAGAGTTAAGGTGTGTTTTCTAAAGCCCTTCCGGGGCAGCTGCACTCCATGAAACCTCCATAACTCACCTCACAACCATTAGTGGTGCCCCTGCCCTTCCCGGGGCACCACCAAGGAAACACAATATGCAATTTTGCCCAGTGATAGAGCTAATGGGGAGGATCCTGTACCCATGGGCTTGAATATCAGATTAGCAGCTTCCCCACCACGCCTTTATTGTTAGGGGCAGCCGCGTGCAGCGATCTTTTTTCCCTTTTGTTTTTTTCATTTGCTGGATCTTGCACCACGTTGCCCTTCGAGCCAAGTCCCCTTGCCCCTTTGATATGGGAACTGAGAATGTATCTATGGTTGGGATGGTGCAGGAAGCCCACTCCCGCGAGGCCCTGCTGGCATCTGCTGCAGCACAGCTGATGTGTGCAGAGCGGAGATGACACATCTTCTCTGCTCCCACCTTGAGGCAAGCTGATCTGCTGTTTCTGTCTCCTGGCAGGTTGTGGGAGCAGTGTGGTGCTCTACTGGGTCTTCTTCATCAGTGTCCCAATGGCTGTGGTCCATGGACATCAGTATTCATGTCAGGCCTGGGGGATGCAGTTCCAGGATCCTACAGTTGGGCACACGCAAGACCCCTCCCCATCAAAAATAAACTTGTGTCATTGTGCTGGCTCCATTCCCTGGCCCATCCCAGTGGTAGTTTACCTGAAATCCAGTGAAGCTCCACATGTTTCTTGAATGCTTGGTCTACACCGCCCCACCTTGGGGGAGCAGACTGTATCTCATGATTTTGGGCTCAATCTGCATGATTTCGGGTTCATTTTGCTCCAAGTGGCCTTCTCTAGCAACTAGGAGGCTTTCCTTCAAGCCTCTTGGCCTCTAAAAGGCACACTTGTCATGAGGACAATGCTAGAAAATTGGAGATATAGTTATTGAGTCAACCCATGAAAGTTAACACATTTTTCAAATATTGATGCTCTGGGGTTCTTTCATACTCCATGTGTCCAAATTAGAAAATATTCTACGTTCAGGAAATTTAGCAACTTCTTTATTGATTCATCATGTAATTATTCCATCTCGTGTTCCAATACTTTCTCAATGACCCAGCAACGCATTTCGGACTTGCCTCAGGACTTCTTCAGGGCCTAAAGAAATATATATAATCAATACGTATGTAAAATCGTATGGCTGTATTTACAATAAAACTTTTAAAAGTATTTTACATCCAATACAAATAATCCTAGAAAAGAGGTCGTGGTACTCCTTCGGGGATGTAAGGCCAGAATTTCGGAAGCGGACTTTTCACTATTTCATCCACTCTCCTTACAACAAATAGGTCCCTAAAATAACATCAACAGCATTTCACTGTTCGATATTATAACAACAGACAAAGTACTTCCGCAGTGTGATACTTTTCAACACTATTTTCCTGCCACAAGGCTTAAATAACATCCCCGGATCTTAGGTAACTCCGTACCCGTACTTCCAGACAACATAAAACAAAGTCACTAACTTTTCATATTAGTAACCAAAATCAATTAAATCAATCATTAATTTGCCAAATTAACCAATATAACCAGCACATTCTGCTACCAAAACTGATCCAGCGCTCAAGGACTAAATACTTTTCCAATAACAAGGCCCAATTTCCATTACCCAAGAAGTCCCTTCACGCTGGGTTAGTGAATTTCCAAAAACTATAACAACTTACCAATTTCCATCTAGTACTCTACTAGTATACCAAATTTTGCGATGCAATCTTCATATAGTTGATTACACTTGGCAAACCAAATACTTGTGTCAGAAACTCATAATCTAGAATACAAATACTCCTAATAAAGACAGACACATTTGTAAATGTTATAATGTTTATCCAAATAATGTGAAGTAATGCTCATCAGTACTAACACACAGTACAAATTATAGCTCGTCTCAAGGCAAACATCATCAGAAGAGAAAATGACAAATTCATATCAATGACAATGCATAAAGGAGTGGATAGGCGTAGAGAGAAAAGATTCAAAGACAAAATACATTTGTAAAGAAATATGCAAATCAGATTTCTGTCTGTACTAACCCAATTTGGAAATAGGAAATACTACTCTCTGGCCAGGAGAGCAGCAAGGGCCCCTCAAGAAGAATGATGAGGCAAAGACTAAATCAGGATTTGGGAAACAGCTAAGCAAGAACTCTCCCACACAGGTGAAGACAGCAAACCGACGACAACGACGATCTCCCAAACAGTCTGCAACAGTCTGTCCAAACCCCTCCCACTAGGCACCTCAATTAAACCCTAAAACCCAAATGTCCAACCCACACATATAACTAAGATAAGAGTTCCTCTACATTTAATTAGTTAAGGAAGGGGGTGTATTGTCACACCACTCTCGGCATGTCCATCCCACTAAATGTCCCATTGTTTTGTTTACTTCTCATATCATCTTCCACCCCAGGAAATACAAATCCGAGCCTTCATCATTCTTCTCTTCCTCTACTCCGGTATTGTAACAAACTTTGTATAACTTTATACAGATCGTGCCTCTGCAGAGGAAGCTTCCCTCCGCTTGACGCATTGTTCTTTCATACAAATCTTGGCAGGCACTCAGGATTCGAAGGACAAAATCATAGTCCACCTTCCTTTTCACTCTCAGATTTTCATCTTTTTAGGGCATTCTATTTTCTTGCGTCTCTTTAACCCCATATTTGTCATGCAGAATAGAAAACCATGCTTCTATGGAAAACAAACACAAGCATTTATTATTTCACTTGAAATGTCTTTTCATTTATGCACCAACCCAATGCTGCATCTATCCATGCGCAACCCATATTAGAATTTTATTTTCCCTGCAAACATTAATAACATGCACAAAAGCAGCATTAGTCCTTTATTTTCGTTAGTCATAAAGCATTTTGCGGCCTACTTTAGTACGCACTTGCGCAGTAGCATCTTCCCTCATGTTTGGCCTTTTCCCGTATAATTTTCACTGCACACTGTTAGTAAATGTTACTGAGGGTTCAATCCGAGCACATTTTATTTTCACGAAAACCCTGCTCCATCAATCCCCCCCTTTGATGGCATCTTAAGCCATCACCAAAATACCCATCAATACAAATTATCACTTATTAGAAAGCTGATGTTCTCTCTCTTTTATCATTATTCCATCTAAATCCTTCATGCCTTCATAATAATTTCCTTTCATGTCTTCTAATTCTATTTCTTCTCTCTTTCTCTTTCTTGCTCTTCGATTATTATCAGATGTATCTCTTTTGCATTTACAACACTTATAAATCAGAAAAATCATTAATATTGCTGTAGCCACTACAATAATAGGTGTTAGTATTCCCCCTAATACGCTATTTCCAAAGGTAGAAAACCAATTACCCACTGAGGAAAAACTCTTACCAAGTTTCTCCCAAGCACTATCAACCTTCAATTCAGACAAATCTTGATGAAGATTTGTAATATTCTTAATATACCCCTCAAGACTCTTACCCTTGTCTGGGATATAAGTGCAACATTGTTGTATTTTCAACATATTGCAGACTCCACCCTCTTTAGCCAATAATACATCAAGGGAAAGTCGATTTTGTAAGACCATAGACCTAATTGCAACCATTTCAGTATTAACCATTAAGAACCCTCCATCAATATCTGTTGATAAACGATCAACCACTGTGGACAATTTTCTAATTTTGTGCGAATTCAGAATAACTCCAACTGAAGGTATCAATGCTCCAAAAATGTCCCCAATTATTTCTGAAAAACTCGCTCTCTTATTACATATTAGTCCATTCTTTACTTCATTGATTCTATTATTCTTATCCATATGATAAATTTTGGGAAATACTATGCCTAAATAACAGCATCCATACCAATGTGCAGGCAACCTATAATAGGCATTTTTACCACACACATAATACATTCCTGGAAAAACAGGATCAGTTCTTACTTTTAGTCCCCATTCTCCCGTAATTAGAAAGGTATGATCACATTCACTAGAACCAATGAAATAATTATTATAGTCAGTCTTTTGTCTAAGCAAACAAAGCTTCCCTCTATGATTCCAATCTAGGGTCATGGCAGCGTAAGTCTCACCTTTCTTGTAATCTCCTTCTCTGAAAACCCATGGAGGTACATGAGACGTTTGCTCAGCAGCTTTTCTCTGAAACTCTTGTCTTCTATCTTCTACCATGTTAATGAATTCTATTTCTTCAAATCATAAACTACAGGTTAGGTTATGTCTATGTGCATATACTGTATCTATTGTCTGTGTAGAATGAAAAAATTCTCCCATGTATTCTGCATTTCTAGCACTAATAATTCTGTTCATGTTCTTTCTAATAGGAATTTCTGAGGACACTAAATCTATGTTAGAGTAGTAGTACTGTAGACTTCCCTTCTCGTAAAATAAACTAGTTAGTACACTACAAGACACACCATACGTTAAAGGAAGGTGATGGTAGATCACCCCCTCTGAGACAGACGATGGTAATTGCATGCACACGTAACAATCTCTCGCATCCATTGTATCTACATACTCATACAATAACTTGGTAAAGACATTTAATGAGAAATCATTAATCGATTTATCATGATGATAGATGCTGTCATCTCTCATCTGCTCTATATTAGTCTGTGAGTCTTCTTTAAGACTTTTAGAATCTATTTTCTCACTCATCACACCATTAGTATTATTTTTGTGATTAGTTACCATTAAGACAGGCATAACAGCAATTAGTGTTAACCACACCAACATTAGTAGTACAATACTAAATAAGCAAGCATTAATACACCTATGTTTAAAACTACGATTTTGATGTCCAGTCTCTGCTGTATTTGCCATTTCTAAAGAAAAATTTGTATCAGTTCTAAAAATCAAAAATATTTCTTAAAAACTAAAAACTCAGAAAAAAACGAAAAGAAAAAAATCTAATCTATTAAAATCTTTAAGATCTATACAAAATAATGTATCCTCACACTTTACGCCTTTCTTCTTTACCCCCTCTTTTTCTTTTCTTTTTTTTTATATCTTCTTCTTCAGTTCTCTGCTCTGATTCTTTGCAATTCTCTTCAATAAACTTTCAAATTTCTGCACTTTAATTTACACAGTTCTTTAAGGGTGTTCAAAACCGTTTCCTTCACTTTGCTTTGTACCAGCGTTTCCTATGCTCCGATCTGTGTTTTCAATTTCTTCCAACACCACATATGTCCATACTGGAGCTGTGTATTTCTTTTTCAGAACCCTTACTCTTTTTGTTTTTCGAACAGATTCTTCATCTGATTCACTTTGTTCAACTTGATTTGGTATTTCTATTATTGTCTCTTGTGATTTCTGTTTCAGAGTGTATTTCAGTCTTTTCACTCCTTTTGGCCAAACATCACCTTTTCTCATTCTTTTAACTTGCACTGCTTCTCCTGCTTTAGTGTCAAAATCACAAGTTCTCTTACTCAGATCTTTTCTTTGTTGTATTTGCTCTTGATTTTCACTCAATACCTCTCCATTGTCACTTTCAACAGCAGTCTTACGAGACCCAGTAGCTGGTGCCCACTTTATTCGACTTTTTTCCTGTTCAAACACTTGTTCAACACTTTCAGAATCTGTAGCTTCAAACTCTGCAGCTTCAGGTTCTTCAGCTTCTGGCTCTTCTCGTCTTTCCACCAGTTGCTGCTCTTCTTCTTGTCTTTCAAGTGGACTTGGGACTCTTCTTGTATGACTTGCGTGTATCCAATTTGGCAAGCCACCACACTTCACTGCTGTCGTCGTCACCAGTATTATTTGATAAGGGCCATGCCACCTTGGTTCCAAACACGACTTTCTCACATGCTTCTTCATCAGGATCTACTGTGCTTGTTCCTGCTGTGTTGTGATTGCAATTTCTCCAACCTGACGAGACACAGAACGCACCACATCAGGTAATCCTTTGCAATAATCAAGCACTAGATCATCAGTAATATTCATCAGTTGATTTGCTGGTACAATTGGCTGTCTCATTGCTCTTCCCATAATAACTTCATGAAGGGACAATCCAGTCTTTTTATCAGGAATGCTTCTCAAACTCATTAACACCAAGGGTAAAGCATCTGGCCATTTCAGTGTTGTGGATGCACATACCTTTGACAATCTGGATTTAATAGTGCCGTTAATTTGTTTAACCACACCTGAGGCTTCTGGTCGATAGGCACAATGCAGCTTTTGCTCAATTTGTAATGCTGCGCAAATCATCCGAATTATTTCATTATTCAAATGAGTACCTCTATCTGTTTCTAAAGAGACTGGAAATCCAACTCTAGGAATGATCTCTCTCAAAAGCAATTTAGCAATCGTTAGACTATCATTTCTTCTTGTTGGATATGCTTCTACCCAACGAGATAACAGACAAACAACAACCAACACATATTTCAGTCCATTACAAGGAGGGAGTTCAATGAAATCAGACTGCAACCTAGTAAAAGGTCCAGCTGCTTTCCCAATTCGGCCCCAACTAACAACTGTTTTTCTACCTGGTTTCTGCTGCTGGCATACTACACATCTTTGGCATAGACTCTCTGCAATAACCCTAAATTTGGAGTTATACCATGACTGCTTGAAAAGTCTAATCATAGCATCTCTTCCCACATGTGTAATTCCATGATACCTTCTGGCCATCTGGGAAAGTAGGCAATCTGGCATTACTACTCTGTCATCTGTATACACCCATATTTCCTCTTCAGACCTTTTTTTACAACCTGATTTAATCCAAAATTCCTTTTCTTCTTCACTGGCTTCTTCCTGCAACTGTCGAACTTCATCCCATGTTTCAACAGTAGAGAGCATCACGTGACAATTTGTATTTTTTTTCTCTGTTCCTTTATTAATTGAGACTGAATTTAATGCACAGAAACTAGCAACTTGGTCAGCGTATCTGTTTCCACTAGTCACATAATCATTTCCTGATTTATGTGCTGGACATTTGACCGCTGCAATCTCCTTGGGCAATTGTAGTGCATTCAACAAATCTTTTACATCTTTGCTGTTTCGAATCGGGGATCCTGTAGCAGTCAGAAATCCACGTTGCATCCACAATTGGCCAAAGTCATGCACCACTCCAAAACCATATTGACTGTCCGTAAATATGGTTATTCTCAAATTTGTGCCAATTACACATGCCCTGGTCAAAGCGACCAACTCAGAAATTTGGTCTGAATTTATCCCTCTTAGACAAGATGCTTCAAGAACCATGGCCACTGTACATACAGCATATGAAGCACACAGAACACCCTTTTCGTCCCTCAGACAAGAACCATCCACAAACATCACACAATCTGACTCTGACAATGGTACATCTTTTATGTCAGGCCTTGGTTTCATGCACAACTCTGTCACATCTAAACAATCATGATCTGTTTCATCTTTCACTTCTTCACAACTTGAACTTGACAACAAAGTCGCTGGATTTAATGTTGTACATCTTGTTACTGTCACATTTTCAGCACCCAAAATCACTCTCTCATAACTAGTCAAATGACTACTCGTCATATGCTGTGTCCTCGTACGTGTCAATAAAATCTCAACAGAATGTGGCACATACACTCACACTGGATGTCCCATCACAATCAATTCACTCTGCTCCAGACTCACACAAGTTGCAGCCACTGCTGTCAAACAACCTGGATAACGCTGCAGCCACTGAATCAAAAGTGGCAGAGAAATATGCCACTGGACGACGTGCCATTCCATGTGTCTGTGTCAGAACTGAAAGTGCACACCCATCTCTCTCACAGCAGAACAATGCAAATTCTTTACCATAATCTGGCATTCCCAATGCAGGTGCTCGACATAGACTATCGCTCAACTCCATAAAAGCATTCATACTTTCTTCATCCAATTGAATTGGATCGACTGCATCCTTGTGAGTCAATCTTTGTAATGGCTTAGCTGTCAGTGAAAAACCACTAATTCACTGTCTGCAATATCCAACCATGCCCAGAAACATTCGAACTTCTTTCTGTGTTTTAGGAGGTACTTTCTTCATCCAATTGAATTGGATCGACTGCATCCATGTGAGTCAATCTTTGTAATGGCTTAGCTGTCAGTGAAAAACCACTAATCCACTGTCTGAAATATCCAACCATGGGCAGAAACATTCGAACTTCTTTCTGTGTTTTAGGAGGTCCCATTTGCAAGATCACAGCAATTCGATCATGTGATACTATCATGACTCCTTTTTCAATTCTGTGTCCCAAATATTGAACTTCTTTTTGACAAAACTGTAATTTTGCTGGTGACACTTTATGCCCACCTACTGCCAAATGGTTCAGTAAAGCAATTGTATCTGTCACACATGCTTCTCGTGTCTTTGATGCCACCAGTAGGTCATCAATGTATTGTACTAATACTGAGTCTTCTGGCATAACCAATGACTCCAGACACTTTTTCAGAATTTGATTAAAAATCGAAGGACTCTCTGTGTACCCTTGAGGAACTCGGCACCATGCCAAAACACGGTCTCCGAACCAGAAAGCAAAAAGATATTGGCTATCCGGATGCAGGGATATCGATAAAAACGCTTGACACAAATCAATCACTGTGAACCAAGCCGCATCACAAGGAATTTGGTAAAGAATCACTGCCGGATTGGGCACTATCGGACAACAAGGTACCACAATCTTATTAACCTTTCGCAAATCTTGCACAATTCTATATTTACCACTCGGTTTCTTAATTCCCATAATAGGTAAATTACAAGGACTCCCTAGTATCTCTCTCAGAATACCTTGCTCAATCATTTGCTCAATTACAGGAGTAACTCCCTCTATAGTCTCAGGACTCATTTTGTACTGTGGTGTTTTCAGAAATTCTGCACCCTGTTTAACCAAAATCTGAATAGGATCAACACCCTTCATCAATCCGATGTCTTTCCCTGTAAAATCCCACACATCAGCTGTCACTGTGTCTCTCAGTTCAACAGGCAAATCATTTGCTGTAAACAAAGGATATATATCATTCACTTCTGTCCCTTGCTTTGATAGCATCATTTTAAAAGCAACGTCCTCATCTGGCGTTTGAAAAGCAATAACATCAGGTGTACAATAGATGGTGCAATTCATTTTGCACAATAAGTCCCTACCTAAAAGGTTCACTGGACTTGAGTCACACACCACAAACCGATGCAAATCTTTGAACTTCCCAATATGAACCTCGATTGGTTTGGTCACTGGAGTCTTAATATGCTTATTTGGATAGTTTCTCCCGAGAGGGGTAGGTTTGGAATTTCTGCTTTTCTCACAGTAGAACGGGTAGCGCCGGTATCCACAAGGAATGTAATATCATTACCTTCTACTTTCCCATCCACAAATGGACCTGACTGATCTACCTCTAGAGATGCGCCAAGCACGCACTCTTCCTCCCCCTCAGGCACCGTCATTGAGATGAATCCAAATCACTCTCAGAACACTGCAACCAGTATTGCAAAACCATTTGTACATTTTGATTCTTACCAACTTGTTCACCCCCGTGAAAACCAGCATCCGCACTGTATCTCTGTACCTGAGCATTCATATTATTTGGCATAGGAGCTTGAGGCACTTGCACCTGTTGTACCTGTGGTGTAACAATCTGTTGCTGCTGCAGTTGTTGTTGATTCACAAGCACCTCATTCTGCATCTGTGGATTGAAATTTTGAACCATTCCATTATTTGCTAACAAAGACTTACACTCGTTCCTCTAATGCCCTAACTGACCGCACCCATAACACGGAAATCTCTTTTTCATCTCCTCTTTATTACCCTTACCTCTACCTTTCCCCGGTAACTGCACTTGAACACTTCCATTCAATACAACATTAGGCACTTGACCATTTTGGAAATTCTGATTCTGCCCTTTCATCTGGAAAGCAGTTTGTGAACCATCAACAAAATTCCCATTTTTCTGCTGTGCCACTTTCACCTGTGCCCACATCACTTTCTCCTTCAATTTCTTATGTCTTGATTCAATATCATCACTGCAGTATTTTGCATATCTCAGAATCTCATCCACTGTCTTGTTTTGCAACAAATCAGATGCTGCTGAATCATATTGCTAATCTCTGGTTTCAATCCAAACACAACCTATAGACAAAATGTCCCATATCTTTGTCAGTTATACTTTCAAAACCACTATACTGTTTAAACACTTGTGAAAGCCTCTCGTAATAAGCATGTACTGATTCTTTCGGTTCCTGTGTCGTCCTGTCAATCTTAACCCAATCTATTTCTTTTTAGGGAAATCTTTCCTTTCAAATAAGTAATCACTTGATTATATTTTTTCATTACCTCCTCTGAAGGCGCTCCAGTTTTAATATCTCTGGGATATTCATCTTTTGGCCAATCAACTGCAATCTTACACTCAGTCCATAAATCAGCTGGAACCACAATGTCAAACAAGCCATCCAAATCTTTCAACAAAACTTTTGAAACTTTTACAAATCTCTCTACCTGTTTGTACCACTCAACAGGTTTTTCTCTCAATCTTGGGAACTCATTTGTAAAAGATAATATATCCTGTCTCGACCAAGGGATGTGAACATATCCACCACCCTGAACTTCTCTCATTGGATATATCATTTCAGCAGACTCTGTCTCTCTTAACGGAAGTAAAGAAGATGCAGTCACACCCTTACTTGCTAACATTTCTTCTTTCTTTTTCGTCCATCTACCTTTCCATCATTCTACATCACCCCATCTTTTCAGAGTATTTATTAACTCCTTTATTTGTAATCGTCTTCCAGAAGCATTCAAACTCTCCAAATCTTTGTCACTAAAATCTAACCTAAATGTCTTTTGCAAAGCCTTAGACTTCTCAATATCCACTCCATATTCTTGTGCAGCTTCCACTAACTTCTCATGCAAGTTTTTCGCTCTCAATGTAATATTTTTACACATAGATAACAATTCTTCATCCTGATATTTGCGCAATCTCTCTGGACTAATTGTACCAATAATCATTTCTTCTAGATATACTTTCAATCTTCCCAAATCCATTCTTGGTTTGGATTTATTAGGGGCCATTCCTCTTATCCATTCATCCAACTCCTCTGGCGAAGGTCCCACTGAACCAGAACCCCCTGATATCGAAGTTGTTTCTCTCGCATTCGGCAATAGTTTTCTAGGAACTATCTGAACACTTCTTTTTGGCATTTCAGTCACATCTCCGTTTACTGGAAGATCAATCAATGATGTACTCATCTCATTTGACTCTGATCCACTAACATTCCTAACACCGTTTACCGGAACTGTCAATGCATGTACTCTTGAAATATTTTGACCCTCACTATACAACGGGACTATAGGACCAATCGTCACTGGAAGTGACAACGCTTCTGCATTTAAACTCATTTGATTAACTTTCTGAGTCAGTTCTTCTTTTGCTCTATTAAGCATCTCAATCTCTTTTTCCTGTACAATTCGGGTAACCTGTGAAACCTGTGGAGTTTGAGGAGCTTCTATTTCAATTAATGGTGCACTTGGAGTAATCCCATCCGGACTCTCCTGATACGGTGGAGGTCTTTTCAGTAACATCTCTTCTAATAACTCATCATCAATTTCATTCGGATCCATATCCAATCCTGAAGTTTCTATATTTTTCTTTTTCTCTTTACATTTTCCACTGACCTGATACTCAGCAACCATCACTGGATATAAACCATCTAAGATTACATCTCTCCTCCATCTCTTCATTTGAGCATCCCACTTAGCCTCTGAAAACAATCTCATCGTATTCTTGTATTTAAATCCATTCCTGTCTCTCTCCCTTCTGTACCCTTCATGTTCCCATTCTTCCAGCGCCTCATACTGCATAGGTCTAGGATATGGTTTCAAAGAATTCATTCGTCTTCTCAAGTTCTCCAAAATTCTCACATTAAAAGTACCATGCTCTGGGAAAGCTAACGCTCCATCATCCTCTGTATACTTCACCCAGTTTTCCAACCATGTACACGTATGATAGCCACGCTCTAACATCATATAAGAAGCAGGCGATATTGGAGGAGGTACAGGAATTCCCTCTCTAGTAACTATCGGCTAATCCTTTTTAAAGAAATCCTGAATCGCTTTTATCAACTTCATTTTCCAACACTCATTTTTCTTCGCAAAATATCTCAAGGAAACCTTTCCGTAATTTCTGCTCACTCTATTAGCTCACACTTGTCCAATACCAGCGTGACTCACACTAACCAACCAATCACAGCAAAATACACACCCGCTATTCTGACAATGCTAGCGCAGCTTTTCTTGTGACGTCAGTATTACTCCTACGACTGACCCTCCCTTCACAAAATAATACAGCAATGTAAAACAAAGTTTTTCTAACTAAATTCTTGTTAGAAACGACACAAAACGCTGCTACTTTGTCTGCTCCACTAATAAAGAGATAGTTCAATTACTCAAAAAGATTCCTTTTACTTCCAGTAAAATAACGACCAGCGTCACTCTACTCTCAAACAAGTGAAAAGAGGTCTTGGTACTCCTCTAGGGATACTAGCCAAAGTTTTGGAAGAGGACTTTTTAGAAAAGAGGTCGTGGTACTCCTTCGGGGATGTAAGGCCAGAGTTTCGGAAGCGGACTTTTCACTATTTCATCCACTCTCCTTACAACAAATAGGTCCCTAAAATAACATCAACAGCATTTCACTGTTCGATATTATAACAACAGACAAAGTACTTCCACAGTGTGATACTTTTCAACACTATTTTCCTGCCACAAGGCTTAAATAACATCCCCGGATCTTAGGTAACTCCGTACCCGTACTTCCAGACAACATAAAACAAAGTCACTAACTTTTCATATTAGTAACCAAAATCAATTAAATCAATCATTAATTTGCCAAATTAACCAATATAACCAGCAAATTCTGCTACCAAAACTGATCCAGCGCTCAAGGACTAAATACTTTTCCAATAACAAGGCCCAATTTCCAATACCCAAGAAGTCCCTTCACGCTGGGTTAGTGAATTTCCAAAAACTATAACAACTTACCAATTTCCATCTAGTACTCTACTAGTATACCAAATTTTGCGATGCAATCTTCATATAGTTGATTACACTTGGCAAACCAAATACTTGTGTCAGAAACTCATAATCTAGAATACAAATACCCCTAATAAAGACAGACACATTTGTAAATGTTATAATGTTTATCCAAATAATGTGAAGTAATGCTCATCAGTACTAACACACAGTACAAATTATAGCTCGTCTCAAGGCAAACATCATCAGAAGAGAAAATGACAAATTCATATCAATGACAATGCATAAAGGAGTGGATAGGCGTAGAGAGAAAAGATTCAAAGACAAAATACATTTGTAAAGAAATATGCAAATCAGATTTCTGTCTGTACTAACCCAATTTGGAAATAGGAAATACTACTCTCTGGCCAGGAGAGCAGCAAGGGCCGCTCAAGAAGAATTGAAGAGGCAAAGACTAAATCAGGATTTGGGAAACAGCTAAGCAAGAACTCTCCCACACAGGTAAAGACAGCCAACCGACGACAACAACGCTCTCCCAAACAGTCTGCAACAGTCTGACCAAACCCCTCTTACTAGGCACCTCAATTATACCCTAAAACCCAAATGTCCAACCCACACATGTAACTAAACTAAGGGTTCATCTACATTTGATTGGTTAAGGAAGGGGGTGTATTGTCACACCACTCTCAGCATGTCTATCACACTAAATGTCCCATTGTTTTATTTACTTCTCATATCATCTTCCACCACAGGAAATACAAATCCAAGCCTTTGTCATTCTTCTCTTCCTCTACTCCGGTATTGTAACAAACTTTGTATAACTTTATACCGATCGTGCCTCTGCAGAGGAAGCTTCCCTCCGCTTGTCGCATTGTTCTTTCATACAAATCTTGGCAGGCACTCAGGATTCGAAGGACAAAATCATAGTCCACCTTCCTTTTCGCTCTCAAATTTTCATCTTTTTAGGCATTCTATTTTCTTTCGTCTCTTTAACCCCATATTTGTCATGCAGAATAGAAAACCATGCTTCTATGGAAAACAAACACAAGCATTTATTATTTCACTTGAAATGCCTTTTCATTTACGCACCAACCCAATGCTGCATCTATCCATGCGCAACCGATATTAGAATTTTATTTTCCCTGCAAACATTAATAACATGCACAAAAGCAGCATTAGTCCTTTATTTTTAGTAGTCATAAAGCATTTTGCGGCCTACTTTAGTACTTTAGTACGTGCTTGCGCAGTAGCATCTTTCCTCATGTTAGGCCTTTTCCCGTATAATTTTCACTGCACACTGTTAGTAAATGTTACTGAGGGTTCAATCCGAGCAGGTTTTATTTTCACAAAAACCCTGCTCCATCAATACCTTTTGTAAAAACTTATAAGTAATTGAAAATCAGGCAGCCAGACTGGTTTTAACTCACAAAGAGAAGTGGGGCTAAAAAACTTACGGTTGCAAAGAAAAAAGGAGAGGGGGGCACCCCACTGGTGTGTTAATACTGCCCTCACCCACAGAAATCTGTGGCATGCTTAATCATAGGGCTGCTAACACACCTCCGCGCAAGCCAATGCTGGAGGTGGAGCAATAGGGAGGGGGAAGATGTACACGACACAAAATAAAGGTACAATGTGCGGGATCAAAAAGGAGTGCAGAACAAGATTAAAAATAGACCATAAGATCTCCTAAGAAATCATTTTTTATGTTGGATTCCCTGGTCTAATTAAAAGGTCAATCCAAGACCAGTGGATGGTGGTATGGTGGTAAATAATGGCCCACCTACCCCTCCACTCTGCTAGATGTCAACATGTTTCTGCCGGATAAAAAAGAAGTTCCCGGCTTTCATCAGGACTGTAAGAAAGATCCCTTCCAGAGCTATCCCTACCTCCTTCTTTGTAGAGTAGAGCGTAGTCTGACCCTGATATAATGCTCAGGTCTGTGGGTGGAGGAACTTACTCCCACTGAGTAACCGAGTTTACTAGTCACAGAGCTTGAACTGGCGGTGGAGCGAGGACAGCTCCCTATTGTCACACTTTCATCAAGGTAAGCCGTACTCCGGCAAGTTGTCACTCCCCAGACGCCGTGCAGCCAGACTGGTCACTAGTGCCTCTTATATCTCATCAGCTAGTGCTCTCGATTCTCATCTACATTGGCTTCCAAACAACACAGAACGGCTTTCAAAATTCTTTTTATTGTGCATAAATGTCTCTACTGTGAAGCCCCTGAATTTCTGCAAAGGAATATCCGTACATATCTACCTGCTGACTCTTTGTGCTCCTCCTCTGCCACCATTCTGATTCAGCCCTGTTCTGAAAAAACTAAGGGCCTCATTACGATATTGGTCGGAAAGGCTCAGAACGGCATTCAGATTTTCCCAGTCCGAGTCTGAACCCATGTTTCCGACCAACTCGGAAACATTTCCGACCGACCGATTACGATGGTAGGTAACCGCTCGGTCTGTCCGACTTGGTTCCAACCGGCATTTGGAGACTCTGAGTCGGTCGGAGCCAATTCGTACAGCTCTATGGACCGCGTTTCTGACCGACGTATTACTATGTCAGATTCGAACAGCCTTTCCGACTCGGTTCGTCTGACACAAAAACGCTGTCAGTAACTGACTTTGGGGGCCCGTAACAGGCCCCTTCACCCAGAGGCCTCCGGTTGGGGCCCGTGGAGGTACCCATGGGACCCCTCTTTTCAACCATGCACAGTGTGGCAGGCACCATGGGGTGCCCGCCACAGGGTGCAAGGTTTTCCGCAACCACCCCTTTTTTCAATGGGAGCCTGTGTTGTTGGTCAGAACACAGGCTCCCATAGAGGTCAATGGGAGTCCGACCGAACAATGTTCGGTAGCATCGTAATCGGCCAGTCGGACTCCCCGAGTCGGTCGGAATGCTTTCCAATGTTGTAATGAGGCCCTAAGTTGGTTTCAGAGCTTTTCTGGTTTTGGCCCTATGTCTTTGGAACTCACTCCCACAGGGCCTTAGAAACCTCTCCTACCTCTCTTGCTTTGTTCAGAAAAAAGTCTAAAAACCTTCCTTTACCACACACATGTGGTCTGTTTCCATCTGAAGTCTGCAAGCTCTTATTGATGATCATTGCCCTTTAGATATTTATTGTAGCATTGCATTATTGTGACCTATAATGTTTTGTGAACTCAATAAGTAGTGGGCCGCAAATGGCGACGTTTTGCAACTCGCTATTTACGACTCGCAAAATGGAATGTACAACAGTGTCTGAGGCACTGTTTGCGATTCTCAAATGGGCTGCAAGGGACCTACCTCATTAATATTCATGAGGCAGGTCGCAATTTGCGACCCATTGGGAATGTCCTGCAAACACAGGGATGGTGGCCTGCTGGGGACAGTAGACGATCTGTGTTCGATTTTTCAATAAAACAACTTTTTTTCCAAATGCAGCCCATTTTCCTTAAAGGAAAACAGGAAGCATTTTTTTTTAAAATGACAATTTTTCTTTTCATCTTTTAAGGGCAGGCAGTGGTCCCTGGGACCACTGCCTGCTCTTAAAAAATATTTCCGCACCCATTCACAAAAGGAAAGGGGTCCCCTGGGAACCCCTTCCTGTTTGGGAGTGGCTTGCCACCTACTTGATGTAGGCGGTAAACTGCGAGTGTTTTGCAACTGCAAATGTGGTCGCAAAACAATGGTGCATACCATTCTGACTCGCTATTAGGATGGGACGCCCTTGGCACGCCCCTTCCTAATAGCGACTTGTAAACACGATTTTGCAGGTCATCGACTCCCAAAATAGCATTTGTACATACCACCACCCTTCTTTAGTGGTCGCAAACGGGCCAATTTCCCATTTCCAACCGTAAAAAACGATCGTACATCTGGCCCAGTGCACTCTACGGTAAGGTTCAATAGTTCCAGTACTAGTGGCCAGTATGGAGTATACTAAAAGGAGTGGAAAGAGTAGGAGAGAAGGTATTGTTGATTTTAATCTTTCTTCAAGGAATTTGCACCTTATGCCAGCCACAGAGCTCTACAACAATTACTATGCCAGAGTTAGGATGATAGGTGTCCTGATGATTGGGCTCACCCTTCAGGTTTTTGAAAGTGGTGGAAATTATACCTTATATGAATTCAGACGATAAAATCCATTGAAACATGGAGGAGTTTATGATATTGAGCTAAAGGGAAAGAGGGTCTTTGCAGAGGCGTTTTCTAAGTTGGGAAGCAGAATATTCTAGACAGCTGTGTGCAATAGGTGCTATGTGCTACAACATTAACAGGGGTAAAATTACCAATTATTTTTATGGGCTTCATGGGTAGTTTCTGAGGGTAAACTGTAAATGAGGCAGCTATAGATTCTATTTCTTCCCTCAATCTTGGCATCTGTTATTGAAAAACATAGCTTGTTCTGAGCAGCAATCACTTCTGAGAAAACTATTGTTGATTTTGGGTGTTATTTGAGTTTTGAATGCCTCAAACAGTTTTTGACCATTTTTACACTTCTTAGAGTTGTTTGTCAAAGAACGATTGTTCTTGAAACTGTATAGCTGTAGGATTTTCTGGCTGATAATAGGAGAGATTACAGAGCTGGTAATTTGAGTTCCTAATCTTTGCTCGTTTTCTTTCTTAGGGTGCCAGGTTGCTGACTAATTCACTTAGAGTGGAGTCGTAGTGCTCCATAGGTCCTGAGATCTCTGCTCAATTGAGGTTATTGTAGAGAAGAGAGTTGATGGGCGATGTAAGGGCAACTGGTGTCAAAGGTTTGGTATATATGAAACATTGTTTACAGTGCTTCTGCTAATTAGAGGATGGAAGCAGTGACGGCCGCCACGGCAAAACTCATATTGGGTGCGGGGGATGGATGGGGAATGAGGGGAAAAAATAATAATAATTGTTAAAAAACGTACCTGCTCCTGCCGCCGACCCCCGCCTCGGTGCTTCTCTCCTGCAGTCACTGGAAAGCACATGCTCCCCACCCAATCCAGATCCTGCTCTCATGCTATGAGAGCAGCACCAGGTTTGGTCTGATTAGCCTAGTCTGCTGCTCAGACAGTGCCTGGGAGCCTGCAGATTTTCTCCAACCAGGATGTGAACACAGCTGGGTTGGAGAAATAGAAGTGCGCATGTCTGTTTGGCCAGCCTAAGACGGCCGGCCAAACTTACATGTGCACTTCTAAGTGCCCACCACTCCTCCCTTTCATGGCCCGGCCCGACCCGCCCTACACATGCATGCCAGCCAGAGCCAGTTACAGAAAAATAAAATGATATTATGGCTTTATTATTATTTTATTTTTCTGTGACTGAATCTGACCAGTGGGGTGATGCTCCCCTGCCATTACAGAGGAGCTGCTCCTGGATGGAAGATCTAGGAGGAAGTGGATCTGTTGATGGTTGGATTAGTCAGTGATTATTCAGTTGTCCACTCGGTTGAGTGGTGGGAAGTTTATAGCAACTTCTAAGCTGGATCTTTTGTTTAGGGTTGTTTTGTCAGTGTTATTGTAGTCTTCATAGACTGGGACAATATTGTCAGGAGAGTGATAAATCAGGCTATGAGTGAAGATATTTGCACCACGGTTGGTAATGATTAATGCACTAACAAGGTTTTGGTGCAATTGATGGATTTTTGGTAATGATAGCTAATCCACCCCTCTTATGTTTTCCCATTCACAAATTATTATGTTGTAGTCTGCAGGAACTAGGATATACATGAAGGGAAGGGAGGATTGAGAGAACCAGGGGCCAGAATTTCAAAAGATTTTGTGTCACTTTTTGGCTCAGACCTGACCCAAAATTCTGTATTTGGTTATTTGCGTTGCTTTGTAAAGAAAAGTAATGTAGAGCATTGCACTGTCTTGCGTTACTTTGCATCAGTAGGCGTCCCATGGATTTTGATACATACCCATATCTATGAAGACTTGTAGACATGGGTTTGGGCCAAAATAGTGTGTCTGCCTGAGGCAGGCGTAACAGTGAGAAATAGCTTTATTTTTCCTCTCATTATTCCCACTTCACATGTGTACTGGATTCTTCAGCACATATGCAAAGAGCAAACAGCCTCACAGGACAGTTTTTAAGCAGAAAGGTGATACTTCCTGCACAGTATCTATCCTGACCTTAACACAGACAATACTGTGCTATGGAAGTAGGACACCTGCGTTTGTGCTAGTCATCCACAAGTTAGCCAGTGCATATAGAGTGAGAAGAACTGTGCCATTTCTTTTAAGCTATGGAGCAGTTCTACTTGCTCCCATTGATGAAAAGCAGCGCAACAACTTCACTTGATTTGCTGAGTTGTATGAACTCTTTGAAAATATGCCCCCAGGTTTCTGTCACAAGGTGGGAGGGAAGAACTACTGGATCTTGGTTGAGTAGAAGTGCTGAGATAATGGCAACATTAGACACCACAAAAGTGCTTTTGTTTAGTTTAAAATATATTTTGGAGATAAGGGGTTTCTTCCTGTGTGATTCTGGAATCAGCTTTTACGTAGATGAGGTCGTTGAGGCATGTAAATCTGTTCTTAGGGATGGTTGGTAACAAGAGATGCCTGAGCTAATAGGAAAACTAACACGAGTAGAGTTGCTCTGCTGCATAGACATCAAGTTATGCAACGGTGCGCAAGGTCAGATTACGTGTTTTTTCTTAGGTTTGTGCTAGGCCAGGTTCCATGTTCAGCTGTTATTTAATGTGGCAGGAGTTTAGACTTCAGTCATTCCTTTTTGTAATGTACAGGTTGTATGGCTTCAACAGCATTTGTTAGAAGCATGATAATTTTAAGAGGTTTGGCAACATCTTGCCCTTGTTAGATCTTGTTATATGAGGGATAAAGTACCCCCTGATGAACATTATTGGGATATTGCAAGTCACCAAGGAGTTCCATAACCATATAGAGGAAGGAAGCCGAAGGGCAAGTTCCTTTATAAGGTTATGAAACTCCGAGTTGACTTGCAATATCGATATAATGTACACCAGGGAGTCCTTTATCCCATATATTAAATGGTCACACCAGCATCTTTCCCACAATCCAATTAAAACCTTTGTGCGTAGCTCTTTCATATGAAAGAGCAATCATGTTTACAAGCATGAAAAACATAAAGCATCTAGCACAAAATTAAACACATAAAAAATCTTTTAGATATTTGCTGCAAACATTTATTAGAAACAGTTCAATATAAGTCAGTTAAAAAAAAACAATCTGCAGTAGCTCCTAATGTGTAGAAACATGCTGAAATATTCTAGCTTTTCTATGTCTCTTTTTCATAATTAGAATAAAGAGTGTCTCTTACAGTGAAGTCGGTGTGAGATTTTAGTTTATTACAGTTTGTAGTAGGGTTGGTTTGTTTGGTGTTCGATAGCTTGAGCTTACTCGTTTTCATGTCTACCATTCTGTGATAAACGAAGTTGTTCCGTGGAGATGGTCACTGTGTAGAAGAGTCTGGTCTGTCTTACTTTTGGTGTTGGACATTTTGGGACAGTGCTGGTGGGATAGAAGTAGCTATGGAGTGTGAATCAATAAATTGCTCATGGGGTGATAGAAGTGGCAACATTGGAAATTACTCAGAGGGCTATATAGATAATAGTTCTGGGAGAGAAATGCTAAGAGAATAGGGATCAAGTCCAGCATTTCAGTGGAGATGGGTAAAGATACGCCCTGATGACTCACAAGGGTGGTCTGTAGTTTTGTAGTGGATTTGCATCAGGCCATATTTTCTGTAAGCAATGGAGGTTTTTTCCATTTGAGGAGGCGCTAAATAGAGTCAAGTTTCTTGGTTGCCTGTCCTGTTCAATACATAATCATACATCCTGTTCTACGAAAGAAACATAATACTACCATGGGCTGTATACTATCCAGTGTACAAATGTGTACAAACATCATAATTGCTACTCTGATCCTTGTTCATAAAATATGTCTAGGTAAAAAGCGCTGGCATATTTTGTGCATCAATACTTTCTAGTAGTACACAAAATACTCTGATGCAAATTAGCACGTGCATATTTTGTGCACCAAGTAAGATGGCACAAAAAGTGATAGAGCACTCATCAAAACTGTGCGCAAAAATGGAGCATAGTATCTGATCAGGTGCAAGTCTGCATGCATTAATCTAGCTGTGTGTTTCCAGTCGAAGTGAACTTTGTTACTGCCAACAACGCTTCCCTTTGGGTGATAACTTATCACCCAATTATTGTTGTTGTTTTATGGGATGGATAAAACAAAAAAGAGTTCCCTGACCAGATAGGCTGCTTAGCTATTTTAAAAATTATTGTTGTTGTTTTATGGAGTGGATAAAACAAAAAAAGAGTTCCCTGAGCAGATAGGCTGCTTAGCTATTTTAAAGACTCAACAACATGCCTCAACCCTTTAGCCAGAACGAAAGGATGAGTGAGAACATACAGAATGTACACACAAGGAGATGATGGACGGAGCGCTGAAACTTTTCAGACACTCACTGCCAGTCACAGATCTGGGTTGAATCCATCATTGTTCTTTAGCTTACTTCGCCACCCCAGTTCAGACCCAGCCATATGCAAATCAGTCTTGACCCTGTGCCTCATGGAAACAGTCCAGCCTGAACTGCCAAGCCTGGTCTTCCCTAGACCGGAAAACAAGCATCCTGGGACTGGTTTCGGGGTAACACCCCTCATCAGCCAGGCTTACTTGAATGCAGAGGCACAGTGAGCAAGAGACCCACGTCTGGGCATACCCTGCTAACTTAGGGCAAACAAAGCAAATACAAGGACATGATGGACGGAGTGCTGGAACTTTTCAGACATTCACCCCCACTGGGGTGGCAAAGTAAGCTAAAGAACGATGATGGATTCAACCCAGATCTTTGACTGGGGGTGAGTGTCTGAAAAGTTTCAGTGCTCCGTCCATCATCTCCTTGTGTTTGCTTCATACAGAATGTACAACAGACTTTCACTGCGACAATACAAGGGCAGCAAAATCCAGAAAGTATGAACCTCATTGGGTAAAGTTTACCATCTTACATGATATTCAATGGAGAATAGAGAACATACTTATGTATTAAAGTTTGACAACACCAGTCTCGAGGAACGAACAGTCACCACAGATTGCACATTGTCCTTAGTGAATCCATATATATTTCTTCTACTCCAAAACTTTGGCTGCTGAGGACGAACAGCTATGCGGAGAGAAGGGTTTTGCCTGGCTGGTGACTGGGGCCACCCTGTACTGCAGCCCCGTCTCAAGCTGGAGTTAACAGCTACATTTTCCAGTATTTCTGCACCTGGGAAACCCAGGTGAAGGAATCCCCAGCCACGTAATATGAGTAGAGTGGAATTCCTCATTGTAACTCGACTCACTTTGTAAACAGGGCCTACGTTTCCGAACGCACCTCTGTGATGTGAAGGGACAGGAGGTTCATTCTACGTTTGCACTAATCTCAGGTAGATAACATGGACTTAACACTCCCTTCTCCATAATTTCAGCTTCTCTGATCAGGGTAACTTGAACCCCGGCTGATTCTCTCGCACTCTAAAGCTTTAAGATGGCATTTATTGTGATTGGCTATTAGTAGTCTGTGGATCGCCAACTTTGTAAATAAAAAAACTGGGCAACAGTCGCGCTTTGATGCCCTGGGACGCAACTAGCATGAACTCTCTTATTTTAACCGTATCCATTGCAGAGGGGGTGTGCTGCCCACTTCCTTATAACTGGCACTAAGTAAAGGCCCTGCTGAATCTCTACTTGCGTGCTGCTGCCTGGAAGCAAACAAACGTACACTGGCCATATGATGGACGTGCTGTCGTTCAAAGATTTCTGAACATGGAGCTGGTAGAGCCTCTGACACAAAAGACCTCTGAGTGGTGTCTGCACAATTGCTAGTGGCACACACGTTTCAATTATGTGTTGTGATAATTACTGCATGCCAGAATAAATAACGCATACATTTACCAGTTCTTCCAATCATAAGTTAAAATCCACGTTTGTCACATATGCTATTTATCCCATTCGATATTTACCACATATAAAAATAACGCATGTCGTAAATAAAATATAAACCACTGTTACAAGAATAAGAGGTCATTGAAAGCCAGTGGGAAACATCACCTAAAAATCAAGAGGTAGAAGTTCCTGTATGCATGCAATTATGAATGACGTGAACACACAGTGTACTGCACTGTCAAACTAATGGACACTTTAGTAAAATACGCCAAAAAGGAAGATGGATTTATAAACAGCTAAAATAGAGGTACTATTGAAGGAATTGGAGCCAATAAAAGAAGAGGAGGAAGTCATACACGCCCTAGAGAAGATCGAAAACATTCGGAAAAGTGGAGACAAGCTTGTAAACTTATTTGTGAAAAACTAGACTATGAGAATTGACACATTTATATCTTTGCAAGGAAATACGAACATTTAAGGGGAAAAACAAATTGATAAAGACCAACAAAAAAATGTCAGAAAAAGTGATGTAGAGGAAAGCTCAGATCTCAGCTCCTCAGTGGATGAAGATCCTAATAACAAATACAGGGGCATTTTTACAAGGAGTTAACACCACCAGAACGTCACTTTTCCCGGCGTGCTGGTGGTGCATTCTGCAGCACACATAGAGAAAATCGCGTATAAAGATTGTTTATGTGCAGAAAGGGGTCCCTTTCTGCACATAAAAAATTGCCCCTGCAGCACAGGCACCCTAGTAAAATGGCGCTAAGGTGCCTGCACTGGCCCTAGGCAGCTTTTTTTTAGTGGCAGTGCTAGGGGTAATGCAGGGGTGCGCTGCATTCTTGTGATTACGACGCATCCCTGCATTTTGAAACTGTTGGACCGCTGCATTACCAATTTTGGCATAACACTGCGCTCTGCCAGTTTCTTGTAAATATGCCCTTCAATTTCTTAAACTAGATGGCCACACAGTAAAGGGAGAAAGGGTGTCCTGTTGACCAAGGAAGAGAGTTGTAAAACAAGGATGAGAAAGAGGAAACAAAGAAAAGGGGTCAGCCAAAAAATCAAACAGCCCAACGAATGTAGTAGTGGTATCAAAAGCTAATCCTAATCCATTACTAATAAATATCTCAATTCTTTTGACTGAAACATTGGAGAAGATATTGAGGAAAGGAATCTAAGAATTGAGCTATGCAAAGTCACAAGGAAATGAAAACTCTGTAAATATTTCATAAAGTGACCCAATAAACATAAAAGTAATGAGAAGGAATCAATTTAAGAACGGTTTTTTGAAAACCTTGCGGCTGATAATGGAGTTAATCTGACAAATGCTATGGAGCTAACAGAAATAGAAATACTTGAAAGAATGAACTTTACAACCAAAAATACCCATTGGAAGCAACTATAAATCTAATAGTAAATTTTGCCCACAACTATCAGTTGGAAAGAAAGTAGATATTTTCCATGGAGCCATAGTGGAAGGCGTTAACAAATTAAGGAATAAACCCAAAGGACATAAAAAAGGAAATATGTCCAGGATGGAATGGAAATAATGGGCTACAGCTCCCGGTTAGGGTGCACCTTAGCGAGTGCATACCGCCATGGTCTCTGGTCCTGAGGAAAGCCTCGTAACTGGCACACAGAGGCTGAAACATGTCGACCTAATGTTTTAATTGTGGATATGGCTGATCAATCTATTCAGTCACAACGTCCACCACACACTTTTTAATCTAGTCTTACTACCCTACCATTCATTTTTTTTTAGGAGTAGTAAAGATTATTTTAACACCACTTACTGCACCATCACTTGCACTCAACACTCAAAAATCCTGCTCCGCTGTAATCAGGCGTTGAAGCACACCGGAGAGGCATTCGGCCTCTCTGGTGGGGGTCCTATGATGAAGCATGTCACCAACTAGGTTGGTGAGTGAGGACCCTTTATAAAAACATGAGTGATCCCTGTTTATAGCCCTTGACATCCTGGCTTCACTCTTTTGTTGTTTATTATATACTTACAGTGATAATGCCATAAAAGCTATTTTCACTATAGTAAGGCTATCTAATCCATACAAAAGCATTGGAATACATTATTAGATTTAATAAAGTTATCTCTGCCCATCGTCCTTTCCTCCATGGCTAGCCTCTTCTCCTCAAGAGCTTACTCACTCAAGCTTAGCAAGGAAAAGGGTCTGCTCCTTGTCTTTCTCCATGTTGGCAAGCTCTAGCCTTTGCTTCCTCGCCTCCCTCCTATCCACTAGCTCCTCTGAGGACAGGCTCCTTGAAGACACACTGCTGCTTGCTCTAGACTGGACTAATGGTCCTGGGAGGAAATTGCTCCCTCCTCGTCCACTTCTCTTTCTGGGTGGGCAGCTGCCCATGGTCTCAAGGCTTTCTAAAGCTCTGACTTCTTAGTACTTCCCTTTAGGAACACCCCTTTCTCCTGGCAGAACCCCATGAGCTGAGCCACTGTGTAGGCTTCCAGGTTGGCTAGCTCGAATTACATCTTGCCACATAGAACCACAGAAGTTGCAGAGAAAAATGGGACTTGGTCAAAAGGATGTTGGAAAAATCAAAGATGTCAGAACAGGGAGAATTGAAAAAGGATCGAATTGGTTCCGTATAGAGTTGTAGTGAACAATTAGTTACTATATGGTATTGCACAAACACAAGTCCTATCTCACTGCTGCCATCAATGTTAGAAATGGGATTCCTGGTTGGCCGAGGAATGCACCCCAGCCAACCAGGAACCACCACTCTAGTCAGGGTAAGCTAGATGCAAAATAAGATAACGTGTGCTCACCCTCTGGTAGCTTAGCACAGAGCAGTCAGGCTTATCTACAACGGCTATGTGTAAAGTATTTGTGCAACACACACATACACACACAGAGAAACTTGGGGCCATATTATCAAGAACGGCGATAACATTATCACCGTTTTAGCAGCAGGAAACTGCCGCTAAAGCGGCGATAAGGGGCTTGATAATATGCGCTATAGAATTCCAATAGAATCCCAGGTTCTGGTGTGAAGGACATCAAACCTGGGCTTCTATTGGAATTCTATTGGGCATATTATCAAGCCCCTTATCACTGCTTTAGCGGCAGTTTCCTGCCGCTAAAGCGGCGATAATGTTATCGCCGTTCTTGATAATATGGCCCACAATGAATACACCACAAAAAGACTCCACACAGGTTTAAAAATATATATTATGTTTTTATGAATAAAATAAGACCAAATAGCAAAAAATCCAATAAGTAGGACCTGAGTTATGAATTTTCAAAGAATAAATTAAAAACAGTGCTCAGAAGTCAATAGTGCTAAAGGGTTACTTGGGTAACTCCGAACTTCATGCCGACCACGATGGAGGGCGGGTCAGATACAGTTTCAAACAGGTCCCGCTTAAGTTTTACCTTTTCAAGCTGAGCAAAATACCCCGTTTTTGGGGGAGATGGTCGCCAGTAGCAAGTAGAGCATCACCAGCGATAATCCTGCGGGCACGAAGAGTCGGCCGGGCATCATGGATGGCAAATGGAGCCTCACTGTATGCAATGCTTGTTGTGTGAGGACACAATGCTGCAGTGGCTCGTGCTGATCCTTTCAGTGAGTGGCACAGTCCAAGTGTGAAATGGGCCCATTCGTGGTCGCAAAAACACCAAAGGCTTGGTTTCTGAAGCCCAGGAACTGTAGGTGATGAAAGCAGCTGCAGAGCCCATGTCTGAGGCCCAGAGCATGGCGGGGACACCTCAGTCAAGGGTAGGACTCACAAAAGACAGAGTCCATCTGCACCAGCAGAATTGTAGGAAGCATTTTGTGTCCCTGAGACTTCAGAAAACAGGAGGCAAGCCAGCAAGCCCTTGGAGATCACTTGGCGGGAAGGCAGAGTCCAGCTCTACTTCCTGTCAGGGAGCAGCAGGCAGCAGGGCAACAAGCAGAAAAGCAGACCTTCCAGAAAAACAGTCAAATCGAGTCCTTCAAGCAGCACAGCAGTCCTTCGACAGAGGTTCAGTTCAAGATACAGAAGTGTTTAATTTGTGGGGATCAGAGACCCAGTACTTATACCCCGAAATGCCTTTGATGTATCGGGTGATTTCAAAAGAACTCTCTGAAGTGCACAATGATCCCTTTCAGCCAAGTCCTGTCTACCAATCTAACCCTGGGGGGTAAACCAATGCTTTATGTGAGAACAGGATACAGCATATTCAGATGTAAGTGTGAGCCACCTCCCCCGCTTCCTGCCCAGGAAGATCCATCAGATTTCTTATGAATTCATATGAGTGCTCAGAATGCAGATGAGCCTCACTGTCTTTTGTTTGTGGCTATCTAGAGGGAATGCACAAATTGTAGCTAAGGATGACAGGTCTAAAATCAGGTGAAATAGGGCACTCTTCAAACGATTTTGGCAAAAAATGGTCTAAACCTACCACACACATTAAGTCAGTGAGATGCACTAATAGGGCAAAATGGGAGGTGAGAAGACAAGCAGAATAAACACAGTTGCACCTACCTGCCTTGGTTCTTCCAAACAAGCTCAACTCCTCCTGACACTGGATAAAGTTATAGTTGAGATACTTTCCAATATGGGGCTACACCAATTAAAACATTTATATAAGGAGGGAAATTGTCAAAGACTGAAACAATTTTGTGAGGCCAGAGATGCCACAGCACTTGATATACTAACAATCTTCATATTACGGTAGGTCATGAAATCATGTTCTTCATCCAGCAGTGTTCATTCCATTGACGCACATGATACATTCTTCAAATACTAGAGTTTTGGTCTTTAGACTTTATAATATGTTTACATATGCATGCATAGATAGGGTGCACCCTGTCCACAGACTGTGAGAGGTAGACTTAGACTTGACAATAGACGATAGACACAACTCGTATATTTGACATCTATCAACAGAATTTACTCCAGCACAGTACATTTAAATAAATTTGACCCCACAGTGAGCTTGGCCTGCCAACAGTGTTCTCACCCACATATCGATTTCATACACTTAGCCAAGCATTGTCCTGAGCTTGTAGATTTCTGGAAGACTGTACTAAACGCAATGTTTAAAATTACCTACATTTTCCTAGATCTATTATCACTGATAATGTTGCTCAGCTACTCTGTCGGCTATTCCGAGACTAGTTCAAAGGCTGCTAACCCTTCTTCTATTGCTAGCTAGACACAGGGTGGCACTGACGTGTTTGAGTGCCCCACAGCATCTTACAGCATGACCATTTGATATATCGGACCCTCTTCGGGCACTTCAGTGGCTCTGGAAGTTACTGAACACAAGCATGCAGAAGGATGTCAAGGTAAACTTGTGAAGTGTGCTCTAACTAGAAAAAAAGCGAGTCAAGTTGGTCTCAGGGTTGACAAGAAAGTGAATTTTGGTATTTTAAGCAAGTATATAGGGGTATTAAGCTAATCAAATATTTTGGATTGTTAAATGCATCTGGTGTTTCTTCTTATGAAAATGTACAATAGAAACTCGTGCTGCCAGTCATATATAAGGTCTGTAACATATTGACAATGCCTGCCTTAACGTCTTTTGAATTTTTGTTGTTCTGTTGAAAATTTAAAATAAACTAAAAAGTATAACAGAAATAAAGATCTCAAATGCACCAGGGAGTTTAATGTATTTCCATTTTGAGAGCGATTTCTAGTAAACTTCAGGGGATAAATACACTACAGAGGTGGGAAGGGCATTGCGTAGGGTAATATTTATCGATGTTGTTTCAATGTGATGTGACACACAATTCCCTGTACCAAATATGAATTCTCTTTGAGATAGCTCCTGTATATCACCCGATAAGTAGAACATCCAGTCAAGGTTGACTTTGATAAGGTTTCCTGGCAGAGCTAATGAGGCTTCAGCTTGTGGTCTTGTTGCTAGCTCCAGGGAAAAAAGCATTGGCTCTAATAATTTCACATAGTAGGCAAGTTGTATTCTTTTGAAAACCACTAACTTTAGGACAGTGTCTGCATATAATATAGTTAGCTGCAACATAATTTCAAAGTGCCTAACACTCGCTGCAAACACTTTTGGTATGAGATCCAATGCACCTACTAAAAGTGAAGAGCTCATTGAGTTAGTTATACAATGGACCATCTCTCAGCAGAAAAGAAGCAGATGACTGAGGCGTACCTTCTGTAGCATTCTTTCCTAGCCCGGGTACATACAAATAATCACTCCACACACGGATCTTAGTATTACATGTCTTTATTCTACTGAGTTTAACCGTTAACTGCTTGTGCTACATCATGAATTTCTTAACCTCACCCAATCAATTAGGTCACTCCTCTACAGAGTCTGTCGGGGACCAGAGGGGTCCCGCTATCTCTAATATACATGACACTACATCTCCCCCCCCCTTGTTAAATAAAAAGTACTCAAACAAAACACACATATATCTATATATATAATATATATATATTACCTACTGGCGGTAGCCAGTAGGTAATTATAGTTAGGACCTAGTTTCCATAGGAAAAGCATTTTTTGATTTGCCAATAACTTTGACGAATCTTCGCAAAATTTTCAAAACTAATGGGGCGCTCCGGTCAGCTCCTGTCTTGAAAGTTTCGGGGTGATTTGTCAAGCGGGGGCCGAGAAAAAAGGGGGGTCCCAAAACGCGTTTTCTCCATGTTAATTTCCATAGGAACTTTAGACAAAGCTACAGCCCGAACTGCTGAACGGAATTACACCAAATTTGGCAAAAAGGTAGGTTTTGGTCCAGAAAGGGACCTTTTTTTTAAATGGTGTAAATCCGTTCAGTAGTTCTGAGGAATTAAAAAAAGAAAAATATCGATATCTGAGCACCGAGGAGGGTTTGCGAACCCTCCCGAGCACGAGCTGACTTCTGATTGGCTGCCCACACTCCAAACCAGGAAGTGTTGGCAGCCTTCTTGTGACTCGGTAACCGAGTCACAAGAAAACAGAAGAAAAAAAGGTAAGAAACAAGAAAAGGGGGCAGGGTAGAAGCACCCTGACCCCCTAGGCCTGCTCAAGGGGTCCCACAAGGACCCCCAGGGCCAAAAAAAGCATTTTTTTTTTAAACGGCTGAATTCGCGCTGGGTGCACGAATCTGGCCGAATTTTTTTTTTAAACGAAGCGCTGGGCTCCCGCGCTTTGTTCCTTAAAGCCCCTGGGTGGGCCAGGTCCCGGGGGCAATGACAAATTAATTTATGGGGACCCGCGGGGGCCCCCGCAGCCCCGGGGACCGCCACCTCCACGGGGCTTTCTTTAATTATATGCGGGGGCATGCGGCCCCCCCGCAGCCCTGGGGGCCGCCACCTCCCCGGGGCTTTGCTTTATAAATGTGTGGGGGGGCTCCTGCCCCCCCACACTACCCCGGGGACCACCATCTCCCTGGAGCACTGTTTAATTATATGCGGGGGGCCTCATGGGCCCCCCAAGCCCTGGGGACCACCACCTCCTCGGGGCTTAATTAAAAAAATGAAAGTGTGGGGGGGCTCCTGCCCCCCCACACTGCCCCAGGGACCACCACCTCCCGGGGCTTTGAAAATGATGGGAGGGGGGCCACGCGGCCCCCCTCCTGGAGCCCTTGATGGCCCTGGGGACCACCACCCCCCAGGGCCGGCTCCTGCAATGTCCTGGGGTGCCCACCCTGGGACATTGCTGTTTGCTATGGCAGGGCGGGAGCACGGCTCCCGCCCTGTCATAGCAAACTTTGCTTTGCTTCGTTGAAGCGAGAGCAGGAAAACCTGCTCTCGCTTCAACGAAGCAAAGCAGGATTTCTTTTGAGCAAGGGGAGCTGCATGTCAGCAGCTCCCCTTGCTCAAAAGCAATGCCAGCTCCTGCAGGACGTGGGGAGCCGGCGGGACCGTGGGGGCATTGGGGCTCCCCCCACGGTCCCCAACGCAAAGGGCCGGCCCCGGGGGATGGGGTCCCTGGGGCCAGGAGTGGCCCGGGAGGGGGGCCACGCGGCCCCCCTACCTTTTCTTAAAAAAAAGAATGGCCGGGCCCCGGGGGATGGGGTCCTCGGGGCCAAAATCGGCCTGGGGAGGGGGGCAGCGTGGCCCCCTCCTCAAAAATAAAATACAATAATTAATGGCCAAGCCCTGTGGGATGGGGTCCCTGGGCCAAAAGTGGCCCAGGGAAGGGGGGTCATGCTGACCCCCTTCCTTTGAATTATGTATCCAAAAAAGAGGCCATGCCCCGGGGGATGGGGTCCCCGGGGCCAAAATTGTCCTCGGGAGGGGGGCCACGTGGCCCCCTTCCCGTTTTTTTTTTTTAAAAAGGGGTCAGGCCCTGGGGGATGGGGTCCACACAGCCCCCATTCTAAAAATAAAATAAAATAAAAAAGCCGGCATCACGCCGGAGGCCCCGCCCCCTCCCTGCACCACTCTGCAAACGCACCCCCTGGCGCATTGCAAGATGGAAAATTATGTCCCCATGAATACTGAGGGTCCCTGGGGGACAACTAGCCCACCAGGTACCTCCAGTAAGCGTCACATAGCTGGTTTGCTGAGAGGTGGTCTGAGGCCATGCCCCTTTTTACACCACTCTGCAAACGCGCCTCTTGGCACACTGCTGGTGGGGCGATGAGGTCCTCTTGTGTCCTAAGGACCTGAGGACACAAGTGGACTTCATCCCCCAAGCAGCAGTGCACCAGGAGCCGCGTTTGCAGAGTGGTGTAAAAAGGGGGCGTGGCCTCAGACCACTCCCAGCAATCCAGGTGTGTGGTGCTTACTGGAGGTACCTGGTGGGCTAGTTGGCCCCCAGGGACCCTCAGGAATGAAGGGGACTTAATACCCCAACTTAGAACGCGCCAGGAGGCGTGTTTGCAGAGTGGTGGGGAAAGGGGGCGTGGCCTTTGTCCACCTCTCAGCAATCCCACTGTGTGGGGCTTACTGGAGGTAAGACATAGGCTAGTTGGCCCCTAAAGGACCCCCAGCAGCGAAGGGGACTTCAATCCACATCCAAGAGAGCACCAGGGAGCGCATTTGCAGAGTGGTGGGCAAAGGGGGCGTGGCCTGCTAAGAGAACTTAGCAATCCTGCTGTGTGGGACTTACTGGAGGTAATAGGAGGGGTAGTTGGCCCCCAAGGTTGTCGTTGGGGGCCAACTACCCCTCTTGTTACCTGCAGTAAGTCCCACACAGTGGGATTGCTAAGACGTCTAAGGAGGACATGCCCCCCTTTCTCCACCACTCTGCAAACGCGCCTCCTGGCAGACTACGGGATGGGGGATAAAGTCCAATTTACTCCTGAGGGACTTTGGGGGCCAAGAAGCCCTCTTGGTACTGCCTCTAAGTCCTATGCAGCGGAATTCCTGAGAGGTGGTCGGAGGCCTAGCACCCTTTCTCCACCACTCTGCAAACGTGACTACTACTTAATGAAGCATCTTTCTGCACCTCTGACTTAGAGGTAGTTTTAATCCCCCTGCCCTATTATGTACTAGGGCCTTACAGAGGAGGTCATGCCAATCACAGGGGTACCGCAACGCATAGTGTTCCCTAGTGTATGTAGGTGTTTTCACTGTATTCTAAGTGTCTTTTTGCATAGCACTGGCTCTAGGCCTGGTTAGTCAGAGTCAGTTACCACCAGTACCCGTCAGCAAAAAGTTGGGGGCACAGGATGACTTTGCAACCAGGCCTCTTTCTGCTCCTCTGTTGGTTCTTTGTGCACATCTCTTGCTTCTTTCTGCACCTTTCTTCGTCTTTCTGATCTTCTGTTGCCTCTTTCTGCATTTCTCTTGCTTATTTCTACGCCTTTCTTCCTCTTTCTGCACATGTCCTACCTCTGTAGGCATAGTTAGAAATTAGCATTTAAAAAACCTTTGAAATTCACTGAAAAAACCACAGGTTTCAGGGACGTTATAGTTAGAAATTAGCATTTAAAAAACCTTTGAAATTCACTAAAAAAAACATAGGTTTCAGGGACGTTATAGTTAGAAATTAGCATTTAAAAAACCTTAGAAATTCACTGAAAAAACCACAGGTTTCAGGGACGTTATAGTTAGTTGGACATTTTACTCGTACAAAACCAGAGAAATTCGGCCGTTATAGTTAGTTGAGCTAACTATAACTCGCGCCCCCGCAATGCACTGCTGATGACGTCACATATTACATCATTCATGACATGGTCAGTGAAATCACTGATGACATCACTGATGACATCTCAAATGAAATGTGTCGCTATGACAGTGTACGGTAGTGTGGTATGGGGTTACAAGGATTGTAATGAACTCCAAGGAGTCGAAAATAAACATCTACGTAAACTCTTAGCTGCTCCTTCTAGCACTCCAGCTTTTATGGTACATGAGGAATTAAGGCAGGGCTACATAACAGATAATATTGCTGTAGCACCCCTGATATGGTGGCTAAAAATTTGGTCTAGAGATAAGCCAAACCTAAATCAAACTATTTTGGAGGACTGCATGATGTTAGACAGAGTTTCAGATATTCCCTGGTTAAAATATGTCTCCCAGCAGCTTTCAGCTCTCGGGCAACCGGAGCTATTTAGTCGACCAAGAAAGCTGCATTCTGAAGCTGTAAAAATTATAAAAACAGAATTTTTAACGAGGAGACAATTGGAAAGGGAAGTAAATGAACTGAAGAAACCTACATGTAGATATTTTATGATTATAAGTCCTGGAATTTTAACTCAACCTTTTTGGTCTTTTGTTAATAATCTGCATCATCGTTTTCTTTTATCGAGATTTAGATTTAATTGTATCCACTGGTTCCTAACTGTACCTAAGGGTTTTTCAAAGCCAGGTTCCCTGCAACCATGTGCATGTGATAATTTTTCTGATCAAGACCTGTTGCACTTTATGTTTTTTTGTGACTTTTATACTGAGTTGCAAGCCAAATACTTCCTACCACTTTTAAGAAATTGCCATTTTGCACAAGTAAGACCAGCATTGATCTATTTACAAATGCTTTCTTCCCCACTCGTATGTTATGGACTTGTACACTTTTTATCAGGGGCTATCCGTAAAAGAAATAATCTGGTGTGCTAACAATAATGATCTGGGCTGTTCGAATATGTCTCTTTTAATGTGAATGTATTTTAATTGAGTTTTTAATTTCATCTGTGGTGTAGTTTTAACCCAAAATATAAATGTGTTCCTTTTTGTAAAATACTTTTATGGCCAGAACGTGGCCGAATAAAGTTTTAATTGACTTGACTTGACATCACTGATGACATCATCCACGTGATAATCTGATGCACCTCCTCACACCCTAATATAACCTTTGAAACACCCACTCTAAAATACAGACTGCCATTTTCGAAACCATAGACAGACCAATACCAGTTACTACATACCCACTCACTGATTCCTAGGTCTACACACACGTCCACTCATTCACCCATACAGTCACTCATACATGCAGTCACATCAATACAGCACTATCATTTGCACTCATACACCTATACAGACACTCACACATCGCCACTCATCCATAGAGTTACTCACACACCTAGTCAGTCATGCAAAGAATCAATCACACTCCCATTTACTCACCTATACAGTTATACACACACCACCTCACTTATTCATACAGATACTAACACATACTTACTCTCTTATACAATCACTGATACAAGCACACACTCATCCATACAGCCACTCTCACAATCACTCACTCTCACATATAGTGATTTATATACCCCAACACTCACATATACTGCCTTTCACATATGTAGTTACTCACACATGTACCACTGAGACAACCATTCACTCACCAACACACCCATACACACACTCACCCAACCCTACAGCCCTTCACAGATGTACTCTTGAACCCATGCACCCAGTAAATTACCCACTCACACATCTATGCACAGAGTCACACACCCCCACCCACCCACACAGACACTCAGGCACCCATACAGATACTCAGACAACCAATCAATAACCCATATAGACACTCATGTAGCTACTCACCAACCCATGCAGCCGCTTACACACCAACTAACAGACTGATACAGACATTCACACAGTTTAGTACCTAACCCGTGCATTCAGTAAGACACGTTTAATCACTCACTTATACAGTCAGCCACACACCTATTAAATCATCCATTCAGACAGTCATACACCCACTCATTCTTCAATACACCTTGGCCTATATATATGTATAAAACATATTTAAACTTTACAGAAACACACAGTCACTGGATGATGTCATCAGTGATGTCATCAGTGATGTCATTTGAGATGTCATCAGGGATGTCATCAGTGATGTCACTGACCATGTCATGAATGATGTAATATGTGACGTAATCAGCAGTGCATTACGGGGGCATGAGTTATAGTTAGCTCAACTAACTATAACGGCTGAATTTCTCTGGTTTTGTATGAGTAAAATGTCCAACTAACTATAACGTCCCTGAAACCTGTGGTTTTTTTCAGTGAATATATATATATATATATATATATATATATATATATCCTTTGGAAAATTTCACTCGTAGCGCGCTCTCAGTCAAGTAGACGATGTGCAAATCAAAGTTACTGCTGTTTATTCACAACGCGTTTCGCCTACCGAAAGGCTTGATCACGTGAAAAGTGCAACCAATGTCGGCAAACATAAGTAAGAGGGATGGTAAACACAATCAAGGGGACTTACACACAATAAAGTAGCAGACATCTTGGAGTGGTAAATGGACCTCGCACATGTTATATGTGAATTACATTTCATGTAAATACTTTCATACAATGAACAAGTCAAACCAGTTATAAATTATACCAAAATAAATGATATAAAACATACTCAATATGTTATATTGCTCACAGGAAAATGCTGCGCATTAAAGGAAACTAGCATGTTTGAAAACGGCGGACATCTTATCAGGGTAAGATACCTTCCAATGTAGCAAGACCGATAAATCAGCAACATGTGTAATTGCACGATAATCCAGGTGAAACATGCTGAACATGTCGTTCTAACAGAAGAAACATATCAATGCCATTAACGGGTTTATATGCAAATGTTATGAGCCCGATGACCCCTTAAAAAACGTCCAGGATGAGTAACTGGATCGCGGAGATGCAGACAGTGTCTAAAATAGTGACACTCGCTATGAGGTAAGGCCAAAGGCCTGTGTCGGCAAGTGCCTAATCTCATGAAATAGCGAAGTGTCCCTCTGGGTCAGCATCCCCCCCATTACTGCCCCAAAGTGTGTCAGTAGGTAAAAAGATAATCAGTGTGCTAGACTCTCAAGGGAATGTCCATGAACGGTATCCCCCATCCTCATCTCACCAATCGATGCCGTAGAGAATCAAAGTGCTCCAGTGCCCATAAGGAGGGAGAAAGGGTAGGCAGCCCGTGCTGGTGAATGCTGGTGGTTGGGCCCCTTCCTTTCCTCCTGGGAGCGAACAGAAAAGAAGAAAACAGTGATTAAAACCAAGGTTACTGAGACCTTTCAACAAAGTATTTTAAGACATAAGAGCCTAACAAGGTCTCACAATAGGTGGGTAATGATCCTTAACTTCCCATTTAGGGATATTAATGCTGGCTGTTATTTTTACTCTAGGCTCCTTAAACATGCGTTCTCCAACCCCAAGGGGTGATTTATACTCAAAACGTACATCATTTGGCCTGTTATAAAACATTTTTTGTGACTTTATTGACTTAAAACATGTACAATGTTCCACTCCTGTTTATTCCCTTACAACATGGATATTATGCCATACTTAATGTTTATTATAAACCATACTTTTAACAAAATATTTTTAATAGAAGCATTATCACTGAAACTGTTATCCACTTCTATCTTCATTTTACTTTGATTACAGTAATTTTAAATATATTCTTTACACATGGCTAACAGCATTAGCATAGAATAATTGCATTTTGTTTGAATATTACGATTTAGAGCATCGTGGAACAATGCTAACTGGAGTTTATTATAATTTACGTGATAAATAAACAACACTAGTTATGGCCTCACTGGACACTCAAACGCATCACATCGGATGCATAGGAGATCTTCCACACTACGAGAAGATGCATTGTGTTATATCATTTTGTTTACTTTTCCCTTTCGATTTCCTTCACAGTTATGGGCCCAAAGCAGTGCCTATAACGCCTTCCCATGTTGAACGAAGTGTGTTCCAAGACAAAGACTGATGAGTTAATATACTCATCTAAATTACCAGTGAAGAATCCTAAAAATCTATGTCTTCCACAATACGGTCCTGATGAATGCCACTAGACCTGTTAGGGCCCAAACTGGCCCAATCATGTCGACCCAATCCCAAAGTGTAGTGGATCAGTAACTCACCCACATATATACCGAACTGTGTTTAACCTTATCCCTATCCAGTTCCTTTATTTAAAATTCTCCTCACTAGATATAAGCTAATTTTAAGTGACATACCACTGTCAATACTCAGACAGTCTCCCTCTTGGTGGAGGTTGGTGAATCACTTGGAGAACAGGACACTTAAGGTATTGACCCATGGACGATGCTATCCACCAAACCAAACAAGCAGAGATAATATATACCGCAACCTGTGAAAGTGTGGTTGAGGGTCTCCAGAACCCTTTCCCCTGAGACTCTTGTACAAAGACATATGTGGTTCAATTCCCCCCCAATGATCGTTGACTATTGCTACTCGGAAGCTGAATGAAACTCTGCTTCTTTCTCCTCCCACCTCTGATTACAACACATGAGAAGTACTCAGCAGGGTTTGATCTTTTCCTGGACAATGCATGTAGGAGAGTAGGATCTGCTTCACATGGGTACCCCCACTTTTTGCTGATGCTTCACTGTTTTTCGACATTAGTCTGGCTGGGGCCCTGCTAATCAGAACCCCAGCCTAGCTGCTTCCTCTCTAAAATGGTTTCCATGTGCCTTAGGCACATCACTGATTGGAATCTGGAGTGCCCTTATAAGTCCCTAGTATATGGTATACTATGTACCAAGGGCATAGGTACCTCAGAGGCCTGCCAGGGGCTGCAGCATGTATTATGCCACCCCTGGAAGGCCATCCAAACTGACACCACAGGTCTGCTACTGCAGCCTGGGTAAGGTGGTGCATGCACCCCTTACTGTGATATAGGTTACCTATATCACTAAATACATACACACATATAAACCTATAAGTCACTCCTAAGGCAGGCCTTATCAATCCTAAAGGCAGAGTGCATGGTTCCTATGTGAGAGGGTGCCCCTGCATGAGCAGGGCCCCTCTGCAGCGTTCGGAGACCCTTCTCTGATGCTGTTTGTAGTGCAGCCTGACCATATACTCTTAAGCGCATTATAACCTTGCGTTAAATGCTAACTTTGGAATGGCTGCACCTAAACATGTCGTGTTTGGTGTCAAACATCTTGGAATACTACCCCCCCCCGCCAATTCTGGCGGCGGGGGTAGCATTCCACCCTTCTAGAGGGAAAGACATGTTAACTCTGGCTAGCCCGGTAACTTCTTTCCAAAGCCCTGGCATCACAAAATGGATGCTGCTGCCACAGACACGAGTCTGGCCTCCTGCTGCTGGACGAAACTCCGGCAGGGGAGGCCTGGACAATAGGTTTCCTGTCCCAGGGAGGTGTGACCACCTCCCCAGACAGGATAATGTGTATTGGGGCTGGGCGGGAGCACTTTCGGGTGCTTTGAAGTCCTGCACGGGGGGCACATTTGGTGTCCCTAGTGCATACCCCAGTTCAAACCGGATCAGGGGCTTGCAGCCCCTGCTTTGGTGCGAACTGGACAAAGGGAAAGGGTGTAGCCACCCCTCTGCCCTGACCCACCCATAGGTGGGGCCACAGAGTAGTCCAACCCCTATCCTTAGTATAAGTATAGGAACCCAGTCCTTAGGACTTTAGATTATCCCTGGACGAAACTCTGAAACTGAATCCTGGACCTTCGACGCTCTACTCACGATTAGAGGACAGAAGAATCTCCCTTGGGGTCAAGGAGTGACTCCCCTGCTTGGCAGGCACCAAAGAAGCATCTGTCCGGTTCGCATTTCTGAAGCTCCCGTCGGACGCCGAAGTCATCGCATCACCAGAGGTGGATTCTCAGACTTCCCCGAGGCTACCCTGAGTCCCCAGCAAAGCTGAGGCCCGTGGCTATCGTGGGTGACTTGAGACCGTGACCCCTGGACACCGAGCACATTTGCAAGTGCATCCTCTTCTGGGTCTCCCAAGAAGTCGTGCTTTGGGCTCCGAGTAGCCCTAGCCTCCAGCACCAACTGCACCGAAGATCACTGGCCCCCACTCCACGAGTGTCCTGTAAGCCAGATCCACGTGCGGCGTCACGAGGCTCCTTTGCGGTCGCTAGCCTGTTGGCTAGTAGCCCTTAACGAAGGCAAATCTTTTTCTAACTTGGCATCCTGGTTGTTCCAGGCCTGCCCTCACTTACCTTTGCTGGGTGAGTTTTCCAGACCTTGCTGGTCTGCACCATCGACGATCTTCCTCTGCATCAAGAATTGCCATTGCCAAGGCTTGTTGGGTCCAATCCGGTCGCCGATACGTCAGCACTCGACAGACATCGTGTACCAGCCCGAATCCTGCTCCTGGTCACCGACAACACCTCCTGGACCTTGTGGCTGAAGAGTCAAGACAACCGTCAACGCACCTGAAGCACTCGACATCGGTGGGCATCTGTCCATCGCCTTCCTGGTCACTGGCTAGTGACCCAGACTCTGTCCCCTCTGCTTTCAGGTTCTTCAGAACTCCGATCCACTCTTGGATCCACCCGGACACTTTTCACTTGGTCGCCAGCAGCACTTTGCAGCAGATCGCCATTCGAATCGACGACGAAACCCGACCCCGAAAGGCACCTATGCACCCGGCTTCCCTGGGTGAGGTAACACGAGTACTCCGGTGCTCCCGTGGGTAGAGACTCTTCAAAGTCCTAGATCTCAAAGGGTTTGGTCCAAGTCCTCTTGTAAGTGTCCCTTTTCTCTAATTTCCCGATCACGACTTTCTCCATAGAAGTCAACGGCGTATCGCGGTTGTGTATTTACACTGCACGCGTCTCCCGTGGGTCCCCTGTGTCACTACCTTGGGTGGTTCCTTGTGTTCCAAGCACTTCTAGAGGCTCTAGGCCTAGTGTCTAGTTCAGTCGTGTTTCTTATACCACTTTATTGGTATATGGTTTGGTACGCCCCTAGGGCCCAAACGTGTATTTGTGCTATTACTGTGTTTAAATAACTTCTAACTTATGTACTTGAACTCTAGCCTCATAAAGAGACTAGAGGGGTGTGTTTAGCAATAAATACATATATTTTGAATATATACCTGGTGTGGTGCTCTTTCATTTGATCACTCAAGAGATTATAGACTGGTAAAACAAGCTGCTTTATATTCCTTCAAGACTTAGCCTGAAGGCTGCTCTCCATAGCTACCACTAGGATAGCTTTCAATAAGGTTGTCTTTAACCTATCTCCAATAAGGGGTTGTTTGGACTGGTGCAAGGTGCCCACTATAATTAGTGGACAGCATATACCAGGTCAACTTCTCACATTGGTGTGCAGCGTGTGGGATTCCAGCTTGCTATTGTTTTACCAGATAATCTCAATTGAATTGATCAACTGAAAACCACTAAAGGTACCTAAGGTACATATAATTTAAGCTTAGAATACAGTAAGTTCTACTGAACTTAGAGTTGTGTGTTAAGGGATAGCACAACCCTTTCTACAACTCAAGAGAGTTTAGTAGGCCACACTAGAGTAGGTAGTGCATACACCACACCACACTAGTAATGTCTTTAAGGGTAGGATCTAAAGGATCCTTGCAGGAAGCCATTGAGCTTCCACCCTCCAAGTATGATACACTCCCATTCTTGGAATTGAGAGCTTTATGCAACTTGAGAAAAATAAGGACAGGCCAAAGCCCCACCACCCAACACCTCAAGGAGTTGTTGGTGGCTTATGACCTTAGTAAGCCCTTGGGGACTGAAGGGGTAGGAGCTGAGGGTGGGGCAGAAGATGAGGATGGGACCAGGGGTACCAGTACCCCCAGCCCCCCCTCTGAAACTGACCAGGAGGGCGACAATGGCCCTGACCTGGATAATCCAACCCCTCCTGAGGAAGATGAAGAGGAGGATCAGAATGATGCCCCCTTTGTCCCCCCAGGAAGAATTGTGAGTGTGCCCAGAAGGTCTAGATCTTCTTCTCAGGAGTCTAACCACTCTGGCACCTCAATAGGGAGCTCTGTCTCATCTCATAGGAGGGAATCCTCTCATGAGAGAAGAAAGAGGCTGGTTCAATATGAGGAAGCTCAGCTTGAACTCAAAAAGAAGCAACTAGCCATAGACAGGGAGTCCCTAGATCTCTTTAGAGAGAGAAGAAAGTTGGGACTAGAGTCCCATGGTGGCAGCCATGTCCCTAGAGATAGGGAAAGGTCCTATGACCATAGGAACCTGAGCAAGATTGTCCCTCCCTATCAGAATGGGGATGACATCCACAAGTGGATAACTGCTCTAGAGAGGGCCTGTAAGATACAGAAGGTCCCTCAGGAGCAGTGGGCAGCAATCTTGTGGCTCTCCTTTGCTGACAAAGGTAGAGATAAGCTCCTCACTGTTAGAGAGGAGGATGCTGATAATTACAAGGTCTTGAAGAGTGCTCTTATTGATGGGTTTGGCCTAACCACTGAACAGTACAGGTTGAAGTTCAGAGACACCCAAAAAGCACAGACTCAAGACTGGGTAGACTATGTGGATTGTTCTGCCAAGGCTCTGGAAGGCTGGTTGATGGGCAGTAAGGTGTGTGACTTCTCAGGATTGTACAATCTGATAATGAGGGAGCAGATTCTTAATAACTGTCAAAATCAGCTGTTGCATCAATACCTGGTAGACTCTGATCTGACCTCTCCCCAAGAATTGGGAAAGAAGGCAGACAAATGGGTCAGAACCAGGGTAAAGCAGAAGGTACAGAACCAAGGTGGGGAAACCAAGAAGCAAGATGCTAAGAACTCTGAAAAGGGTGGGGAGAAGGGTAAAGATCAAAAGTCTTCAGCAGGCCCCCAAAATCTTCTTCTGGTGGGGATTCACAGTCTACCAAAGGGAAAGGCCAAAGAAAACCATGGTGCAAGGTCTGTAAGCAAAAGACCCACTGGACCAGTGATTGCACCAAGTCCAAAGACTCCAGTCCAGCACCCACCAATGCCCCTAAGGCACCTGTTCCCCCTAGTACAGTTGGTGGGAGTGCTCCAGCCAAGGGTTTAGTAGGGTTCACCCTGGGTACTGAGTTGGGCTCTGACCTAGTCAGAGAACTGACTCAGGCTGTGTTAGTCTGTGATGGAGGCATGGATGTGACCTCCACTGTGAGTCCCAGTAATCTGGGCAAGTACAGACAACAGCCTTTAATCAATGGACGTGAGGCTTTGGCATTTAGGGACACAGGGGCAAGTGTCACAATGGTGACACAA
This sequence comes from Calotriton arnoldi, assembly GCA_963921515.1. Classification (NCBI taxonomy): domain Eukaryota; kingdom Metazoa; phylum Chordata; class Amphibia; order Caudata; family Salamandridae; genus Calotriton; species Calotriton arnoldi. Next base: position 72,505 of record CAWUFW010016044.1, on the reverse strand, counting down.
GACCTTGTGAATCCTGGGCAAGTTATACTTGGTGAGATGTACCAAGTGACCAATGCTAGCAATGTCAGAACAGACCATACTCTGGCGGTTGTTAACTTCTCCTGGGGAGGGGTAACTGGCCTTAAGAAGGTTGTGGTAAGTGCAAACCTACCAGTCGAATGCTTGCTTGGCAATGACTTAGAGACTTCTGCTTGGGCAGAAGTGGAGCTCAGGTCCCATGCAGAAATACTGGGGATCCCTGCAGATGTGTTTGCTGTGACCAGGTCACAAGCCAAAATGTCTAGCACTGAACAGGCCTTGGATTCTGGAAGAATGGACCAAGTGCCTTCCAAGAGGAGGAGTAGTAGGGTTAAGGCAGTGCCTCCCCCTTGGCTCAGGAGGACGATCAGTCCCTTGAGGGGGATGATCTCAGCCCTGAAGAAGGAACTGTCCCAGAGGAACTGGAACCTGACCAGGTTGAGTTCTTGGGGACAGGGGGACCTTCTAGGGCAGATCTGAGCCAGGAGCAGCAGAGCTGCCCCTCTCTTGAACCCCTCAGACAGCAAGCTGCTGCTGAGGCTGCTGGGAAAGCTAGTGGTCCCCATACAGTGTATTGGGATGATGGACTCCTGTACTCAGAGAGTAGAGACCCCAAGCCTGGTGCTACCAGGAGGTTGGTTATACCTCTGAAGTTCAGGGGCTTCCTATTGACCCTAGCCCATGATATTCCCTTAGCAGGTCACCTGGGCCAGAACAAGACTTGGGACAGAATTGTCCCTCACTTTCACTGGCCCCACATGTCTGAAGACAGTAAGGAGTTGTGTCGCTCCTGTGTAACCTGGCAAGCCAGTGGCAAGGCAGGTGGCACTACAAAGGCCCCCCTGATACCACTACCTGTGGTGGGGGTGCCCTTTGAAAGGGTAGGGATTGACATTGTTGGTCCCATGGATCCTCAAACAGCCTCTGGGCACAGGTTTATCCTGGTGGTAGTGGATCATGCTACCAGGTACCCAGAAGCTATTCCCCTCAGGACCACTACAGCACCTGTGGTGGCAAGGGCCCTCCTGGGAATTTTCTCAAGAGTGGGCTTTCCTAAGGAGGTAGTATCAGACAGGGGTGCTAACTTCATGTCTGGGTACTTAAAAGCAATGTGGAAGGAGTGTGGAGTGACTTATAAGTTCACCACACCCTATCACCCACAATGCAATGGTTTAGTTGAGAGATTCAACAAAACCTTGAAGGGCATGATTAAAGGGCTCCCAGAAAAGCTTAGGCGTAGATGGGACATACTCTTGCCCTGCCTTTTATTCGCATATAGGGAGGTGCCTCAGAAGGGGGTTGGTTACAGCCCTTTTGAACTTCTGTTTGGCCACCCTGTGAGGGGTCCACTGTGCTTGGTGAAGGAAGGATGGGAGTTACCTCTCACGCCCCCAAAGCAAGATATAGTGGACTATGTACTTGGTCTCCGCTCCAGGATGGCTGAGTATATGAAAAAGGCAACCAAAAACCTTGAGGCTAGCCAGGAACTTCAAAAGGCCTGGCATGACCAAAGAGCTGTTCTGACTGTTTACCAGCCAGGACAGAAGGTGTGGGTGTTGGAGCCAGTGGCCCCAGCAGCTCTCCAGGACAAATGGAGTGGACCCCACACTATTGTTGAGCAGAAGGGTGAGGTCACTTACTTAGTAGACCCAGGAACACCCAGGAGTCCCCACAGGGTTCTCCATGTCAACAGGTTAAAACCATATGTGGACAGGGCAGACATGGGCTTGCTCATGGCTACTGATGAAGGGCAGGAAGAAGAGAGTGACCCACTCCTGACCTGTTCTCACAGAACCCTGACGATGGGTCAGTTGATGGTGTAGCCTTGGCAGGCAGCCTCACTACCCAGCAACAAACTGATTGCAGGCAAGTTCTCAATCAGTTTAGACATATGTTTTCACTGACACCCAGTCAGACCACCTGGTGCACTCATGAAGTGGACACTGGGGACAGTCTGCCTATTAAAAATAAGATTTATAGGCAACCTGACCATGTCAGGGACTGTATCAGGACTGAAGTCCAGAAAATGTTGGAATTGGGAGTTATTGAACCCTCAGATAGCCCTTGGGCTAGTCCAGTGGTCCTTGTACCAAAACCTCACACCAGTGGTGGAAAAAGAGAGATGAGGTTTTGTGTGAACTACAGGGGTCTCAATGCAGTCACTAGGACTGATGCCCATCCAATACCCAGGGCAGATGAGCTCATAGATTCTTTGGCCTCTGCCAAATATCTCAGCACATTTGACCTAACAGCTGGCTACTGGCAGATCAGACTAGCTGATACTGCAAAGCCCAAAACAGCATTCTCAACCCCTAGTGGGCATTATCAATTTGTGGTAATGCCCTTTGGTCTGAAGAATGCACCTGCCACTTTCCAGAGGCTGGTGAATACAGTTCTCACAGGTCTGGAAGCCTATAGTGCAGCATATCTAGATGATATTGCTGTCTTTAGCTCCACCTGGGAGGATCACCTGGTCCACCTCAGGAATGTTTTACAGGCCCTGCAAAAGGCAGGCCTGACTATCAAGGCCACTATGTGCCAGATAGGGCAGAGTCAGGTTGTGTACCTGGGCCACCTTGTGGGTGGAGGCCAGGTTCAACCTTTGCAGAGCAAGATCCAGACCATCATGGACTGGACTGCTCCCACTACCCAGACTCAGGTGAGAGCCTTCTTAGGCCTGACTGGGTACTATAGGAGATTTGTCAAGGGGTATGGATCAATAGTGACACCCCTGAATGACTTAACTTCTAAGAAAATGCCCAAAAAGGTTCAGTGGACAGTTAGCTGTCAAAAGGCATTTGATGACCTGAAGCAGGCCATGTGCACTGCTCCCATTCTACAGAGTCCTGATTACTCCAAGAAGTTCATTGTTCAAACTGATGCATCTGAATTGGGGGTAGGGGCTGTACTGTCACAATTGAATGAAGAAGGTCAGGATCAGCCAGTAGCTTTTATTAGCAGAAGGCTGACCCCTAGAGAGAAACGTTGGTCAGCCATAGAGAGGGAGGCCTTTGCTGTGGTCTGGGCTCTGAAGAAGTTGAGGCCATACTTGTTTGGTACACACTTCCTGGTTCAGACAGACCATAAGCCCCTCTTATGACTAAAACAAATGAAGGGTGAAAACCCCAAACTGCTTAGGTGGTCCATTTCCCTACAGGGGATGGACTTTACAGTGGAACATAGACCTGGGAGTAACCATGCCAATGCAGATGGACTCTCTAGGTACTTCCACTTAGAACATGAAGACTTAACTGGGCAAGGTTAGTTTAATGTCCCTACGTTTGGGGGGTTGTGTAGGAGAGTAGGATCTGCTTCACATGGGTACCCCCACTTTTTGCTGATGCTTCACTGTTTTTCGACATTAGTCTGGCTGGGGACCTGCTAATCAGAACCCCAGCCTAGCTGCTTCCTCTCTAAAATGGTTTCTATGTGCCTTAGGCACATCACTGATTGGAATCTGGAGTGCCCTTATAAGTCCCTAGTATATGGTATACTATGTACCAAGGGCATAGGTACCTCAGAGGCCTGCCAGGGGCTGCAGCATGTATTATGCCACCCCTGGAAGGCCATCCAAACTGACACTACAGGTCTGCTACTGCAGCCTGGGTAAGGAGGTGCATGCACCCCTTACTGTGATATAGGTTACCTATATCACTAAATACATACACACATATAAACCTATAAGTCACTCCTAAGGCAGGCCTTATCAATCCTAAAGGCAGAGTGCATGGTTCCTATGTGAGAGGGTGCCCCTGCATGAGCAGGGCCCCTCTGCAGCGTTCGGAGACCCTTCTCTGATGCTGTTTGTAGTGCAGCCTGACCATATACTCTTAAGCGCATTATAACCTCGCGTTAAATGCTAACTTTGGAATGGCTGCACCTAAACATGTCGTGTTTGGTGTCAAACATCTTGGAATACTACCCCCGCCAATTCTGGCGGCGGGGGTAGCATTCCACCCTTCTAGAGGGAAAGACATGTTAACTCTGGCTAGCCCGGTAACTTCTTTCCAAAGCCCTGGCATCACAAAATGGATGCTGCTGCCACAGACACGAGTCTGGCCTCCTGCTGCTGGACGAAACTCCGGCAGGGGAGGCCTGGACAATAGGTTTCCTGTCCCAGGGAGGTGTGACCACCTCCCCAGACAGGATAATGTGTATTGGGGCTGGGCGGGAGCACTTTCGGGTGCTTTGAAGTCCTGCACTGGGGGCACATTTGGTGTCCCTGTGCATACCCCAGTTCAAACCGGATCAGGGGCTTGCAGCCCCTGCTTTGGCGCGAACTGGACAAAGGAAAGGGTGTAGCCACCCCTCTGCCCTGACCCACCCATAGGTGGGGCCACAGAGTAGTCCAACCCCTATCCTTAGTATAAGTATAGGAACCCAGTCCTTAGGACTTTAGATTATCCCTGGATGAAACTCTGAAACTGAATCCTGGACCTTCGACGCTCTACTCACGATTAGAGGACAGAAGAATCTCCCTTGGGGTCAAGGAGTGACTCCCCTGCTTGGCAGGCACCAAAGAAGCATCTGTCCGGTTCGCATTTCTGAAGCTCCCGTCGGACGCCAAAGTCATCGCATCACCAGAGGTGGATTCCCAGACTTACCCGAGGCTACCCTGAGTCCCCAGCAAAGCTGAGGCCCGTGGCTATCGTGGGTGACTTGAGACCGTGACCCCTGGACACCAAGCACATTTGCAAGTGCATCCTCTTCTGGGTCTCCCAAGAAGTCGTGCTTTGGGATCCAAGTAGCCCTAGCCTCCAGCACCAACTGCACCGAAGATCACTGGCCCCCACTCCACGAGTGTCCTGTAAGCCAGATCCACGTGCGGCGTCACGAGGCTCCTTCGCGGTCGCTAGCCCGTTGGCTGGTAGCCCTTAACGAAGGCCAATCTTTTTCTAACTTGGCATGCTGGTTGCTCCAGGCCTGCCCTCACTTACCCTCACTGGGTGAGTTCCCCAGTCTTTGCTGGTCTGCACCATCAACGATCTTCCTCTGCATCGAGACTTGCCGTTGCCAAGGCTTGTTGGGTCCAATCCGGTCGCCGACACCTCAGCACTCGACAAACATCGTGTACCAGCCCGAATCCTGCTCCTGGTCGCCAACAACGCCTCCTGGACCTCGTGGCTGAAGAGTCAAGACGACTGTCAACACACCTGATGCACTCGACATCGGTGGGCATCTGTCCATCGCCTTCCTGGTCACTGGCTAGTGACCCAGACTCTGTCCCCTCTGCTTTCAGGTTCTTCAGAACTCCGATCCACTCTTGGATCCACCCAGACACTTTTCACTTGGTCGCCAGCAGCACTTTGCAGCAGATCGCCATTCGAATCGACGACGAAACCCGACCCCGAAAGGCACCTATGCACCCGGCTTCCCTGGGTGAGGTAACACGAGTACTCCGGTGCTCCCGTGGGTAGAGACTCTTCAAAGTCCTAGATCTCAAAGGGTTTGGTCCAAGTCCTCTTGTAAGTGTCCCTTTTCTCTAATTTCCCGATCACGACTTTCTCCATAGAAGTCAACGGCGTATCGCGGTTGTGTATTTACACTGCCCGCGTCTCCTGTGGGTCCCCTGTGTCACTACCTTGGGTGGTTCCTTGTGGTCCAAGCACTTCTAGAGGCTCTAGGCCTAGTGTCTAGTTCAGTCGTGGTTCTTATACCACTTTATTGGTATATGGTTTGGTACGCCCCTAGGGCCCAAACGTGTATTTGTGCTATTACTGTGTTCAAATAACTTCTAACTTATGTACTTCAAACTCTAGCCTCATAAAGAGACTAGAGGGGTGTGTTTAGCAATAAATACATATATTTTGAATATATACCTGGTGTGGTGCTCTTTCATTTGATCACTCAAGAGATTATAGACTGGTAAAACAAGCTGCTTTACATTCCTTCAAGACTTAGCCTGAAGGCTGCTCTCCATAGCTACCACTAGGATAGCTTTCAATAAGGTTGTCTTTAACCTATCTCCAATAAGGGGTTGTTTGGACTGGTGCAAGGTGCCCACTATAATTAGTGGACAGCATATACCAGGCCAACTTCTCACAATGCACAATCGTATAACCATACTCCTGCAGTCGCAACCTCAACCTCTCAATGAGAGGAGGTATCTTGGCTTTAAAATTGCCGAAAATGGTGAGTAATGCTTGGTGGTTGGTGACAACCGTGAACTGTTTTCCATAAGGGAACACAAGCCCACATCCCATTGTGATGTTCTTTTTCACGTTGTGAATAAGCACATCCATCAGTGACAAACTCCTGCTAGCATAATCCACAATGTATCTTGGTGCATTAGGATGTCCATTGTGCTGGGCAAGTATAGCACCTAACCCCACTGGGCTGGATTCAACAACAATCTCAGTTTGTAATTTCAGATCAAAGTATGCCTTTTCAGTGGCATTCTCAATTGCATGTTTGATTATCTTGAAGCTTTGTTCACATTCATGTGGCCATTGAAATGGAACCTTTTGGTTTGTTAGGTCTGTCAATGGGGCACTTACAGTGGCAAAATCACGTATGTACCATGAACAGTAACTGGTCATACCAAGGAAGGATCGCAGCATTGTTACATCTTGTGGGGGAGAAGTGAATGACAAAGCTTGCACTTTATTTGGATCTGGAGTCATTACCCCATCGGAAAAGATATGACCAAATACGCGATACGCGAAGGGCGTTTTTTGGAAGGTTTCAAGTATCGTGCATCCATTCCTTTTTCTTGAAAATTTGACAGACTTATCACGAAGGTTTATACTGGCTCCTCTGCGCCCTCAGTATCACATATTGTAAAGCGTCATAGAGCACCAGGAAATATCCATTTGCAGTGGGCGATCTACCCCCACTCCATCTTTTGGGTTCCTGTCGGTCCGAGAGAGACTTAAATGCTAATACCTTTGTGCATATAATTAAAATTAAATTCGATAGCCTGTAAACTAAGTGCTTTATCCCGTTTTTTACTGGCTGTGACTCACCTTGATGTGAACATTTGGTGACTACTTTTTCCATCCTGCATTGGCAGCTATCCGTCTAGAGCAGGCGAACAATGTTTTGAAAATTCTGGGGAAAGGACTAATTCCCTGAACCACATCTCCCAGATTCCTGCATCTCTCAGGATATCAAGTTTTTAAGGTTGTGGCTCCTCCTGATGAAGGCACTTTGGGTGCCGAAACGTGCGTAGAAACCATCTGGGTCCGTGCCACTTTCTTTTTTTCACTGTCCTCTTGCAAAAACTAGTTGGGTTTTTAGTTATTGTCTCACCCAATGTTTAAGTATCCAAAATATTTCTCAATTGTTCAAACATATATGAAGTGAGATTGATTAGCCATTGTACAATTTATCAGACATTATTGAATATTACTGCTTGTTTTTTTGACATTGTGATTTTAGATTTGTGGATGTTTTGTGTGCATGTGGACATGATTGAAGTGAGTATGAGTGAGTATCTTATTTAATTTGTATTCATGTATAACAATAAACTATATTTTGTACTTTTTGTGAAAATTTGGTTCTTCCACGTTCATTTTGTAATTATTTTGCTGTTGAATATCATTTAAGTTGCCTTAAGTCTTTGCACTCATACACTTTGGTTTTTGACAGGGTTAAACGGGACACTGGAGACAGTTCATTGTATTTTTCCGCTGGCATAATGTTTAACGATGCGCCACTGTCTATGATAAAAAGTATGGAGCATTCAATCACCTTCAGTGTGATTTTGGGTAAGTGTCCAAATGAGTTTTGTATTTTCACTTGTCAATCTCGCTTCAACCAGCATTCTTCCTTGCAAGAAGCTAATTCTACATGTGCATGTTGGCCAGTGGTCTACATTGACATCACACACCCATCTTCCTCACTGTCACTTGGCAATGATGATGAAGAACGTCTAGACAAGGAATTTTATTACAATAAACATTGTTCAGTTTCTACTTGCCTCAACTGATGTTGCCGCTTGGCCTTGTGGGTGTGATTGAACATCTCTTGAACTTTCTGGCATCCATTTTGTTTTCTCAACGTGACGCACTTGATTTTTCCTTCGTTTTGCAAACTGTTACAAAATAGTTCTCTTTCCCACAGGCTTTGCATACCTGTCCATTACCTTCATGTGGAAAGTAAAATCCATAAAAAAAATTTAACTTCTTTTTCTTAGGAGGCATTAATTTGTGGCCTTCCACCTTGTGTTTCGACTTACTTTTCACAATTAACGCCAATTCATTTTGGGCCGTTCGGTCCTTCATGTTAGCAGCTTGTCTGTCAGCTCTTTCTTCCGCTCTAGCAGCCATGAGCACATGCTCCAAGCTTGGTGTCTCTTTCAGTAGTCATCATCTGAAGGAATCGGAAAGACAACCATCTATCACCCTGAAAGGTATGGCCTCTTCATCGTTGAACTCATTGAACTTGCAATGCTTGATGAGCGAATTAAATCTTTCTACAAACTCATCCATCGTTTCACCAGCTTTCTGCCTTTCTTAACTGAAAATGTACCTTTCATAGTCGACATTCAGCATTGGATTGAACTTGGTGTTTAACACCCCTTTGAATTGACAGTCCCTCACTTCATCATCCTGTGATATTTTCTTTATCACTTCTTTTACTCCTTCAACTGCCAAATTCTTTAGATATTTAATGATCTTTTTGTCATTTGCTACTTCTAGCGCATCAATTAAATCATTAAAGGATTCGATCCAGGCATTCCATGTGCCGCCAACATTCTGCTTTTTAGTGGTATCAAAAGGAAGCAGTGGTTTTAGGAATGCCTCAGCATCATAACCTTTGGGAATTTCTTCTGTCGGGAGCGGATCCCGCTCCGGCAGCGTCTGCTGCCCACTTAAACCGGCACCTTCATTAAGCACTAGCCTTGTATTAACATTTGGATCTTCACACCCGTTCTGTGATTGTGAAGCCGTCTTCTTCTTTGGTGTTAAATATCAGCTTTGTTTCTTGCGTGGGGCTACCCCACTCCCACCTCTTTTCATGGTACCTGGTTTCTACTGTTTTTAGTGTTTCTTTGTGTTAGAAATATTTCCTCTTTAGCACTTCCCTGCACTCGACTATCATGGCTTTTAGAGCTTCTCTGTGCCTGGTTGTTGCTGCCTTTAGCATCGTACTGTATGAATGATGGCTCTGTGTTAGGCTGTGGCAGAGTATCTCTTGTCTCAACTTTACCAACAAATTTCTAGCCAATTACAAACAAACTTTCAGTAATGCCTTCATTTTCTTCACAGGCCTTGCACTGGCTGGAGTTAGCTTTGACTCCACATACGCCAAACATAGATTTTTACTTTGACAGAGGCACACGTGGCATGCACAAGCAGGTTGCTGGACCACAGCAAACTCCCCGGGAGAGCACTCACAGTTCTTTGGGTTGAGGAGTTTATGTAATCCCCTATCTCGTTGCCAGTTGTAGCATCCTCTCCAGCCCGATACATGCAAATGATCATGCCACACACGGAGCTTGGTATTACACGTCTTTATTCTTCAGCATGAATTTCTTAACCACACCCAATCACTTACGTCATTCCTCTATGGAGTCAGCCAGGGACCAGAGGGGTCCCGCTCTCTCTAATATACACAATATTACACCACCATGTTTCAGTTTCTCAAAGCCACAACATATTGTGGGCCTGATTCAGAAAGGTAAACTTACATTTTGGGTAAGTTTACTCTTTTTTGGTATTCACAAACAACGTTTTAATAGTAAGTTCACAACTGCTGAGACTTTGCAGCTTTGGCAGAGAACTCCATCCATAAAAAAGTAGGACAGACCTATCTTCTTATGTGCGGAGTTCTCCACTCCGACGGCGGAGTCTCCACAACCGTAAACCTACTATTAACTTCTGTGTTTGCCTTTGTGAATGAGGCCCTGTGTCTAGTTTACTGTTCCATGTTTCGGTGCACCTTTGGATGTATTACAGAAAGTGCCCTGGGGGTGCAACGGGCGTTTGCGCCCACTCTGCGTGCCCCGGGGCACTTTGGTATTACAGAAAGGGCCGCCCCTTCTGTAATACCGATAGCACTGGCGCACATAAAGCGCCAGCGCTATCTTCAGGGGGCATTCCCTCATTTGCATGCAAATGAGGGAATCTCTTTGCCTCTATGCCAGCACTGTATTACAGATGCGGGCGCAGAGGCAAAGAAGCTCTCAGGGGGCGCACTCACAGTGCGCTACCTAGAAGGTGGGGCACTTTGAGTGTGCCCCCTGAGAGCAGCCCTCTGGTGGGGGGAAGGGGGTCCCATGGACCCCCAGACATCCCCTTGCAGGCGGGAGCAGTCTCTGACTGCATCCGCCTGCAGGGGAATCTCTAATCCCCTTTAAAAGTGCAGGCAGATTGCCGCCTGCACAGTGAAAACACAGAGCGACTGTAAAGCAGCCACTCCTTTTTTTCACCGAATGCGCTACCCCTAGGGCAGCGCGAGTTCGCGGCTGCCCTGGTGGCAGTGCATTCATCACAATAGGGAGCATTTTTTTATTTGTTTGCCCCTGACGCACCTTTTAAAAAGTGCGCCCGGTGCAAACAATGAAAATGCGCCTTGTCTGTAATGCGACCCCTGGAGTCAAAAAATATGTTTGAGCTTATTTGCTCTACCTTGCTTTCTCTCCCCGTTTCTTACTAGCTTCCCTGAGGTGTGCTTTGCTAGCATATGTTTCATCGCATCTTAATGTCACCACATTCGCTCCCTAAAGGAATGCTTGCAATAACTTCGATTTTTTTTTTACAGTATTCGTAAGTAAAACAGATCTTGCAAACAGGACACAAATAAGTAAAGTTATTGTCAGCATATGTATTCCAAACGCATCGGAATAATTAAGAAGGTTAACCGTTAACAAAGTGTTTTTTTTCGTTGCTACTAAGCACATACTGCAGAGGGGCATCTGTAGAGAAAGATAATCAAATATTTAAAATGCAGTGTTCCAAGCTGGCATAGTGTGTGTCAAACCTTTCAAATGAAATGGTTGTATACGTTTAGAAAACTACAAATTCTGAAGCCATAAGCATCTGCATAATAGTGCCGTTCACAACAAGCAATTACACATAAAAGTAAACACCCAAAGATGTTAGAGGATAGAGAAAATTATTAAATTAAGAAGAATGAAAATTGCCTGTCAACCAAACAGCAGACTGATTGGAACTAAAAGTGCTATGCATAATTTTGGAAGTTTGTTCTCGGCGGTTCATTTTCTCATTGAATACGTTCACAGAAACAGTCAGCAGGTGCACATTTTGCCCTGAAGTAATCTAGTTAATTATGCTGTTTTTTATTGAATCTTTTTCCCAGACCATTTCTTGTGTGGTACAGAATACTCATAGAACAATACAACACAAAAAGGTCAAATGCTAAACAAAAAATAAAGTTGTATTTTACTTTTTAATTAGAATGAACGCATGAAACACCTGTTCAAACAACTGAAAAAATCATTAAAATTCAGAGAAACTAGCATAATGTTGAACAGTTGATTAAATCCTCCAGCAAGAAAGTTGTGTGTGACATAATTGCTTTTTGGAAGGAAATAGTTCTACAGGCGCAGTTTAAAGTTTTGGAAATGGAGCTTAGAATCTTAGCACCAGTTATTGCACGATTAATTTTGTATTCCATTGTCTGCGCTTAAATTACACTGACAAGTTCTGAATATTTGTTTAATAATATATTGAGTTTTGTCTGTTTTTTCAAATTTTTCAATATTTCTGTTTTGCAGTAGCCATTATTTTCTGCTAAGTTCAAAATTTACCATTGACAAGGGGCGTGCCTTGGGCGCTGATGAAGATGGAGGCATTCCCATGAGGCACCGATCTGGCTACTCCCCGGCGGCGATAAAGATGCGACAACAACGGCTGAACCTGAAATAGACAGGTGAACTTGGCTGCAGCTACATCTGAGGAATATGAGGATGCTACTTTTGCACTATATTTATGGGTATAATGGTATAATTAACCGACCTTGTGACCGCGAAGCATCCCATCCGCCATTTTGTTTTAGGCTGCTGTTCTGAGGAAAACTTTGTAACGTCAATGGACAACTGTCGCAATTCCTCGAGGAGAACACGCCTCTGCATGCCAGCCAATCAGGCTTTAGGTCACAGTTCAGCACGGAAACAACGCTCCTGGAAGTAGCTGAATATGTCAGAGATATCCTTGACAAGGGAGGCAAGACCATACTGATTATGTTGGACCTATCGGCAGCCTTTGATACCATTCCTCATTGGAGACTGCTTGAGCGTCTTCAGAGCAATAGGGATAAGAAACACTGCCCTGAAGTGGCTGCCCTCTTTTTTGGACAACATAAGTCAAGAAGTCTGGCTGCCTCCATTTTTGTCCAAAGCTCGCACATTGGTGGAAGTCGTTCCTCAGAGTTCTGTGCTGAGCCTGACCCTGTTCAATGTCTATCTCACACCATCAGCGGCACTAGAAGAGTCACTGGGCTCGAAAGTAATCTCCTATGCAGATGACACCCAGCTCCATTTTTCTAGTGAAAAGGGAAAGGAGCTCGATGGGGAGGCTATTACTAACTTCCTCTCCAAGGTATTTCAGTGGTTGGCTGAGAACCAATTGAAATGCACCCCGGTTAAGACTGAGATCATAATCTTTGGGGCATCTGACCTGAACATCTGGAGATCTTGTTGGCCGAAGGGGGCCTGCTTCTGGGACCCCAACAGTGCTCTGTAAGGAACCTAGGGATTACATTCGACAGTGCCCTCTCCTTTTAACCACAGATTCAGACTCTGATTAGCTCTTGCTTTGGAATGCTTCAGATGCTGAAAAGATTTCTACCCTCCTGTTCGAAGCATCTAGGAAAATGGTAATCAAGGCGCTAATAACCTCAAAACTAGACTACAGTACAGTAATGCCCTTTATCTTGGCCTCCCAGAATACCTTCTGTGCAGACTCCAGGTGTTTCAGAACCCGGCCGTTCGGCTACTACTGAACCTCCGCCACAGATCACACATGACCGCGCACTTGGAGGCCCTGCATTGGCTCCCACTGAGAAAAAGGATTTGTTTTAAGGCCATGGTTCTGATGCTTATAGCCCTGCATGGATCAGGGGCAGGTTATCTGAGAGAAAGGATTCAAACTACATTCCAGCCCGCACCTTGTGCTCTTCCTCCAAACATGGGGCTCTAGTCCCGCGCATCTGCCGCCTCAGAAGGGGCTGAAGGTCTTTTTCATATCTAGGACCGCATAACTGGAACATGCTCCATAGGGACCTACCTTTAACACATGACCTTGCCGTCTTCAAAAAGAAATTGAAAACAAGGCTTTTCACATAACTGGCATCAGTCTTATTTGTAGGTGCCGCCATGCCCTAGCGCCGGGACACTCTTATGAGTAGCTGTATGCGGTATAAATCTTTATAACATAACATAACCGTCTTCTCTACCCTAACTGAATCACCACTCAGGGGGCAAACACATCCATGCCAACATTCAACTTTGATAAGAAGGAGCGATATGCCTGGGTGCAATGGCCTGAATAGCGCATAATGGGAAACAGGCCGTAGTGTCACCATTCGTTGTTTATATGCACGGGCAGATTAAGGGATTTTGCCAGAATCACAGGATGTTGAGCCAGTGCCAGGACTTGAACCTAGTTACCCAGTTCCAAAGTCTGCCAACTCTGGCCCTAACAGCACATCCTGAGTATAGGGAGAATCAGCATTTCGTTTTTGGCGCTAAAAAAAACAGCGTTCTAAATTCTGTTTTCTTTTATTCACTATGTAAAACTGCCAAAAATAAAATGTTGATCCTGTCACACACTCTAATTTCCCCCTCCAAGAATTAGGGCAGGTAATTCATGGAGAGGGAGATTATAGCATGCATGAATGAGACTGGAATCAACATTTTAATTTTGGTAGTTTTACAAAATTCAAACAAAAACAGAGCTTGAAACCCTGTTAAAACACATTTTTTTTATCACAGGAGCTATTGCTGGGTTTCACAACATTTTTTTTCTTACCTGAACTGTGTCAGGAGCTTGGATAAAATGCTATGGCAGGTAGGAGGAGCATGACAATATTGTGCATTGGCCTGCAGGGGCAGGTTAACTGCAGTGCATACTTCGAGCCACATGAGACCAATCCCTAGTGCCTGAGGAATTCGCAGAGGAATACTTTTACGCAGGGCGTACGCAGGCAAATTAATTCCTTTCTAGAGTCCTCGCCCCTGGCCCCCCAAGCTCACATTTAAACCAATAGCTTTAGGGCGGGTTCAGGCTTCAATATATTGACCATAGACAGGGGATTCCCTTTTCTGCAAACCTATTTAATCCGTGAACCCAAATTTATATTCCAATAGTCCAGTAAGAATGCACTAAACACGGTATTGCATCAATACTAATAATGCATAATGTTATATATCACTCTATCTACTTGTTAAAAAACAAATATATTTTTAACTTTTGTCACTCAAAACAAATACAATAATCTTACACTGTTCGCATATTCAATTTAATCCACAATTTAAAACCTTAAAAGCATCAAACATTCATCAATTGTGTGTCGATCTCAAATCCAAATTTACAATGTAAATTTCATATGATAATAATTATCCAAGACATTACATCAATAAGCACACTGTTCCTTATAGAGGCTATTCATGTATTTCTCAGATTCAACAAAACCCACAACAATAAATACTCATTGTATAAAATAATATCACCCAGATTTTTTGATTTTTTTAATATATTGACAACTACCGGTGATGGATAAGGAAAGGGCAGAGAGCTGACCTCATTTCTAAGCTCAATTTAGCTCTCTACTTATTTCAAGCAGATCATTCAGCAATCTGCATGGAATCGGGTTTCTGAATACATGAATTGGGAGGTGGGAGACTAACCTTCAAATCGGTAGTCTACCGCCTGCATCGGGAGGGTTAGCATGTATGCAAACAAGATAGCAAACATACCTGAGGCACATAAGGTTGTCATTTCATGAATTTTATGGGAGAATACTAATGAAACATTCTCTTCTTGTTTGGGACCAGCTCCATCTGCCATTTTGGTTTTGGTATTTCTTTCTAAGGAGATCTACAGTTTCCTTTAGCACCTGTAACCTGAAGGAATTACAATGTTTATGCCCTCTTATTTCCTCCATTTCCTCCACTGCAGCAACTAGTTACTAATGGAAACTCCACTTTCCAGTAGCTATTTCTGACTATACTCATTGATGGTGCCAGAGAGCTGGCAAAGAAGATGGCCACCTGTTAACTGAGCTCCGGAGGCCCATAGCATCTTTCTTCCTCGCACCGTCAAACACTCAACCTAGCTTGATCCGGGCTGCGGGGAGGCTTGTGCTCTCTGATGGGTATAACGGACCCCTTTGTGCGTGTATGAGGGATGCCTTACCTGGCTGCCTGAGCCAAGGAGTTGCCTTGTGTTGTGACCTACAGCTGTAGAGTGCCGAGCCGGACTCACCTGCACCTCTTCTGTGCTGTGTCCCCGGTGCTCCTGGGGCCTCCCCCACCTACAGCACTACACTGCCAAAAGCAGTTGTCCTACCAGGACTCCTACCTGTCACCACATCACCTCTGTGTGTTTCTGTGGGTCCCAACAGTGGCCTGATGGTGGTTGCCACCTAACACTCGGCCTGGACTGCCACTGTGCCCCTTGCATCGGGCTGGATCAGGGCCTATTGGGCCATCCCGCTGTCATGTGAACGGCTGGCCTGATCTCCTGTAGATACCGGATGGCCTGGTGGTGGCCTGATGTGGTTTCTGCCTAGCGCTCTGTTCCGGACCTGGTGCTCTCATGTTGGGCTGGGTTGGGACCTGTCGGAGCCTTTCCCCACTGGAATGAGGCCGGCCAGTATGGTATCCTGTGGCCCTTACTCCCATCTTTTATTTGGTTAGCTGGCGCTCTCTGGGGCCCACCAGTGCATTCAGGGTGGATAGCAGGGGCCTGTTGGGGCATTGAAGGGCTGTCGAGCGGTCGGTACCTATTCCCCTGCTGTGGGACTCAGGAAACTAGTGGTTTGGTGGTTTGCTTCCCTCTCCCTTGCATTCTGTGGCCCAGTCTCGGGGGAGGGCTATCTACATGGTCTATATAGTACACCACCTGCTTTTGAGTTGCTCCAGTTGCTCCTCCATGGCCCTAAAGTTACTGTGCACCTTTCCCATCTATATGGTTACCTACTGTGACACTCCTGGGTGCTGTGTTGCCTTTAGCCTCCCAGGGCAGATGCTGTTACAATGAGCAAACAGACCACAAACAATCCAAGCTGCAATTCAACAAGGGGCAATACAAGGGTGCACAATGGCCCATCAACAGCAAACTCCTACACTCCAGATGACACTGATGTGACTGCCATGTTTAAAGAACTCAGGGAGAGTTTACGCTCCATTGATGGCAAGATGCACGCTTAGATAGAATCCAGGAGTGCGCTGATAAGCAATACTCTGGGCTCACACACGCCGAGGCTCAGATCTCTGAATTGGCAGACTCTCATCGGGAAGTGGACCGTTTACTGATGGAATCTGTACGAGAGCTCAAGCTTATTGAGACCAAAAATGAAGGCCTTGAAGGCAGCTCCTGCCGTAACAATGTTAGAATCCTGGGTGTGCCTGAATCTGCTAGCAGACCCAGCATAAAGAACTTTGTAGAAAACCTCTTGGGCACTATATTTCACTGTAGCCAATTCTCGGATGTCTTCATTGTTGAACAGGTGCACAGTGCACTCACTCCTAAACATAAACCTGGTCAAAGTCTGCGACCCATTATAGCCCATTTACTAAACTACAGAGATCAGGCTCTGATTTTATGTCTGAATACAAATAGAGACAGTCTGGACATTTAATATGAGGGATCTAAAATCTCCTTTTACCAGAGTTTACCCCTGCTGAACAGGAAGCCCATTTCTTTGCATTGTCTTACCTGTTGTGTTTCATGTATGCATTTTGTGGGTCCATGCCCTTTTCATTGCTGCTCCTCTCCTTTGTCAGTTGTGTTGTCTCCGGTTCTTCTTTATAAGCACCCTGTGCACATCACCACTGCCTGCTACCTGACACCCCTTTGGGTGTGACGTCCCAATGGGATTCCACTGGCTGGTTTCAGGCATGTTTAATGTATACTTCATCAAATGTCACATAAATGTCTATCCTGCAGATTTTATTGGGGCTCTGGTGTGCTCTCCAGGCACCCCCTCTGCTTGGAGTGAACTACTTGCCCTTGGGTTCAGTACTTCCCTTAGCTTTGTGTTCCCCTTTTGCCTTTTTGCTTCTTTTCTCCTTTTTTCCACATTTTTGGTAACTATGCAGGGTGAATTTTCTGCCATTTTTGGGTCGGCAAGGGAAGGGATTGTTTCTCATTCTGGTTTCCTTTCTGCATTTTTTCGGTGCAGTCACTCATACACATTTAACCACATACTCTCTGACTTTCATGGTACATTGCACTTTTTTCCCTTTTAAGGAAGACCAGCGATAACTCTATCTTAAGTCTTAATTGATTCCCATTGTTTATTCCTTTATCATTTTATCATGAAGCCTATTTTCTAGTATCAAATTAATATTATGATTTGATCTTTATTGATTATGATGTAATGATTTTTCTCTATTTTTCTGCTCAATAAAAAAAAAGCCCTTCATGGTACATTTCCCTTTGCGGGATGCAGTCCCTACTCTGTACAGTAGTTTTTTGTCCATCACATTCCTCTATGCTTAATTTCCTGGCATGGAATGTAAGTGGTATCAATAGTCCACACAAAGGTGGGTGTTTGCATATCTGGACCGGCACAAAATTGATGTAGACTTGCTTCAATAGCCCACTGTTCCCCTCTTGGTACTCCAGCATTTGCCTCCTCCTGGGGTGCACATCATTAATTTTCTTGCTATTCTACTTACTCCAAAGGGGTGGTCACTTCGATTCAAAAGTCACTCAATTATTCATTTTCATTAACTAGTAGTCGCATTTGCAGAGTGGTGGAGAAAGGGGACCGGGCCACAAATCAGCTCTCAGGAATACCACTGTATGGAACTTACTGGAGGCAACAGAAGGGCTTCTTGCCCCCCAATGACCCTCAGCATCCAAGAGGACTTCATTCCCCAACAAGAGGTGTGCCAGGATGTACGTTTGCAGAGTGGTGGAGAAATGGGGCATGGCCTCTGAACACCTTTCAGCAATCCTGCTGTATAAAACTTACTGGAGGTAACAGGAGGGCTTGTTAGCCCCCAAGGACCCCCAGCAGCCAAGGGGACTTCATCCTCCAACCAGTAGTGTGCCAGGATGCATGCTTGCAGAGTGGTGGAGAAAGGGGGCATTGCCTCCAATGAACTCTCATCAATCCTGCTGTTTGGGACTTACTGGAGGTAACAGGAGGGCTTTTTGCCCCCCAAGGACCCTCAGCATCCAAGGGGACTTTATACCGCAACCAGCACTGTGGGCACAGCAAGGGCATTTGCAGAGTGGTGGCAAAAGGGGGTGTGGCTTTCGACAACCTCTCGGTAATTCCACTGTTTGGGACTTACTGGATGTAGTAGGAGGGCTTGTTAGCCCCCAAGGACCCTCAGCATTCAAGGGAACATCATCCCCCATCTAGTAGTGCAGTGCAGCAGGAGGTACATTTGCAGAGTGGTGGTTAAAGGGGGTGAGGCCTCCAGCAACTCGGTGGGCCATTTTTTCCCCTTTATTGTTAGGGAAAGGAGGCCGCATGGCCCCCATTCCCTGGGCCTATTTCGGCCCTGGAGATAATAATCCCAGGGGCCAGGCATTTCCACAATGGGGGAGTAGGCCCACATGGACCCCCATGTTGGGCCAATTTTAGCCCCGGGGTCCCCATACCCCGGGAACCAGACTTTTTGTTATATGGGATAGGGACCGTGTTTTTGGCCCTGGGGACCCCATCCCCCAGGGCCCATCCGCGAGGCCCCCCATTGAATTACTATTGCCCCAACGAAGTGCCGGTCCCCGAAGCCAAGAATGGCCCTGGAGGTGGGCCATGTGGCCCCCTTCCCATTTTAAGAATATGATTTTGGCTCTGGGGAGGCGGTGGTCCCTGGAGCCCAGGGGGGTCAGTGAGGACCCCCTTCTGAAAATTAAACATCCCCGGGGAGGCAGTGGTTCCCTGGGCAGGGGGGCCCACAAGGCCTCCCCATTTTATTACCATTACCCCCGGGCCATTTATTTTCATTATTTTTAGGGAAAGGAGACCCCTTCCCGGGGCTGATTTTGGCCCTGGGGACCCCATCCCTCGGGGCCAGGCCTTTCTGCACTCGGGAGGGGGCCCATGAAGCTTCCCCTCTCTAGGCCGATTTCAGCCCTGGGTACCCCATCTCCAGGGGACCAGCCTTTTGATTTTTTTTTTATATAGGGGACGGGGCCCACGTGGCTCCCCTCCTGGACTGATTCTGGCCCTGGCAACCCCATCCCCCAGGGCTCATCTGTGAGGCCCCCCATTTTATTACCATTAGCCCAGGGGAGGCGGCGGTCCCCGAGGCCATGAATGGCCCAGGAGGGGGGCCTTGTGGACCCGCTCCCATTTTAAGAATATGATTTTGGCCCAGGGGAGCTTTGGTTCCCGGGGGGTCCATAAGGCCCTCCTTTGAAAATTAAACATCCCTGGGGAGGTGGTGGTTCCGTGGGCAGGGGGGGCACAAGGTCTCCTCATTTTATTACCATTTGCCCTGGGGCCAAACAGGCCACCCCACACTAATTTAATAAGTAGCCCGGGGAGTTGGCAGGCCCTGGGGATGCAGAGGGGCCGTGTGGGCCCCCTGCATCATTTTACTATGGCTTGGCCTGGTGAGGTGGCGGTCCCCTGGCCACAGGGGGTGCCTCATGGGCAGCCCACGCATAATTAAAAAACACTTCCTCCGGGATATGGCCCACCCGGGGGCTTCCTGTAAAAGAAGTGCAGAATTACTTGCATCTATTTTTTCCATTTTGCTAGCTGTGGATCCACCCGCTAATTTGCGGCAAAATGTAATTTAAAAAAAATGCTTTTAGCCCCCGGTGGGGTCCAACTTTCAAAACAGCAGCTGAACCAAAAAGGGGAAGATTTTTGAAAATTTCGTGTAGATTCGGCAAGCGGCGTCAAAGTTATTGGCAAAACAAAAAACGCTTTTCGAATGGAAACATGGTCCTAACAATAACTGCCTACTGTATGTATATATATATATATATTTCCTACTGGCGGTCGCCAGTAGGTAGTTATAGTTAAGACCTATTTCCCATAGGAAAAGCATTTTTTTTTTTCCAATAACTTTAGCGTCGTTTGACGAATCTTCGCAAAATTTTGAAAACTAGTGGGGCGCTCCGGTCAGCTCCTGTCTTGAAAGTTTCAGGGTGATTCGCCAAGCGGGGGCCGAGAAAAAAGGGGGGTCTCCATGTTAATTTCCATAGGAAACTTTAGACACGGCTACAGCCCGAACTGCTGAACAGAATTACACCAAATTTGGCAAAAAGGTAGCCCTTGTTTCAGAAAGAACTCTTTTTGTTAAATGGTGTAAATCCATTCAGTAGTTCCTGAGAAATAAAAAAAAAAGAGGTCGGAAAATCAATTTCCCATAGGAAACTTTAGACACGGCTACAGCTTGAACTGCTGAACGGAATTACACCAAATGTGGCAAAAAGGTAGCCCTTGGTTCAGAAAGAGACCTTTTTTTAAATGGTGTAAATCTGTTCAGTAGTTGCTGAGAAAATCAAAAAACAAAAGTTTCGATATCTAGAGGCGCGGTGGATCCGCGCACCCTCCCGACCACGAGCTTCATTCTAATTAGCTGTCAACACTCCAAACCAGGAAGTGTTGGCAGCCATCTTGTGACTCGGTAGAACCGAGTCACAAGAAAACAGGAAAACAAAGGTGAAAAAAAAGAAAAGGGGTCAGGGTAGAAACACCCTGACCCCTAGGCCAGCTCAGGGGGTCCCACAAGGAGCCCCAGGGTAAAAAACCCCATTTTTTTAAAAACAAAATCGGCGAGATTTGCGCACACAGTGCAAATTTAAAAAAAACGAAGCGCGGACTCCCGCGCTTTGTTATTATTTAGCCAGCGGGTGGGCCAAGTCCCGGGGGCATGCAATATTGTAATTGCGGGGGCCCAGGGAGGCCCCCACAGCCCCGGGGACTGCCACCCCCCGGGGCTTCCCTTAAATATTTGCGGGGGCACACAGCCCCCCGCAGCTCCGGGGACCGCCACCCCCGGGGCTTTTTTAAAATATTTGCGGGGGGCACATGGACCCCCGCAGCCCCGGGGACCGCCACCCCCGGGGCTTGTTTTTTGTAATGTGTGGGGGCCTCCAAGGCCTCCCAAGCCCCGGGACTGCCACCCCCGGGGCTTTTAAAATATTTGCGGGGGCACATGGCCCCCGCAGCCCCGGGGACCGCCACCCCCGGGGCTTGTTTTTTGTAATGTGTGGGGGCCTCCAAGGCCCCCCCAAGCCCCGGGGACTGCCACCCCCCGGGGCTTTTTAAAAATATTTGCGGGGGCACATGGCCCCCCCGAAGCCCCGGGGACCGCCACCCCCCCGGTGCTTGTTTTTTTTTTTTTTTTTAAAGAACCTGTGTGGGGGGGGCTCGAGCCCCCCCACATGCCCCGGGGACTGCCACCTCCCCGGGTCACTAAGTATGTAAATTCAGGGGTCCATAACGGACCCCCGAGCCCCGGGGACCACCACCTCCCTGGGGCTGTGTACACGTTGGGAGGGGGGCCGCACTCTCCTGGAACCCTTGATGGCCCTGGGGACCACCACCCCCCAGGGCCGGCTCCTGCAGTGTCCCGGGGTGCCCACCCCACAGGGCCCGCGCGGCCCCCCTCCTGGAGCCCTTGATGGCCCTGGGGACCGCCACCCCCCAGGGCCGGCTCCTGCAGTGTCCCGGGGTGCCTACCCCCGGGACACTGTAGTTTGCTATGACAGGACGGGAGCCTCACGGCTCCCGTCCTGTCATAGCAAACTTGGTTTGCATTTTGAAAGAGAGAGCAGGAAACCTGACTTTTGGCCCCGGGGGATGGGGTCCCCGGGGCCAAAAGTGGCCAAGGGAAGGGGGGCCACGCAGCCCACCTCCCATTAAAAAAAATAAGAAAGAAAAAACACGACCGGCATCGTGCCGGTGGCCCCGCCCCCCTCCCTTCAGTACTCTGCAAACGCGCCCCTGGCGCGTTTTAAGAAGGGGAAGTAATTCCCCTGAATACTGGGGGTCCCTGGGGCCCACTAGCCCACCAGGAACCTCCAGTATGCGCCAGGGGCTGCGTTGCAGAGAGGTGTACAGAGGCCACGCCCCTTTTACACCTCTCTGCAACGCAGCTCTGTGGCGCTTTTTAGAAGTACATGGTGGGCTAGTTGGACTCCAGGGACCCTCAGGATTCAAGGGGACTTAATCCCCCAACTTAAAACGCGCCACGGGGCGCGTTTGCACAGTGGTGAAGGGAGGGGCGGGGCTTCAGGTGACATGTGTGCAAATAGGCCCCGTTGCGCGTTTTAAGATGGGGAATTAAATCCCCTTCAATCCTGAGGGTCCCTGAGGCCAACTAGCCCAACAGGTACGTCCAGAAAGCGCCACAGAGCTGCATTGCAGAGAGGTGCAAAAGGGACGTGGCCTCTGAACACCTCTCTGCAACGCAGCTCCCTGGCGCATACTGGAGGTACAGGGTGGGCTAGTTGGACCCCAGGGACCCTCATGATTCAAGGGGACTTAATCCCCCAACTTAAAACGCGCCACGGGGTGCGTTTGCACAGATGTCACCTCAGGCCCCACCCCCTCCCTTCACCATTGTGCAAATATTCCTCTAAAATCAGCCGAACTACGAATTCCTATTTACTCACCTGTTATCAGGAGAGACCTCAGTGCTGCATCTTTCAGCCCAGTACTGATCCTGAAAAGTAATTTTAACCGTACTTACCAGTAACTTGAATTTCCTTCCATAGGCTAACATTGACTGGTTTCACTTGGAAATTCTTCTAAGTGTGGAGTTTTGGAACTTTATAATATTCCTCTAAAATCAGCCGAAATACAAATTCCGATTTACTCACCTGTTATCAGGAGAGACCTCAGTGCTGCATCTTTCAGCCCAGTACTGATCCTGAAAAGTAATTTTAACCGTACTTACCAGTAACTTGAATTTCCTTCCATAGGCTAACATTGACTGGTTTCACTTGGAAATTCTTCTAAGTGTGGAGTTTTGGAACTTTATAATATTCCTCTAAAATCAGCCGAAATACAAATTCCGATTTACTCACCTGTTATCAGGAGAGACCTCAGTGCTGCATCTTTCAGCCCAGTACTGATCCTGAAAAGTAATTTTAACCATACTTATCAGTAACTTGAATTTCCTTCCATAGGCTAACATTGACTGGTTTCACTTGGAAATTCTTCTAAGTGTGGAGTTTTGGAACTTTATAATATTCCTCTAAAATCAGCCGAAATACGAAATCCGATTTACTCAACTGTTATCAGGAGAGACCTCAGTGCTGCATCTTTCAGCCCAGTACTGATCCTGAAAAGTAATTTTAACCGTACTTACCAGTAACTTGAATTTCCTTCCATAGGATATCATTGCCTGCTTTTTGCTGAAAAAGTTTCTAAGTGTCGATTTTTGAAACATACAAATATTCCTCTAAAATCAGCCAAAATACGAATTCCGATTTACTCACCTGTTATCAGGAGAGACCTCAGTGCTGCATCTTTCAGCCCAGTACTGATCCTGAAAAGTAATTTTAACTGTACTTACCAGTAACTTATATTTCCTTCCATAGGAATCCATTGTCTGGTTTTCAGCAGAAAAGTTTCAAAGTGTTGATTTTCACAAACTACAAATATTCCTTAAAAATCGCCTGTATGACTTAAACGCATTCTTTCAACTGTTTACAGGAGATGCACCAGTGCTGGATCCAGGATCCACCACTGAGTAAGAAAAAGTAACGATAACACTACTTACCTGCTAAGTGAATTTCCTCCCATAGGATAACATTGGTGATTCTATGTGAAAAAGTTTCTAAGTGTCAACTTTTAAAATACAATAATATTCCTTAAAAATCACTACTGTAACCAAAACACTTTTACTCAACAGTTTACAGGAGATGTCCCAGGATTGAATCTAGGATCCAGTCCTGTGGTTAGAAAAGTAATCCATAAAGTAACTAATTGCATTTAGCTAGAAATTCACATTGAGCTCAATGTTGCATTGTGTTTGAAATTGTGTTGCCCATTGCAACAACTGTAACTACTGTACTTAAAAGTCTATTGCCTATTTGCAAAGTATTTAAACTAAAGTAATTCATTCTGAGAAAGTATATTTTGTAATGTAATGTATAATGTAATTACAATGTAATTTAAAAAATAAAATATCTAAAAATAAATAGTTTAAAAAAATGTTGTAAATCAGTATCAAAAAAATAAATATAACAATTAATACATTTAAAAATTGTCATTTACAAAACCTTTGAAATTCACTGAAAAAACTATAGGTTTCAGACACGTTATAGTTAGGAATTAGCATTTAAAAAACCTTTGAAATTCACTGAAAAAAACATAGGTTTCAGGCACGTTATAGTTAGAAATTAGCATTTTAAAGAACCTTAGAAATTCACTGAAAAAACCATAGGTTTTAGGGACAGTTATAGTTAGTTGGACATTGCACTCGTACAAAACCCGTGAAATTCCCCCGTTGTAGTTAGTTCAGGTAACTATAACTCGCGCCCCCGCAATGCACTGCTGATGACGTCACATATTACATCACTCATGACATGGTCAGTGACATCACTGATGACATCACTGATGACATCTCAAATGACATCAACTAGCCTACCTTTTACCTCCAGTAAGCCCCACGCAGTGGGATTGGTGAGAGGTAGACAAAGGCCATGCCCCCTTTCTCCACCACTCTGCAAACACGCCCCGTGGTGCGTTTTAAGTTGGGGGATTAAGTCCCCTTGAATCCTGAGGGTCCCTGGGGTCCAACTAGCCCACTATACCTCCAGTAAGCACCACAGAGATGCGTTGCAGAGATGTGTAAAAAGGGGCGTGGCCTGGACCACCTCTCTGCAACGCAGGCCTGTGGCGCTTACTGGAGGTACCTGGTGGGCTAGTTGGCCCCCAGGGGCCCTCAGGATTGAAGGGGAATTAATTCCCCAACTTAAAACGCGCCACAGGGCGTGTTTGCACACATGTCACCTCAGGCCCGCCCCCTCCCTTCATCACTGTGCAAACACGCCCCGTGGCGCGTTTTAAGTTGGGGGATAAAGTCCCCTTGAATCCTGAGGGTCCCTGGGGTCCAACTAGCCCACCAGGTACCTCCAGTAAGCGCCACAGAGCTGCGTTGCAGAGTGGTGTAAAAAGGGGCATGGCCTGGACCACCTCTCTGCAACGCAGCCCTGTGGTGCTTACTGGAGGTACCTGGTGGGCTAGTTGGCCCCCAGGGACCCCCAGTATTGAAGGGGAATTAATTCCCCAATTTAAAACGCGCCACAGGGCACGTTTGCAGAGTGTTGCTGGGAGGGGGCGGGGCCTCCGGCACGATCGCGTCTTTTTTTATTTTTTTTTAGAAGGGGGGCTGTGTGGCCCCCCTTCTTTTTCCTTTTTTTGGGCCCTGGGACCCCATCCCCCAGGGCCTGACACATTTTTAAAATAAAAAAAAAAATCTGAACGGGACCCCATCCTCGGGGGCATGGCCACATATATGTATGTTTTTTAAGGAGGGGGGCTGCGTGGCCCCCCTCCTGAGGCCTCTATTGGCCCCGGGGACCCCATCCCCCGGGGCCGGCCTTTTTCTTTTTTTTTTTTTTTTGGGGGGGATGGGGCTGCGTGGCCCTCCTTCCGGGCCACTTCTACCAAGTCACAAGATGGCTGCCAACACTTCCTGGTTTGGAGTGTTGACAGCATATAAGAATGAAGCTCGTGGTCGGGAGGGTCCGCGGATCCACTGCGCCTCTAGATATCGAAACTTTTATTTTTTTGATTTTCTCAGCAACTACTGAACGGATTTACACCATTTAAAAAAAGGGCTCTTTCTGAACCAAGGGCTACCTTTTTGCCAAATTTGGTGTAATTCCATTCAGCAGTTCGAGCTGTTCGAGCTGTAGCCGTGTCTAAAGTTTCCTATGGAAAATAACATGGAGAAAACATGTTTTGGGACCCCCTTTTTTTCTCGGCCCCCAATCACCCCGAAACTTTCAGGATAGGAGCTGACCGGAGCGGGCCACAAGTTTTGAACATTTCGCGAAGATTCGTCAACCGGCTCCAAAGTTATTGGGAAAAGAAAAAACGCTTTTCCTATGGAAACTAGGTCCTAACTATAACTATCTACTGGCGACCGCCAGTAGATAATATATATATATATATATATATATATATATATATATATATATATATATATGAAGAAACTTAGGGGCATATTAGCAAGGGCAATATCGCCGCTTTAGCGGCACTTTTTGCCGCTAAAGCGGCGATATTATTATCGCCCTATCAGCAAGCTGTCGCTAACAGTTGTTAGCGACAGCTTTCCCGCGAAAGCGAGCGTGTTGGGTGCCACTTTGCATGTCAGCGATATTTATCGCTAATGACATGCAAAGTAGGCGTGCCCAACCTGGCAGAGACTGGAAGCAGTCGCTATCATCGCTATCGCCTATTAGGGAGGCCAGCGAGGCGATAAAGAAACCAGTGCTAAACACGATTAGCGCTTGTTTTTTTACACCTGGTCCAAACCTGACTTAGCCATGTAATCCAATGGGAGGTGGATTACATGGCTAAATCCCCCTTGCCCTATCAGCAAGCTTTCACCAGTCACAGTGCGATTATCGCTGGATTTCCAGCGATAATCGCACTGTTTTCCAGCGACAGCAGGGGTTTCTATCGCATTGGAGATAAGCGTTGCTGATAGCACGCTATCTCCGCGATAGAAACCGAGCGATAGCCGGCGATAATTATCCTAGCGCTAAGTGCGCTTAGCGATAATTATCGCCGGTTATTGCTAATAGGCCCCAAAGTCCTTAATTCACAAAAAACTTCAACAAGCAGAGCAGGTACGGACAATCTTTCTGTGCGAATTACAAGTATTTATTCCATTTCAGTTCAAAACAAAATCACTGACTAATGCCGTCGTCCATGATGCATTTCGACCTCTGAGACACGGTCTTGATCACATGACATATATATATACAACCAACAGCCTGTGATCAAGGAGCGAGGCAGCTCCGAAACGCGTTAGGCAACTTACCATCTGGATGCCAGTGCCGGTTTGCCTCAATAAAGAATTCAGTGGAATGACCTTGTTGTGGAGTGCGTCTTCATGCAGTGGATAAAAACTTTGTAAAATGTTTTCCGGCTTGTCCAGGTCGGGAGGACTGCACCACCGTGAATTTTAAAGGGGCCGCACAGGTTCAGAAGTGTTGAAACCTGTCATGCGGGACAACTGGTCTTAATCAAATTAACTGGCTCTGGTTACTCGTAAACCCACTGGAGGGTATTTTGAATTTATAAAGAGTGTGTCAAGGCGCAGAGCCCACTTAAGGGTGAGAATTGTACAAAGGACACTACAGGTCCCAGCCTGCACTAACAATG
This sequence comes from Calotriton arnoldi, assembly GCA_963921515.1. Taxonomy (NCBI): domain Eukaryota; kingdom Metazoa; phylum Chordata; class Amphibia; order Caudata; family Salamandridae; genus Calotriton; species Calotriton arnoldi. Next base: position 45,028 of record CAWUFW010016044.1, on the reverse strand, counting down.
TGAACTTACCAGAAAGGCCCACTAGAGGGCAATAAATTTGAAGTAATATGAGTGTTCTTTGTTTCTGCGCAGGTGCACCAACAGCCTGTGATCAAGGAGCGAGGCAGCTCCAAAAAGCGTTAGGCAAATCACCATCTGGATGCCAGTGCCGGTTTGCCTCAATAAAGAATTCAGTGGAATGACCTTGTTGTGGAGTGCGTCTTCATGCAGTGGATAAAAACTTTGTAAAATGTTTTCCGGCTTGCCCAGGTCGGGAGGACTGCACCACCGTGAATTTTAAAGGGGCCGCACAGGTTCAGAAGTGTCAAAACCTGTCATGTGAGACAACTGGTCTTAATCAAATTAACTGGCTCTGGTTACCCGGAAACCCACTGGAGGGTATTTTGAATTTATAAAGAGTGTGTCAAGGCGCAGAGCCCACTGAAGGGTGAGAATTGTACAAAGGACACTACAGGTCCCAGCCTGCACTAACAATTTGAACTTACCAGAAAGGCCCACTAGAGGGCAATAAATTTGAAGTAATACGAGTGTTCTTTGTTTCTGCGCAGGTGCACCAACAACCTGTGATCAAGGAGTGAGGCAGCTCCGAAACACGTTATGCAACTCACCATCTGGATGCCAGTGCCGGTTTGCCTCAATAAAGAATTCAGTGGAATGAACTTGTTGTGGAGTACGTCTTCATGCAGTGGATAAAAACTTTGTAAAATGTTTTCCGGCTTGTCCAGGTCGGGAGGACTGCACCACCGTGAATTTTAAAGGGGCCGCACAGGTTCAGAAGTGTTGAAACCTGTCATGCGGGACAACTGGTCTTAATCAAATTAACTGGCTCTGGTTACCTGGAAACCCACTGGAGGGTATTTTGAATTTATAAAGAGTCTGTCAAAGCGCAGAGCCCACTGAAGGGTGAGAATTGTACAAAGGACACTACGGGTCCCAGACTGCTCTAACAATGTGAACTTACCAGAAAGGCCCACTAGAGGGCAGTAAATTTGAAGTAATACAAGTGTTCTTTGTTTCTGCGCAGGTGCACCAACAGCTTGTGATCAAGGAGCGAGGCAGCTCCGAAACGCGTTAGGCAACTCACCATCTGGATGCCAGTGCCAGTTTGCCTCAATAAAGAATTCAGTGGAATGACCTTGTTGTGGAGTGCGTCTTCATGCAGTGGATAAAAACTTTGTAAAATGTTTTCCGGATTGTCGAGGTCGGGAGGACTGCACCACCGTGAATTTTAAAGGGGCCGCACAGGTTCAGAAGTGTTGAAACCTGTCATGCGGGACAACTGGTCTTAATCAAATTAACTGGCTCTGGTTACCCGGAAACCCACTGGAGGGTATTTTGAATTTATAAAGAGTGTGTCAAGGCGCAGAGCCCACTGAAGGGTGAGAATTGTACAAAGGACACTACAGGTCCCAGCCTGCACTAACAATGTGAACTTACCAGAAAGGCCCACTAGAGGGCAATAAATTTGAAGTAATATGAGTGTTCTTTGTTTCTGCGCAGGTGCACCAACAGCCTGTGATCAAGGAGCGAGGCAGCTCCGAAAGCGTTAGGCAACTCACCATCTGGATGCCAGTGCCGGTTTGCCTCAATAAAGAATTCAGTGGAATGACCTTGTTGTGGAGTGCGTCTTCATGCAGTGGATAAAAACTTTGTAAAATGTTTTCCGGCTTGTCCAGGTCGGGAGGACTGCACCACCGTGAATTTTAAAGGTGAGGCACAGGTTCAGAAGTGTCAAAACCTGTCATGTGAGACAACTGGTCTTAATCAAATTAACTGGCTCTGGTTACCCGGAAACCCACTGGAGGGTATTTTAAATTTATAAAGAGTGTGTCAAGGCGCAGAGCCCACTGAAGGGTGAGAATTGTACAAAGGACACTACAGGTCCCAGCCTGCACTAACAATTTGAACTTACCAGAAAGGCCCACTAGAGGGCAATAAATTTGAAGTAATACGAGTGTTCTTTGTTTCTGCGCAGGTGCACCAACAACCTGTGATCAAGGAGTGAGGCAGCTCCGAAACGCGTTATGCAACTCACCATCTGGATGCCAGTGCCGGTTTGCCTCAATAAAGAATTTAGTGAAATGACCTTGTTGTGGAGTGCGTCTTCATGCAGTGGATAAAAACTTTGTAAAATGTTTTCCGGCTTGTCCAGGTCAGGAGGACTGCACCACCGTGAATTTTAAAGGGGCCGCACAGGTTCAGAAGTGTCGAAACCTGTCATGTGGGACAACTGGTCTTAATCAAATTAACTGGCTCTGGTTACCCGGAAACCCACTGGAGGGTATTTTGAATTTATAAAGAGAGTGTCAAGGCGCAGAGCCCACTGAAGGGTGAGAATTGTACAAAGGACACTAAAGGTCCCAGCCTGCACTAACAATGTGAACTTACCAGAAAGGCCCATTAGAGGGCAATACATTTGAAGTAATATTGTCGTAGGGATTCTGCACACACAGAGCTATGCACAGGATAATAGAACCTCGGAATATAGTGGTGAGCCAACCATAACCCTTAGCACCTAAAACCCCAACCCAACTAGCCTTAGCGTCCCATTAGCACCAATGTACCAATGATTAGACAACCCAGAACACGGTATCTCTCTCTCAGGACGCGCAGAAACAAGAACACTCTTTCGTCACTCACTCGTACCTGTCCACAACATGCGTAAGAAGAGACACTGTATAGGTTAAAATGTTTATTTCAACTTACGTGCTCTAAGATACAGTACACGTGTCAGTACTACTAGCATAATACATATGAATAATATAATCAGCATAGTTACAACTCCATAGAATACGAACGGGGAAACCATCTCATAAAGCAGTGGATATATGTCTAACTAACATTACCACCCTCCCCGTGCTGGAAGCCAGTTTATTATGAAAATAGAAGACCTCTGGGCTTTGACTAGCGAACCCCCATACCTCAGTCTCTAGATGCAAAACTACATCAGCAGACAATCACAGCTCTTCTCTCTGGAAAGGTCATCTCCAAGTGTGTCTAGAGCGGACTAACTGCAATATTAAAAGCACACTAAGTTTTACATGGCAGCTGTACCTAGTGTTATGTCTAGGTGTGAGGGACTGGCCAAATCAACAAGACAAGGAAACGTTGTTATTCGACCTTGTACATGTTGTGCAGTCTGAGCCCAAAGTGAACAGGAGAAAAGGTGAAAGATAGAAAATGCAGACAGTGCAAGAAGAACTTGGCAAGAGCAGAGGTCAATAGAACAACGGCCCAGAGTAACGTGTGCAAAGGAAAGAAGTATGGCAGCCAGGCCCAAGACAACTTAGCGAGGCAGGCCAGGGCCGGGAAGCCACAAACCACAAGACACCCTCCCCTGGACAGTCCATCGGCCAAGACCAAGGACGAAGACAGAGATCAAATGTGCCGAGCAGAACAAAAATGCCTGTAGGCTATGCAGTCCCAATGAGGGAGAGGGACAAAAAATAAAAGTGTCCAAGGACAAATGAGAGCCAGCAAGGCAGGTCTTTCAATCCAGGAGCGTGTAAGAGCAGAAAAACGCTATAGCATCCAGGAGGACATCATTGGAAGTGTCTGAAAACATAGACGCCATCCAGTCCATCAGATCAAACGAGCAGGAATGTTCCTCAGAGGACGGAGCATCCAAAAGCAATGCGGGACAGCTTGCGTGATATTCAATATAGCTCTGTTGTAGGAGATCCTGAGCAGCCGCCCAGATATCCCATTGTGCCAAAATCCCAAGTGCAGCCGCACGCGTCATACAGCCAGTAACGGAACAGTCCAGTTCGTGGGCCTCTAAGGGACCCACCAACTGAACAAAATCCGGAACAGACAATGACGAATTGGAGAGGCAATAATCCATGGTCCAGGTGAAAGGACAGCAGATGCAAGACATCACAGGTTGCACGCAAGTGAAATACGCAAAGCAAAATGAAAGGGTATATGACACACTGATGGTCGCCAATGGCAGAACACCGAAACTGTCCAGGAGTCGCTCACGGAGCAGCTGGAGACGTTCGGGATCGAAAAGGGCCCATCGGGGAGCAGCCATTGTGCAGAAAACAGACCAACAGCAAAACACCAGCCGCCAAGGCGAGGATCAAGGGGAATCCACCAAAGACGCTGGAGAAAATAGAATGAATGAACGCTGGTATCACACCGAAAATAGTTTGGAAGGTGGACACCAGGCCGGACTCCACAACTTTAAAAAAGTGCACCAGACCCTCAGTATTTGATGCGTTAAAAATACGATGAATCAACTCCCCAAAATGTTGGGGGAGGTCAGTGTTCAAAAGGGCCTGTATTTCACTGTGGGTACTCGCCACCTGGAGAATGAATGTCTCCCGGGCGGATGTGAGCATAACCTCCTCATTCAATAATAGGGCCTTTATTCTGCTCAACTTATTGAAGTCTGCCTCCATGGTTGGAATGGAAGGCCAAATAGAATTATCAACGATGTCGTGAGGGGGAGGAAAAAGCACATTCTTGCAGCAGACAACTCTGTGCGAAACCGTGACAATATACGGAATGCCGGCCTGTAAGCCACAACAGTCTTCGTTATTTAAAAGCAAATAGCTACCATTAGTAAGCAAAGTAAAGGTGGGAGAAATAGCAGGAGCAGGAATACCTTTTAGCACACATGCAAGATTGGGAACGGAAACGCTACAAGCTCCGTGCAGCTTAATGTGTTTACAAATAAGTGAATGACCTACAGTTGAATCACAAGACTCCCCCGTGAGAAAAACTTCCTTGCCGTCTCTAAGGCATTTATACATGAAAGGCAAGGACCAGAGTTCATGCAGGAAGGCACTTCCCAAAGGCTGGAAACGGCCCACAGGATAATGCTTCATGCATGAGCTAAATTCAAACAAGGAAAAAGGTAAAGCGATAACCCCATGAACTAACCACACAGCAGAATCTAGTTCCGCTACAGAGAATGGTAAAGGATCCACCTTTTCAATATGTAACAAAGTGTACGATGCATCTTTCATGGACATGAACTGCTGTTTTTCAGTCAAATTAAAAGGCAGAAATATGGCGGTGGTGTTCAAGAAATTCCAAGGAACTTTACCTAACTTAAGGGTTTGCAAAGTCCACGCAAACTGCATTACTGAACGCAATTGATTCTGACCATGGTACAATATAGATACATCATCTTGTACAATATCGACAACAGAGGACACAATATTCTCTAATGTGTAAATGCGGGAAGACAGGGTATTTATTCTATTGTCAACAACAGCAAGCACCTTTTCCAAATTTGCTTGGTCTATTTCCCGAAGACGGGATGCAGCTTCCATTTGTGATAGCTTCCAGAGTTCATTATATGCTTCATAAATGAACCTCTTCGGTCGTGGACCACGAGGTCCCAAAACAAAGTCGGACAGATCAATGTTGCCTGAAAGGAGGGCTAAATGCTGTTTTACAGAGTCTAGGGACGAATGCTGCAACCACTGTTTGCATAGTTTACCAACAGAATATGTGGTGACAGTACGGGAATCAGAAAACCTCGGATCAGGCCTGTCCTGTGTATATCCAGGAACTGAGCCGTGAAAACGCAGTTGGCAGGCATTAGACGATATGGGCCATACCAACCAGGGTGACTGTACAAGTGTAGAAACATTGAATGAATTGTCCTGAAACCTGGCCTGCAAAGTTGCAAGGGACATATTAAAACGCAAACTATCATTGGGAGCACTTGACAAGGATGGTAGGGAAGGCGCGTTTAATTGTTTAGTAGTTGCCAAACCCCAACATGTAGTCTGATAGATGGAAACGTTCAGAAACATAATTTGGGCTGGGATAAGGCAAGCCCGGTGCAAAGCCTCTGTGCCCTGCACCTGCCATGGCTTTGAGCCCCAGATTGATTTCAAATCTACAGTGTCCTTCCAGTACTCATAACCACCCACAGCCAAGGCTTTCAAAAAGGAACCCGAATAAAGTAATTTTGTGTGGGTCAACATGATTTTCTGAGTTGCTGGGGCATTCAGTTTAAAATAATAGGACTTAGGGTTTGATCGATTGAAATCAGTGAAATAGGTAAATTTATTTCTAAGGGTCTGGGAGCTACCTGGTTTGGGGTTTGGGCAATGTTCCCATTGGATATAGGTAACAGGGCTACGTAGTGCACTCGGTTTATGGAGAAAATGGTTGCCCCAATGCTGGTAGCAGTACAAATCGGCATAATTTGCAGAATTCATATACAAATCCTCGGCATTAAAAGAAGCATAATATTTTAAATCAGCAAATAATGCTTCAACGGCATGCACATCCCAATCATCAGAATGAATATTACTTTTTACTACATCACCCATCGAAACTCGAAGGACATTTGGTACATTAATAATTTCTGTCGGTCCATGAATTTGAAAGTTTACCGCATCCCATACGATGCCATCAGCAACTGGAAACGCTGAAATGTTCACAAATGTGTGGTCACGCTTCATGATGTGAGAGGAGGAATGTGGAGCCAAAGTTCCAGTAACACTGTTCACAGCAGAGCGTTCAGGTAAATAGTGACCATTGATAAGTAGAAAAAACACTGTGACAAAGCCAATGGACATGAACAAAAAAATCAGGAAAAGCACCAACCAGAGATATGTCCAGGGTGGAACCAGAAAATTGTCTCTAAACCAGGATACAAAAAGACTGAACTTGGACGGGACATTTGAAGAGGTGGAATCCGAGTCAAAGGAAAAACGTGTCGGGCTCAGTGGCGTTGTTGGTTGGTGTGCCACCGACTCTGTTGCGGGATAGGTATAGTCGTCCTCGTCGATGCAGGGGGATGCAGGGGGTTCGAATATATTTTCAGGCAAATCAACCATCTCCATGGTAACACCAGTGACCGTTCGGGCTGGAGTGCCTCGAACACATGTCCGATAAATGGCAGGACAAGAGACCGCCGGTGTAACACTATTCAGGATCGGCCAGATGTTGTAGCTTGACATTTTCCACTGAGATGTATCTGTTCTCCTTGCGACCAGGAAGCGGTGGTAAGATTACTGTACGTGTTCCCTTCAAGCCTAGAACTGGAACCGGTGCTCGAAAAGAGGGGCCGAATTCTTTTTGTTCTCCACCTTCTCTCGAACCAGTTCGCCAATCTTCGGAAGCCAGCCGGCAACCGGAATCTGCAGAGCAGGGTCTGTGGCTGAAGGCAAATGTGCAAGTGCAAGCTTGTCTCGGGCTTCTTGTAAGTCCTGTAACATAGTAGAATGGTTATCTACATCAAACTTGGCGGATTGCACCGCCATGTCTAGACCATCAAGGTCAGGCACAAACATTCGTATGCCGAAAAGCATTTCGTATGGGGTCCGCCCACCCAGAGGACTTCTAGGGAGATTATTAAGTGCACGTTGTACGGTATACAAGTGGGCCAGCCAGTTCCTGCCAGTACCTATAACTCTAGCTGTCAAGGATTGCTTTAAGTCACGGTTCATTCGTTCAACGATAGAATTGCCCTCAGGCCTATACGGAGACGAAAATTTCACCCGCACCCCCAATGAACCCATTGCGTCCTTGTAAGCCTTAGAGGCAAACGCCGGACCTTGGTCAGAATGGAAGGTGCCGCATGCGAAAATTCCCACAAAGACACGCAAATCCCTGATGACATTTCGAGCGTCAGCACTCCGTTGTGGCCAGACCCAGATGAACCGTGTGCACAAGTCCACTGCCACTAAGATATATTTATAGGAAGTGTCTGAAGAAAATGGACCGCAGTGATCCAGGTAAACACACCCAAAGGGTCTGTTAGAAATGCCTAGCGAGGTCTGAGGTGGTCGTGTAACCGTGGAAGGCTTGATCTGTTGACAAACGTCACAGGAAAGCACATAAGTACGGGTGTCTTTATATAAACTACGCCACCAGTAACGCTGCTGTAAGATGGAAACTGTCGCGGACACACCAGCATGAGCCGAAGCCATGCCTTCGTGCGCTGCCGTTATCAAGGAAAACCTGCGGTCCGCGTTGGGGATCAGCCGATCTCCAACACCGGGTATTGTTACATAAGGAGCCTGTTCGGGACCTAACTGATAAGAATATTTGGAAGGAAAACCCCTAGGGTAATTAACGCCTTCCTTTGTCGCAGCAATAGCTGCCAATATATCGGTGTCTATTTTAGACATGGATCTAGTAACTGCTGCTACTGAACACGTGACTACTGCTGATTTGGCCGCTTCATCTGCCAAACTGTTACCAACAGCGTGTGCGCCCACCCGCTGATGGCCTAGGGTGTGTACCACCTGTGTGAGCGGCAGACGTTTTTGTAATTCTGCCACTCGAACCCAAAGCGTTTTATGCTTGATTGTGTTGCCTTTAGCGTCTCTATAGTCGTTTTGCGACCAAAAGAACAGATTGTCATTATATGATTGAACACAGTAGTAAGAGTCGCACACGATTAGAGTGGTCACATAAGGATTAACAAACTCAAGTGCAAGCACCAAAGCGCGCAGTTCGGCCAATTGTGCGGTACTATCCCCGAGTGTCTGAGTGTGCACTACAGAGGATTTGAACTCTCCGTTCACAAAGGTACCTGCTACAATAGCGCATGCGGCTGAATAAGCATGCTTGGACCCTGTGGCCGGTTGTGCCGAACCATCAGTGTAGATCACACAATCGTAATCCTCAAGCGGCAGTAAAGACAAAGGAGGAGGATGAACGAATTCATACTGTAAAAACTCCTGAGTCTGAAGAGAAGAATCGAAAATGAAAGTGACATCCGGAGACGTCAAAGATGTTGCCCATTGAATCCAACGGGGGTGCAAAGCTTTAGAGTTCGGTTCACTTGCTTTGGTCACTGCCTCTAAGGCAGGATATGGTGTTACCACCAGTATGCGTTTTCCCTGTGCCAGTGCGCGCTCTTTTAGAATCGCTATTTGCACTGCTGTTAGAACTTTTTCTACAGAGGAAAACCGCATTTCCGCGGAAGTGTACAGATGTGACTTGTATGCGATGGGTACTGTATCACCTTCGTTAAAGGTTAAGTACGTGAAACCCACTGCCCCTGGTATGATTCTAATCACCAAGTTTGTGTGGTTATCACGCGTCAGAAGAAATTTTGACTCAAGAAGGTCAGTCTGTAAAGACTGTAGAATGGAGGTATGCTCCGGAAGCCAACAAGACTTCGAAAAAGTAGGTTGTATCAAGGCATACAGTGGCTTCATACGCTGGGCGTATTCGGGAATGTATGTACGCCCGAAGTTCAAAAAACCCAGTAAGGATTGAAGCTTCTTCAGATTAGTAGGAGGGCACAGTAGTGCACATTTCTCTAGGAAATGGGGGGCTAAGCCCTTACCTTCATTGTTGAGCTCATAGCCCAAAAACAAAACGGTAAATTCAGCAATGTGAGATTTAGCAAAGTTAATTTTGTAACCTTGAACCGCAAATTCAAGAATAATGCGGTCTACTCGGGTCAGATGCGGAAACAATTCGTCATCTGTCAGATAAATGTCATCTACGTACGAATATGCGTCTGGATCGATGCCGTCTAACAAAGAGACAACACGAGCGGCGAATACGCCTGGACTATTTTTGTAGCCCATAGGAAGACGCCTGAATTTGAACATTTTACCACCGGAAGTAAAAGCACACCATTGGCCACTCTCCGTGGCTAAGTTGTGCGTGTAGAATCCATTTGAAAGGTCAAGTGTCGTTTTATATTTTTTACGAACAAGACTGTCTACAAGCGCAGAACTATGGGTATTTTGTACCGCAAAGGTCCGACAATGAGAGTTCAAATGACGGTAATCCAACACTAAGCGATCCATCGGGTTTAGAAACCGTGAAAAGGGGATTGTTCATAGGTGATACGCAGGTTTCGATTACTCCCTGATATTCCAACTGAGTCAGAATTTCGGAAACGGGGCCTTTGGCTTCACGTTTTATGGGATATTGGGGTTGTGGTAGCGGTAGTGACCGCAAAGGTATTTCATGGGGGGGAGATTCTTCGTCCCAACCCACGTGGTTGCGGTATAACGCAGGAGCCAGGGACACAGCCCACTCAGCTGCCAGAGCCTCCGCTTTGTCCTTTGGGACATGTCGAGAAAAGCTCGGAAGGATTGCCTCCTCCCATGTACGTGCAGCTAGAACGAATGGGGGTGGCCAATCCACCTCCGCTAATAAAATATCATATGAAGAGGTTAGAGTTTCCCAAAAAATCCCTTTAATAATTTGCTGTATATCACCTTCAATTTGAATGACAATATTAAAAAGTCTATCAGGGGGTGCCACTCTGGTGTCAGCTGTCTCGACAGTAATGAATGTTTCAGTTGCTGTCGCCTCCATATGAGGACGTAGCGCCTCCCGCACTATGGTAACTTCCGCGGCGCTGTCTAGGAGGGTTACTGCCCACGTCCAATTCAGGAGCCTCATTCTCACCGTCTGTGGCATATTTCGCTGTTACAGCGGCAACTTTCTTCTTCTGAAATTGTGGTCGAAAACGTTGAAAGTCTTCTGCTTTTCCTCTGACTTGTTGTCGAGGTTGGTCTCGTCCCTGGGGAGCCTCTCGGTCCCTCCCTCTATCCTGGCGGTCTCCTCCACCGGCCTGTGACGAAGTCTGTGCCTGTGAAGAACGAGGAGAACGCGCATCAGGGATTTGAAACCTATCCGGTGATTTAATTCGCGCTCTATCGCGTAAATCATAAGTGCGTTCAGAAGAGACCGAAACCGGGGATGCGCCTCTCGACCCCGGTTTCTTTTGTTGCTTACCCTGTTTTTTCAGCCTCCAACTCTTTTTAGTGAAGACTGGTTTTTCATCTTTCTCAGGCTGAGATTTGGTTTGTTGTTGTTGTTGTTGCGATTGTATTTGCTGTTTTGCAAAAGGCTTGTTACCCAGGCTGTTTCTACCAATAGTTTTGTAAGCCTGGCTAATAATTTTCGGTAATTCGCGAGGCCTGTCCAATTCTGGGACCAGAGCCAAAGCATTTGCTACTTGAAAGTTCACGGCATCGCCCTTGACATTCGCAAGGATCAGCTCCGCTACGCTCCGCTACTACTTCAAACACTCCCAGTCTCATCCCTAATTCCACAGCCGCTTCAGGGCCATGTTCATCCTGTACTTTTTTAATTACTGAGGGGAGAACTGTCATGGAAGGAGTACCAAAACACTTAGAATATACTGCTGCGAATACCCTACCCCAGTTGTCACATGCTGTCAACTCGGGAATTAAGTCTTTTGGCAAACTAATCGTAAGAATGCGGTGTTTATCCACCGGGGTTGTGTGTGGAAAAACTGCCTCCAACTGGTCAAATTTTTCTGCAAGCCAATAAGGAAAATCATCCTTATTTTGTGGACGTTTGCCCATCACCGAATTCACCATGACAGGACTTATGGTCACTCCGCTTGCAGCAGCTGGTTGGCCGGCAACTCCAGGAGCGGCTCCATGGATGCTGCCTGTAACATATCGCACTAAAGCTCGATGCACCTGCACCAAGGCCGCATACATAGTGCGCAGTTCCGCGACTGGTATAGTCATATAACGCGGATGTGGGGTGTACCCGGCCAAAACAGGCCAAGTGGCCCCCTCAATGGATAAGGGGCCTAAACGAACCGTGGTAGTCGGTTGTGGAAGGGCGCCATTAAACCAAACACGGTGCTGCCAAGCCATGAGCGGTACTTCAAGAGTAGTATACGGTCGATAGACAGCGGGAACATTAGTGGGTTCATATTCATGGAACAGATTATCGTTCGCGTCCACCGCTGGAAAAGTGATCCAAGAGTAGAACACCTCAAAGTGGAAAGCCGGATCGGCTTGAACCACAAAGACTAGGTCGACTCCCGTGTCTGGCACTCCATACACCCGTAAGTGATCCCGGAGTGCTGTGCGGCTATGCGCCGCTATGTCTATACCCGCCATTACTAACGGGATTATTCGACAACCTTACAAGAGGCAGCACAAAAAGGGTTTTGAGTAAGAAACCTTTTTTAACAACTTCAAGCTTGAAAGAACCTACTAAAACTTCAATATAGGAGGTATCGCCGTCACACACGCTTCCGGAAGCGTACGTGAGGGGTTTGTGGACAAGCACAAGTACTACTCAAGCGTCTCGCAGATAAGCCGCCCCACTCGTTGGTCGCGCCATGTCGTAGGGATTCTGCACACACAGAGCTATGCACAGGATAATAGAACCTCGGAATATAGTGGTGAGCCAACCATAACCCTTAGCACCTAAAACCCCAACCCAACTAGCCTTAGCGTCCCATTAGCACCAATGTACCAATGATTAGACAACCCAGAAGACGGTATCTCTCTCTCAGGACGCGCAGAAACAAGAACACTCTTTCGTCACTCACTCGTACCTGTCCACAACATGCGGAAGAAGAGACACTGTATAGGTTAAAATGTTTATTTCAACTTACGTGCTCTAAGATACAGTACACGTGTCAGTACTACTAGCATAATACATATGAATAATATAATCAGCATAGTTACAACTCCATAGAATACGAACGGGGAAACCATCTCATAAAGCAGTGGATATATGTCTAACTAACATTACCACCCTCCCCGTGCTGGAAGCCAGTTTATTATAAAAATAGAAGACCTCTGGGTTTTGACTAGCGAACCCCCATACCTCAGTCTCTAGATGCAAAACTACATCAGCAGACAATCACAGCTCTTCTCTCTGGAAAGGTCGTCTCCAAGTGTGTCTAGAGCGGACTAACTGCAATATTAAAAGCACACTAAGTTTTACATGGCAGCTGTACCTAGTGTTATGTCTAGGTGTGAGGGACTGGCCAAATCAACAAGACAAGGAAACGTTGTTATTCGACCTTGTACATGTTGTGCAGTCTGAGCCCAAAGTGAACAGGAGAAAAGGTGAAAGATAGAAAATGCAGACAGTGCAAGAAGAACTTGGCAAGAGCAGAGGTCGATAGAACAACGGCCCAGAGTAACGTGTGCAAAGGAAAGAAGTATGGCAGCCAGGCCCAAGACAACTTAGCGAGGCAGGCCAGGGCCGGGAAGCCACAAACCACAAGACAATATGAGTGTTCTTTGTTTCTGCAGCAGGTGCACCAACAGCCTGCGATCAAGGAGCGCACCAGCTCCGAAACGCGTTAGGCAACTCACCATCTGGATGCCAGTGCCGGTTTGCCTCAATAAAGAATTCAGTGGAATGACCTTGTTGTTGAGTGCGTCTTCATGCAGTGGATAAAAACTTTGTAAAATGTTTTCCGGCTTGTCCAGGTCGGGAGGACTGCACCACCGTGAATTTTAAAGGGGCCGCCCAGGTTCAGAAGTGTCGAAACCTGTCATGCGGGACAACTGGTCTTAATCAAATTAACTGGCTCTGGTTACCCGGAAACCCACTGGAGGGTATTTTGAATTTATAAAGAGTGTGTCAAGGCGCAGAGCCCACTGAAGGGTGAGAATTGTACAAAGGACACTACAGGTCCCAGCCTGCACTAACAATGTGAACTTACCAGAATGGCCCACTAGAGGGCAATAAATTTGAAGTAATATGTGTGTTCTTTGTTTCTGCGCAGGTGCACCAACAGCCTGTGATCAAGGAGCGAGGCAGCTCCGAACGCGTTAGGCAACTCACCATCTGGATGCCAGTGCCGGTTTGCCTCAATAAAGAATTCAGTGGAATGACCTTGTTGTGGAGTGCGTCTTCATGCAGTGGATAAAAACTTTGTAAAATATATATATATATATATATATATATATATATATATATATATATATATATATATATATATATATATATATATATATATATATATATATATATATATATTAGGAAATAAAATTATAAAATGTTTGAAATTCACTGAAAAAACCCAAAAGTTACAGGGTCGTTGTAGTTAGGCTCAGATTTCACTCATACAAAACCATTTAAATTCAGCAGTTATAGTTACCTAAGCTAACAATAACGTACTTTTTTTGTAAGAAAATTTAATTTTGTTATTGAGTATTTCAAAATAACCACAAAGACGTATGCACATCACCAAAAGAGGTGATTAAAGAAAAGGAGCGTAGCCTCATTACCATCATACCCGGTATATATCATTCGGTATCTGAATAGTACCCCAGGATTAGATATGTTGCACAAGTAATACCCCAGCAGTCAGGGAGCCTACGGGTATCTTGTACAGCAAAGAAATAGATAGATTGACATGTACAATAGACAGAGATTCACTCTACATTGGCCCGTTCTATAGACTGTAGACAGGCATGGAAGGGGGTCCAGATATCCCTGGGGCGTGAAGCAAGGGGCTGAAGGTGTGTATAATCATCGCCCACCCTCTCACAGTGATTCATACTCTCGAGCCAGTCCGATACAGCGGGTAGTCGGGCACTCCCCCAATGTACCCCTCTTATCCAGCAGCAGCGCCATTGATACCAACCACAGAACGGTGCATGGTATATTGAGGGTGTAACCTAATAGTGCCATTAGGGGGTCAAGTGCAAGCTCACTGTCTGTCATGGCTGAGATGTGATCAAACACCACTACCCAATAGGTATGTACCACTGGGCAGGTCCAAGTGAGATGTGCAATGTCAGCTCCCCCTCCATGACACTATGCACAGGAATCAGGTCTAGTGTGGTCAAATGATGCAATATCCGATGGTGATACATAGAAGCAGTGCAAGAATTTGAAATGTAATAATTTATGTCGTTGGCAGGTAGAGATGCTCTGCGTCTGTGTGCAACAGTTTGTCCACATTTTGTCAGTTATGATTACCCCAAGGTCTGTCACTCAGATCTCCCACACACGTGCATAGATAAGTGGAGCCTAACCCAGCGTTCTACCCGCGCATTCAGGTCCGACATCGCTGGTCCTTAATTTTGCTGCAGGACCTGCTCCTTGTCTCTATGGATGTGAATGCCCTGGTATTTTGTTCCATCCGAGGCCCACCTAAGGGGGTTCTCTGCCTGGGGCGTCACATCCATTAGCGGAAACAATTCCAACTTTGCTCAGTAAATGCGAAGGCCATATAGGTTGCCGAATCGGACCACCTCTTGCATAAGTGGAGGGAGGTTAAGGCGAGGGTTGCGGATGAACAGCAGAATATCATCTGCGTATAACGATAACAGAAAGGGCCCATGGGTGAGATTTAGCCCCCAATGCAGGTAGCGTTCCTGCATCGCCCGGACCAAAGGATCCATAGCTATTATAAATAAAAGAGGGGATAATGGGCCTCCCTTCTGAGTACCACGCCCAATCGGGAACTCATCCGATATGGTGTCGTTCACCCGTATACAGGCCGTCAAATTGGTATATAATAGCATAATTAATGCAATGAACGGGGAGGGTTGCCCAGATTGCTCAGGACAGCTCTAAGAAATGGCCACTCAAGGGAGTCAAAGGTATTCACTGTGTCCAGAAGGGCCACCACAGCGGGGACGGAGGGGGACACCCTATTGAGCACAGCAAAGATGGTTCGGAGATTCAGGGAGGTAGGCCTGTGTGGGACAAAGCCAGATTGTGCTGGGGTAATGAGCTGCTCCATTAGCAGCGCTAGTCTAGTCGTGAAAAGGGACAGTATGAAGCACAGCTACTAGGATCCTTACTGGGCTTCAACAGCAAAGTAAGCACTGCCTCACGGAGTGTGGGGGGCAAGGTGCCAACCCCAACGGCCTCATTATACAGTGCCAATAGTCTCGGGCGAGCTGTTGCTTAAACGTTTTGCAAAAGGCCTCAGTTAGGCCATTGAGGCCAGGTTCCCTGGACCCATCTATGGTGTCAATAGCTTGTGTCACCTCTTCAAAAGTAAGTGGTTCGCTAAGAAATTGTCTCTGACCGTCTGTGAGCCATGCCATTCCAATGTCTGCCAGGTATGAAGAGAGTGCCTCGGGGTCATGAGAGACATGAGTAGAGTACAACTCCTGGTAATAAGTGCGGAATGTAGCCATGATATGGTATGTTCCCATGATGGGCTTCCCGTCTTCCGCTCGGAGCTCCACCACGTAGTTGAGCGACCTGTTGGGGCGTAGTATACGAGCGAGAGTGCAATCGGGTCGCTCATCCTCGCCTATCGTGAGCTTGGGTGTATGAACTCATGTATGCAATTTCTCGTTCTGCCAATTCCCTATATACAGCTAGAAGTTCTGGCCATTGACTCAGCCGAGGAGCTCCTTCAGTCACTGCACTGCGTTCCATCTCTCGCAGTTCTCTCTCAATCCGACACAGTTGCTAACGGAAATCCCGGAGAATGCCCACATGTTTGGAAATATATACCCCCTGATATAGGCCTTGAAAGCCTCCCATTAGGTCGGCTGCATGGACACAGTTCCATAGTTTATCTCAAAATACTCGAGAATGGAGCTCTGTAGCTCGCTGCTGAACACCTGGTCCTGAAGCAAGTCACCATTGAACCGCCAGCTGTACTCAAGGGTGCATCCATATAGGATCTGAAGCCTCAACAATATAGGGTTGTGGTCTGTAAGCGTTCTTGGGAGTATAGCGATCTCAGATACCCATGAGTGGACGGCAGCCGACAGGAACCAGTAACCCAGTCGGGTCCAAACAGAGGGGCTCATTAGGATGGCGGGCGGACCTGAGTCTGCCCACCATCCCTGTGGTATTGGGACCAGCCGCCAGACATGCGGCGGTCCCGCACTGCGAATTAAGATGCGACCGCCACCATGGCGGTTGCATTCTGCAATTTAACATTGCGGCGGGTGCTGCTGACAGCAGCACCGCCGCGATGTTAATATCGCATGCATGGCATTTCACTGCACCACATGGCAGGCACCACATGGTGCCTGCCACTTGGTGCAGCGAAATGTAGGGGGGTACCATAGATACCCACCGCCATCATAATATGGCGGGTGGTATTTCACATGAGGATGGCGTAACGATCGCCACCGCCGGCCTGGCGGTGCCGATCGTTACGCCATCCTAATGAGCCCCAGAGTGCGGCGTCAAATAAAAGGTGAAGCCAGGATGTGTTGGGTGATGTGTACACCATGAGTCATGCAATATCTAAGTGTCATTAATGTGGCGGACGGCCTCTCTGGCACTGGGTTTGTCAGATGGGTGTGTGCTAGTGGAGTAAGCACGCAAACAGAGCAGCAAATTAAGGTCCCCACCAATTATTAAATGGTCCATCTCGAAACTGTCCAGTCGGGAATGGAGGTTTCGGAAAAAGTCGGTGTCGTGGATATTTGGGGCCTATATGTTAACTAATAATATGCTTTTGTCCCCTAGTGTTCCATGTAGTAGCAAATACCGGCCTTCTGGGTCCGAGCAGTCGGAATGATGAAGAAAGGGCACTGTTCTATGGATTAAGATGCAAGTGCCTCATGAGTATGAGCTGTAACATGAAAAATAGCAATGTGTGTCCCAGTTCCTAGCGAAGGTATGTTCAGCCCGCGGGGGGAAGTGTGTCTCCTGGAGAAAGGCAATTTTGACAGAATGTCTATTAAGATATGACAGAACTTGTTTCCCTTTGGGCGGGTTGTTAATACTGCGTAAGTTCCAGGTGACTGCACCTAGATCGATTGCCTTAGACAAGATATGGGGTTAGGGTGTGAGGATGTAGCGAGAATCCGAAGGCCATGTGGTATGCGGCACAATGGGTAGTGAATACAAGAATGTGATGTGTAACATCAAAAAACATTTCAACCCCTATTGAGCAAACCCCAAACAACATCCCACCCACACTAGATTTAAAAATATCCAATGAATCCCATTTAACCATTCAAAAGATGGAAAACATAACCCAAAATAGACACAGTTGGTGTTCACCATGGGGGCATTGCGACAACTCGAACTCCAGCAGTCCCATGAAGCAAGGTGTAGAAGCTAGTGAGTGATGCTCGCCACCAAGGGATACATAATCTTTGGCTGGGATCCATACCAAGGGGAGCATCTACTAGTGTGCGTATAGTCAAGTGTTCAATGACAGCTGTTACTCAGCTCTAGGGCTGCTCAACTCATGTGGTTTCATCTCAAGAGGTAGTTGGCAGACTCCTTTGTCCCTTTGCCCCAGCATTGCCAGTGAGTGTTCGGTTAGTCGTGGGGGATCCTACACGAATAGTTTTGCAATAGGCTTCTGGGTGTGCAGATAGAATATCGAGTTGGAAATGTCGACCTACAGAAATATTGAGTCCAAATTATCGTGAGTCAGAAATATTGACAGCAAGAATATCGTGGTCAAGAATCTCAATTTTAAGGCAAGAAATATTGTTTTTAAAAACATAGAAGTCATTAATATCGTTTGCAAAAATCTAGTTGTTTAAAATATCAATTTAAGATTTTATACTGTTAATTGTGGGAAGTAATTTATTATTAATTAATTATTAATTGGTTGTTAATCAATACTAATTAATTAATTGCTAATTAATTATGGTAATTGTCTAATTTGTTTAGGTGCTGGTTGTGGGGTTTATGGGGTAAAGGGTGGAAAGCAATTTATTTTTAATTAATTAATAATAAGTTGTTAATTAGTATTAATTAATTAATTGAAAATTAAATATGGAAATTGTGTAATTACTTTTAGGTGTGTGTTGTGGGGTTTATGGGGGTAATGGGTGGGAAGTAATTTATTTTGGATTAATTAATAATTAGTTGTTAATTGACATTAATTAATTTATTAAAAATTAATTATGGAAATTGTGTAATTCATTTTAGGTGCGGGTTGTGGGGTTTATAGGGGTAAAGGGCAGGAAGTAATTTATGTTTCATTAATTAATAATTAATTCTTAATTATTTAATTAATTAATTGAAAATTAAATATGGAAATTGGGTAATTAATTTTAGGTGTGGGTTGTGAGGTTTATAGGGGTAAAGGGTGGGAAATAAGTTATGTTTTTCATTAATAATTAGTTGATCATTAATATGAATTAATTAATTGATATTTAATTAGGGTAATTGCTTATATTTTTTGAGTGTGGGTGTTACTTTTATAGGGGTAAAGGGTGGGGAGTAAATTCATTTTTCTTACTTTATAATTACTAGTTAAATACTATTAGCTTTTTAATTGGAAATAGGTTTTAATTGTGTAATTAATTTTTTTACAGTTTAATTTTAGCTGTGGTTTGTGGGGGTTATAGCGGTAAAGTGTGGGAAGTTTGTTAATTTTTATGAGTTTTTATTTGTTTTTTAATTAATAATATTTTATGTTAATTATGTAAGTACATTTTGTTTTAAATTTAGATGTGGTTTGTGAATTGTGTGGTGTTATAGGGTAGGAAATAAAAAAAGTACATTTATGTAATAATTAATGTTTTTGTTTCTAAATAATTTCTAATTAAAAATATTTATTTGAAAATTATTTTTTATTTTATTTAATATAATATTTGTAGGTATGTGTCATATGCATTTAACATTATAATATGTTTTTTAAATGTTTAATATTAATATATTTGTATTTTAATTTTTAACATATTTATATATATTTTGTATTTATTTTGTTTTTCAAATATTTTTGTTGTTAATATTTTGTTTGTTTTTAATTTTGAACTGACTAGAGTGAGAATATTAATTGTTACCCTTCCGCAATCCAACACTTTCCCTACTGTTGCACTGATTGGAGTGGGAATAGTAAATTTTACCCTGCCACTTTCCCTACTGTTGCACTCACTCGAGTTGGAATACTAATTTTTACCCCTCCACTATCCAACACTTTCCCAACTGTTGCACTCATTGGAGTGGGAATAGTAATTTTTACCCCTCCGCTATCCAACACTTTCCCTACTGTTACAATTATTGGAGTAGGAATAGTAAATTTTATCTCTCTGCAATCCAACAATTTCTCTACTGTTGCGCTCACTGGAGTGGGAATAGTAAATTTTACCCCACCGCTATCCAACACTTTCCCTACTGTTGCACTAATTGGAGTGGTAATAGTAATTTCCCCCCCTCCGCTATATAACACTTTCCCTAATGTTACACTTATTGGAATGGGAATAGTAATTTTTACCCCTCCACTATCCAACACTTTCCCTATTGTTGCAATCACTGGAGTGGGAATAGTACATTTTATCCCTCTGCTATCCAACACTTTCCCTACTGTTGTACTCACTGGAGTGAGAATAGTAATTTTTACCTCTCCGCTATCCAACACTTTCCCTATTGTTGCACTCACTAGAGTGCGAATAGTAATTTATATCCCTCCGTTATCCAACACTTTCCCTACTGTTGCACTGACTGGTCTGGGAATAGCAATTTTTACCCCTCCGCTATCCAACACTTTCCCTACTGTTACACTCACTGAAGTGGGAATAGTAATTTTAACTCCTCCGCTATGCAACACTTTCCCTATTGTTGCACTCACTGGAGTGGGAATAGTAATTTTTACACCTTTGCTATCCAACACTTTCCTTACTGTTGCACTGACTGTAGTGGTAAATTTAATTTTAAAGATTTTTAAATAGTTTAATGTTTTGATTTATAATAGATTGATGTTTTTTAAATAGATTTTATGTTATTGATATATATATATATATATATATATATATATATATATATATATATATATATATATATATATATATATATATATATATATATATATATATATATAGTTATAGTTAGGACCTATTTTCCATAGGAAATCCGCAACATTCTATTTGAAATAACTTTGGCGCCGGTTGACGAATCTTCGCAAAATTTTCAAAACTTATGGCCAGCTCCGGTCCGCTCCTATCCTGAAAGTCTCGGGGTGATTTGTCAAGTGGGGGCCGAGAAAAAAGGGGGGTCCCAAAACGTGTTTTCCCCATGCAATTTTCCATAGGAACCTGTTGCCGCAGCTACAGCCCGAACTGCTGAACGGAATTACACCAAATTTGGCAAAAAGGTAGCCCGTGGTTCAGTGCCGTGCCTTTTGCTTAAATGGTGTAAATCCGTTCAGTAGTTCCTGAGAAAATCAAAAATAAAATCACATATAGATCTATGGCCGTGTAGGGTCCGCGTACCCTCCCGATCACGAGCTGTATGCTAATTGGCTGTCAACACTCCAAACCAGGAAGTGTTGGCAGCCATCTTATTCCTCGGTAGAACCGAGGCACAAGAAAAGACGAAAACAGAGGCAAAAAACGCAAAAAGGGGGCAGGGTAGAAACACCCTGACCCCCAAGGCCTGCTCAGGGGGTCCTACAAAAATCGGCAAAAAACGCGCTGGGTGCGCGGATCCTGCCGATAAAAAAAAAAAAAGAAGCGCGGTCTCCCGCGCTTCGTCGTTAATTGGCCCACGGGTGGGCCAAGTCCCAGGGGCATGCAGGGGTTAATGTACATTTTCTGTGGGGGGCCTCTAAGGTCCCCCAAGCCCAGGGACCACCACCCCCGGGGCTTTGAATTAAAATGGTGCGGGAGGGCTCTCGGCCCTCCTGCAGCCCCGGGACCGCCAACCCCCGGGGCTTCTTTTTATTTTTTAAAATAACCTGTGTGGGGGCTCGAGCCCCCACACGCCCCGGGAACCGCCACCTCCCGGGGCACTAAATAATAAAATGTGGGGGTCCGTTTAGGACCCCGAGCCCCGAGGACCACCACCTCCCTGGGGCTGTGCACAGGATGGGAGGGGGCCACGTGGCCCCCCTCCTGGAGCCCTTGATGGCCCTGGGGACCGCCACCCCCCAGGGCCGGCTCCTGCAGTGTCCCGGGGTGCCTACCCCGGGACACTGTAGTTTGCAATGACAGGGCGGGAGCCTCGCGGCTCCCGTCCTGTCATTGCAAACTTGCTTGCTTCATTGAAGCGAGAGCAGGAAACCTGCTCTCGCTTCAATGAAGCAAAGCAGATTGCTTTTCCATAGGGGAGCTGCATGTCAGCAGCTCCCTTGTGAAAAGCAATGCCGGCTCCCGCAGGACGCGGGAGCCGGCGGGACCGTGCGGGTATTGGGGACCCCCACGGTCCCCAACGAGTGGCCAGGTCCCGGGGGATGGGGTCCCCGGGGCTATTAGTGGCCTGGGAGGGGGGCCACGCAGCCCCCCTCCCCAAAAATAAAAACTTTTTTTTTTTTTAAACGTAAAGGACGGCCCCGGGGATGGGGTCCCCGGGGCCTTAAATGGCCTGAGGAGGGGGGCCACGCAGCCCCCTCCAAATATTTAAATAAAAAAAAAAGGGCATGCCCGGGGGATGGGGTCCCCGGGGCCAATAGGAGGCCCAGGGAAGGGGGCCACGCGGCCCCCTTCCCGTTTTTTTTATTTAAAAAAAAAAAGAAAATCCTCAGGCACCGGGGGATGGGGTTTCCGGGGCCAAAGTGGCAGAGGGAAGGGGGTCCACGCAGCCCCCCTCCCATACAAAAAAAAAAAGACCGGCATCGTGCCGGAGGCCCGCGCCCTCCCTGCAGCAGTCTGCAAACGCACCCCCTGGCGCGTTTTAAGAAGGGGAAGTAATTCCCCTTGAATACTGGGGGTCCCTAGGGGCCAACTAGCCCACCAGGAACCTCCAGTATGCGCCAGGAGCTGCGTTGCAGAGAGGTGTACAGAGGCCACGCCCTTTTACACCTCTCTGCAACGCAGCTCTGTAGCGCTTTGGAGGTACATGGTGGGCTAGTTGGACTCCAGGGACCCTCAGGATTCAAGGGGACTTAATCCCCCAACCTAAAACGTGCCACGGGGCGCGTTTGCACAGTGGTGAAGGGAGGGGGCGGGGCTTCAGGTGACATGTGGGCAAACAGGCCCCGTGGCACGTTTTAAGATGGGGAATTAAATCCTCTTCAATCCTGAGGGTCCCTGGGGGCCAACTAGCCCACCAGGTACGTCCAGAAAGTGCGACAGAGCTGCGTTGCACAGAGGTGTAAAAAGGGGCGTGGCCTCTGAACACCTCTCTGCAACGCAGCTCCCTGGCGCATACTGGAGATACAGGGTGGGCTAGTTAGACCCCAGGGACGCTCATGATTCAAGGGGCCTTAATCCCCCAAATTAAAACACGCCACGGGGCGCGTTTGCACAGTGGTGAAGGGAGGGGGTGGGGCTTGAGGTGACATGTGTGCAAACAGGCCCCGTGGCATGTTTTAAGTTGGGATATTAAGTCCCCTTCAATCCTGAGGGTCCCTGGAGTCCAACTAGCCCACCAGGTACCTTCAGTAAGCACAACAGAGTTGCGTTGCAGAGAGGTGAAAAAAGGTGCGTGGCCTCGGAACGCCTCTCTGCAACTCAGCTCTGTGGTTCTAACTGTAGGTAGCTGATGAGCTAGTTGGGCCCCAGGGACACTCAGGATTCAAGGGGACTTAATCCCGCATCGTAAAACGTGCCACGGGGCGCGTTTGCACACATGTCACCTCAGGCACCCCCTCCCTTCACCACTGTGCAAATGCGCCCTGTAGCGCGTTTTAAGAGGTAGTTTTAATCCCCCTGCCCTATTATGTACTAGGGACTTACAGAGGAGGTCATGCTAATCACAGGGGTACCCCAACGCATAGTGTTCCCTAGTGTATGTAGGTGTTTTAGCTGTACTCTAAGTGTGTTTTAGCATAGCACTGGCTCTGGTTAGTCAGAGTCAGTTACCACCAGTACACGTTGGAAAAAGTTGTGGGCACAGGATTATTTTGGAACAAGGCCTCTTTCTGCTCCTCTGTTGGTTCTTTCTGCACATCTTTTGCTTCTTCCTGCACTTTTCTTCGTCTTTGTGGACTTCTGTTGCTTCTTTCTGCATTTCTTTTGCTTCTTTCTGTGCGTTTTTTCTTCTTTCTTCACATGTCCTACCTCTGTAGGCATAGTTACAAACTAGCATTTAAAAAACCTTTGAAATTCACTTAAAAACCATAGGTTTCAGGCACGTTATAGTTAGAAATTAGCATTTAAAAACCTTTGAAATTCACTGAAAAAACCATAGGTTTCAGACACGTTATAGTTAGAAATTAGCATTTAAAAAACCTTTGAAATTCACTGAAAAAACCATAGGTTTTAGGGACAGTTATAGTTAGTTGGGCATTTCACTCGTACAAAACCCGTGAAATTCCACCGTTATAGTTAGTTCAGCAAACTATAACTCGCGCCCCCGCAATGCACTGCTGATGACATCACATATTATATCACTCATGACATGGTCAGTGACATCACTGATGACATCACTGATGACATCTCAAATGACATCAGTGATGACATCACTGATGACATCATCCACGTGATAATCTGATGCACCTCCTCACACCCTAAT
Source organism: Calotriton arnoldi (assembly GCA_963921515.1). Classification (NCBI taxonomy): domain Eukaryota; kingdom Metazoa; phylum Chordata; class Amphibia; order Caudata; family Salamandridae; genus Calotriton; species Calotriton arnoldi. The sequence goes on along the minus strand of CAWUFW010016044.1, from coordinate 21,004 downwards.
ATAACCTTTGATACACCCACTCTAAATAACAGACTGCCATTCGCAAAACCATAGACACTCCAACACCAATAACTACATACCCACTCACTGATTCTTAGGTCTACACACACACATCCACTCACTCACCCGTACAGTCACTCATACTTATGGTCACTCAGTACAGGACTATCATATGCACTCTTACTCCTAAATAGACACTCAAACACCGCCACTCATCCATAGAGGTACTCACACACCTAGTCAGTCATGCAAATAATTAAACACACTGCCATTTACTCACCTATACAGTTATACACACACCAGCTCACTTAATCATACAAATACTAGCACATTGTTACGCTCTTATACAATCACTGATACAAGCACACACTCATCCATACAGCCACTATCACAATCACTCACTCTCGCTTATAGCTATTTATATACTCCAACACACATATATACTGCCTTTCACATATGTAGTTAGTCACACATGTACCACTGGGACATACATTCACTCACTAACACACTCTTACACACACTTACCCACCCATACAGTCTATCACAGATGCACTCTTGAAACCATCCACCCAGTGAATCACCCACTCACACATCTATGCACAGAGTCGCACACACCCCTCCCACACAAACACTCAGGCACCCATACAGATACTCAGACAACCATTCAATAACTCATATAGACACTCATGTAGCTATTCACAAACACATGCAGCCACTTACACAGCAACAGACAGACGGATACAGACATTCACCCAGTTTAGTCACTAACCCATGCATTCAGTAAGATACGTTAAATCACTCACTTATAGAGTCAGTCACGCACCTACTAAATCATCCATACAGACACTTATACACCCACTCATTCTTCAATACGTCTTTTCCTATATATATTAAAAATATTTAAACTTTACAGAAACACAGTCACTGCATGATGTCATCAGTGATGTCATTTGAGATGTCATCAGTGATGTCATCAGTGATGTCACTGACCATGTCATGAGTGATGTAATATGTGACGTCATCAGCAGTGCATTGCGGGCGCGAGTTATAGTTAGCTGAACTAACTATAACGGGGGAATTTCACGGGTTTTGTACGAGTGAAATGTCCAACTAACTATAACTGTCCCTAAAACCTATGGTTTTTTCAGTGAATATATATATATATATATATATTATCTACTGGCAGTCGCCAGTAGATAGTTATAGTTAGGACCTATTTTCCATAGGAAATTCGCAACATTCTATTTCCAACACCTTTGGCGCCGGTTGACGAATCTTCGCGAAATTTTCAAAACGTATGGCCCGCTCCGGTCCGCTCCTACCTTGAAAGTTTCGGGGTGATTTGGCAAGCGGGGGCCGAGAAAAAAGGGGGGTCCCAAAACGTGTTTTCCCCATGCAATTTTCCATAGGAAACTTTAGACACGGCTGCAGCCCGAACTGCTGAACGAATTACACCAAATTTGGCAAAGAGGTAGTTCTTGGTTCAGAAAGAACCCTTTTTGTTAAATGGTGTAAATCCGTTCAGTAGTTGCTGAGAAAATCAAAAGTAAAAACACATATATATCTATGGCCGCGGAGGATCCGCGCACCCTGAGCGCACCCTCCCGATCACGAGCTGTATGCTAATTGGCTGTCAACACTCCAAACCAGGAAGTGTTGGCAGCCATCTTGTTCCTCGGTAGAACCGAGGCACAGAAACATGTGCGCAAAACGCAAAAAGGGGGCAGGGTAGAAACACCCTGACCCCCTAGGCCTGCTTAGGGGGTCCCACAAGGACCCCCAGGGCCAAAAAAAGCCGCGGGATGCGCGGAGGATCCGCGGATCCGAAAAAACGATTAATTAGCCCCCGGGTGGGCCAAGTCCCGGGGGCATGCGGGGTTTGTTAATATTAAATGTGGGGGGCCTCTAAGGCCCCCCCAAGCCCCGGGGACTGCCACCACCCGGGCTTCTTTTAAAAAAAAAAAATACCTGTGTGGGGGGGCTTGAGCCCCCCCACACGCCTTGGGGACCGCCATCTCCCCGGGGCTTTGCAGATGTTGGGAGGGGGGCTGCGCGGCCCCCTCCTGGAGCCTTGGATGGCCCTGGGGACCGCCACCCCCCAGGGCCGGCTCCTGCAGTGTCCCGGGTGCCTACCCCGGGACACTGCTGTTTGCAATGGCAGGGCGGGAGCCGCGCGGCTCCCGCCCTGTCATTGCAAACTTAGCTTGCTTCATTGAAGCGAGAGCAGGGAAACCTGCTCTCGCTTCAATGAAGCAAAGCAGACTGCTTTTCCATAAGGGAGCTGCATGTCAGCAGCTCCCTTATGGAAAGCAATGCCGGCTCCTGCAGGACGCGGGGAGCCGAGGCGGGACCGTGGGGGGATTGGGGACCCCCCACGGTCCCCAATGAGTGGCCAGGCCCCGGGGATGGGGTCTCCGGGGCCATTAGTGGCCCGGGAGGAGGCCACGCAGCCCCCTCTCCAAAAATCAAAAATATATTTTAAAAAAAGGACGCAAATGCTGGCCCCGGGGGATGGGGTCCCCGGGGCCTTAAATGGCCTGAGGAGGGGGGCCACGCAGCCCCCCTCCAAATATATATATTTTTAAAAACAGTGGGCATGCCCCGGGGGATGGGGTCCCCGGGGCCAAAAGTGGCCGAGGGAAGGGGGGCCACGCAGCCCCCCTCCCATTAAAAAAAAAGAAATGAAAAAAAAAAAAGACCGGCATCATGCCGGAGGCCCCGCTCCTCCCTGCAGCACTCTGCAAACGCGCCCCCTGGCGCGTTGTAAGATGGGGAAGTAATTCCCCTTGATTACTGTGGGTCCCTGGGGGCTAACTAGCCCACCAGGAACCTCCAGTATGCGCCAGGGAGCTGCGTTGCAGAGAAGTGTTCAGAGGCCACGCCCCTTTTTACACCTCTCTGCAACGCAGCTCTGTGGGGCTTACTGGAGGTACCTGGTGGGCTAGTTGGACCACAGGGACCCTCATGATTCAAGGGGACTTAATACCCCAACTTAAAACGCGCCACGGGGCGCGTTTGCACAGTGGTGAAGGGAGGGGGCAGGGCCTGAGGTGATATGTGTGCAAACATGCCCTATGCACGTTTGAAGTTGGGGAATTAATTCCTCTTCAATCCTGAGGGTCCCTGGGGGCCAACTAGCCCATCAGGTACATCCAGTAAGCGCCACAGAGCTGCGTTGCAGAGAGGTGTAAAAAGGGGCGTGGCCTCTGAACACCTCTCTGCAACGCAGTTCCCTGGCGCATACTGGAGGTACATGGTGGGCTAGTTGGACCCCAGGGACCCTCAGGATTCAAGGGGACTTAATCCCCCAACTTAAAACGCGCTACGGGGCGCGTTTGCACAGTGGTGAAGGGAGGGGGCGGGGCCTGAGGAGATATGTGTGCAAACACGCCCTGTGGCGCGTTTGAAGTTGGGGAATTAATTCCTCTTCAATCCTGAGGGTCCCTGGGGACCAACTAGCCCACCAGGTACCTCCAGTAAGCGCCACAGAGCTGCGTTGCAGAGAGGTGTAAAAAGGGGCGTGGCCTTGGACCACCTCTCTGCAACGCAGCTCTGTAGTGCTTACTGGAGGTACCTGGTGGGCTAGTTGGGCCCTAGCGAACCTCAGGATTTAAGGTGACTTAATCCCCCAACTAAAAACGCGCCACGGGGCGTGTTTGCACAATGGTGAAGGAAGGGGGGCGGGGCCTCAGGTGAGATGTGTGCAAACACGCCCTGTGGCGTGTTTTAAGTTGGGGGATTAAGTCCCCTTCAATCCTGAGGGTCCCTGGAGTCCAACTAGCCCACTAGGTACTTCCGGTAAGCGCCCATGAGCTGCGTTGCATAGAGGTGTAAAAAGGGGCGTAGCCTCGGACCACGTCTCTGCAACTCAGCTCTGTGGTGCTTACTGGAGGTACCTGGTGGGCTAGTTGGGCCCCAGGGACTCTCAGGATTCAAGGGGTCTTTATCCCCCAACTTAAAATGCGCCACGGGGCGCGTTTGCACAGTGGTGAAGGGAGGGGGCCTGAGGTGACATGTGTGCAAACACGCCCGTGGCGCATTTTAAGTTGGGGAATTAATTCCCCTTCAATCCTGAGGGCCCCCGGGGTCCAGCTAGCCCACCAGGTACCTCCAGTAAGCACAACAGAGCTGCGTTGCAGAGAGGTGTAAAAAGGGGCGTGGCATCGGACCACCTCTCTGCAACGCAGCTCTGTGGTGCTTACTGGAGGTACCTGGTGGGCTAGCTGGACCCCAGGGGCCCTCAGGATTGAAGGGGAATTAATCCCAAACTTAAAACACGCCACGGGCGTGTTTGCACAGTGGTGAAGAGAGGGGGTAGGGCCTGATGTGACAAGTTAGTTAGTTAGTTTTAATCCCCCTGCCCTATTATGTACTAGGGACTTACAGAGGAGGTCATGCTAATCACAGGGTACCCCAACGCATAGTGTTCCCTAGTGTATGTAGGTGTTTTCACTGTATTCTAAGTGTCTTTTAGCATAGCACTGGCTCTAGGCCTGGTTAGTCAGAGCCATTTAACACCAGTACCCGTCTGAAAAAGTTGTGGGCACAGGATGATTTTGCAACAAGGCTTCTTTTTGCTCCTCTGTTGGTTCTTTCTGCACATGTCTTGCTTCTTCCTGCACTTTTCTTCGTCTTTGTGGACTTCTGTTGCTTGTTTCTGCATTTCCTTTGCTTCTTTCTGTGCGTTTTTTCTTCTTTCTTCACATGTCCTACCTCTGTAGGCATAGTTAGAAACAAGCATTTAAAAAACCTTTGAAATTCACTGAAAAAACCATAGGTTTCAGGCACGTTATAGTTAGAAATTAGCATTTAAAAAACCTTTGAAATTCACTGAAAAAACCATAGGTTTCAGGCACGTGATAGTTAGAAATTAGCATTTAAAAAACCTTTGAAATTCACTGAAAAAACCACAGGTTTTAGGGAAAGTTATAGTTAGTTGGACATTTCACTCGTACAAAACCAGAGAAATTCCCCCGTTATAGTTAGTTCAGCTAACTATAACTCGCGCCCCGCAATGCACTGCTGATGATGTCACATATTACATCACTCATGACATGGTCAGTGACATCACTGATGACATCACTGAGGTTCCACTGCAGTGGAGCCAGCATCAGAACAGGAAGTCCCGAGTGCATGACAAAGTAATATGTGGCAGTTTCAGCAAGTGGACACCGGCGTCAACCCACTGGGGAGTGAATTATTGATATTACCTGGGCTCGGCAGCAAACCCACTTGGGGAATATATATGCAGAACTACTGTGACCAGAATGCTCTGAACTCACATGGAGGCCCACTGGGGGCGGAGCTATGAACGATTACATAATCAGGTGACTGCAAATGCTGCCGAATGCTCAATTTTTGCGCGTGAACAAGGGAGTGGTCCTGAAACGCGTAGGGCTGTTTGTTATGAGACTCCAGAGCGCTGCTGTTCATGCTACAAGTCTGCATTAAAGATTTTTGATACCTACCAGGGAGTGCGTCTCCGCTCGAAAGGGTGACTTTTTTGCAAATGTTTTAATGGCCTAGCCCAGGCTGTTGGCGACGCACCGCTGCGACTATGGCAGATTTGAGGTTCCACTGCAGTGGAGCCAGCATCAGAACAGGAGGTCCCGAGTGCATGACAAAGTAATATGTGGCAGTTTCAGCAAGTGGACACCATCGTCAACCCACTGGGGAGTGAATTATTGATATTACCTGGGTTCGGCAGCAACCCCACTTGGGGAATATATATGCAGAACTACTGTGACCAGAATGCTCTGAACTCACATGGAGGCCCACTGGGGGCGGAGCTATGAACGATTACATAATCAGGTGACTGCAAATGCTGCCGAAAGCTCAGTTTTTGCCCGTGAGCAAGGGAGTGGTCCCGAAACGCGTAGGGCTGTTTGTTATGAGACTCCAGAGCGCTGCTGTTCATGCTACAAGTCTGCATTAAAGATTTTTGATACCTACCAGGGAGTGCGTCTCCGCTCGAAAGGGTGACTTTTTTGCAAATGTTTTAACGGCCTAGCCCAGGCTGTTGGCGACGCACCGATGCGACTATGGCGGATCGGAGGTTCCACTGCAGTTGAGCCAGCATCAGAACAGGAGGTCCCGAGTGCATGACAAAGTAATATGTGGCAGTTTCAGCAAGTGGACACCGGCGTCAACCCACTGGGGAGTGAATTATTGATATTACCTGGGCTCTGCAGCAAACCCACTTGGGGAATATATATGCAGAACTACTGTGACCAGAATGCTCTGAACTCACATGGAGGCCCACTGGGGGCGGAGCTATGAACGATTACATAATCAGGTGACTGCAAATGCTGCCGAATGCTCAGTTTTTGCCCGTGAACAAGGGAGTGGTCCCGAAACGCGTAGGGCTGTTTGTTATGAGACTCCAGAGCGCTGCTGCTCATGCTACAAGTCTGCATTAAAGATTTTTGATACCTACCAGGGAGTGCGTCTCTGTTCGAAAGGGTGACTGTTTTGCAAATATATATATATATATATATATATATATATATATATATATATATATATATATATATATATATCTACTGGCGGTCGCCAGTAGATAGTTATAGTTAGGACCACGTTTCCATAGGAAAAGCATTTTTTGATGTGCTTATAACTTTGGCGTTGTTTGACGAATCTTTACGAAATTTTCCAAAAAGTTCCTCTTTTCAGGTGAGCTCCTATCTTGAAAGTTTGGGGGTGATTCGTGAAGGGGGGCTGAGAAAAAAGGGGGGTCCCAAAACGTGTTTTCTCCATGCAATTTCCATAGGAAACTTTAGACAAAGCTACAGGTCAAACTGCTGAACGGAATTACGCCAAATTTGGCTGGGAGAAAGGTCTTGGTCCAGAAAGCACGCTTTTGTTTAAATGGGGTAAGTCCGTTCAGTAGTTTTAGAGAAATATCAAAATTTACAGATATCGATATTTGAGAATTCTGACATCTGATTGGCTGAGGCGTTACGAGCATGAGCGTGCGGCTCATAGGTTGCAAACTGTTGAAACTAGGAAGTGTTTGCAGCCATTTTGTGACTGAGTTGAAAGGTGTAGGGCGAAACAAAAGAGAAAAATTGTATAAGAGGGTATAGTAGGAACACTGTGGTCTTAGTTTAAGCAGTCTGTACGGTGCAGAGGCAGGGAGTTTGAATGTTGCGTAGGCCGTGGAAATCACGTCCGCAGAACAACGGTGCGCGGTATTGTGGCAAGGTTCCGTAGGCTCTGGAAATCCCGTCGGGAAAACAATGCGCCGTATTGCGGCAAGCAGTGTGTAGGGTGCACACACAGGTAGTGTGAATGTGCGGTATTGCGGCAATGTTCAGTAGGCTGTGTAAATCATATTGGGAAAATAACAATGCGCCGTATTGCAGCCTTTCTTTAATATAATGCGCAGTAATGTTTACTTATAATGCAATGTTCACTTTTTATCACGGACAGTGTCACTTTCTTAGACAAAATTTAATATTATGTGGGAGGGCGTGTTCTGTTCGTGTGTCTGGAACAAAATTAACGTTTAATTGGCTGAGGTGTTCCAACAACGAGCTCAATGTTCATTGGCTGCGAACCGTTGAAAGTAGAAGTGTTGCCAGCCATTTCCTCCCTGTCCGCGGAGTAGCAGGGACATCTGATTGGCTGACGTGTTCCAAGCAGGACCTTCCCAAGCTTAATGTTCATTGGCTGCGAACCATTGAAAGTAGAAGTGTTGCCAGCCATTTCCTCTCCGTCCGCGGAGTAGCAGGGACATCTGATTGGCTGACGTGTTCCAAGCAGGACCTTCCCAAGCTTAATGTTCATTGGCTAAGAACCATTGAAAGTAGAAGTGTTGCCAGCCATTTCCTCCCTGTCCGTGGAGTAGCAGGAACATCTGATTGGCTGACGTGTTCCAAGCAGGATGTTCGCAAGCCTAATGTTCATTGGTTGTAAGCCATTGAAAGTAGAAGTGTTGCCAGCCATTCCCTCCCCCTCCGCGGAGCATCAGGGACATCTGATTGGGTAACGTGTTCCAAGCAGGACCTTCCCAAGCTTAATGTTCATTGGCTGTAAACCATTGAAAGTAGAAGTGTTGGCAGTGATTACCTCCCCTATGCGGAACACCATGGACATTTTATTGGCTAAAGTGTTCCGAGTACAAGTTTGCTCATTATTGGCTGGGAATGGTTCACTGTTGTGAACCATTTTGTGACGTACTTCAATGGAGTACGGGAAAAGAAAGTAGTAGCGGGGAGGGTAGGAACACTATTAACTCTGTACAGTGGTCACAAGGTGGTGGAGAGGGATTGTGAAGGTAAAAATTGTTTTTATATATTTTAAGGGCCATTTATATAATTGGCGTGGGGTGTACAAATCACGGCGGGAAAATAACAAAGTGTGTTGCGGTCTTCTTTTTATTAAGTTTGCGGGTGGGATACTTCCCAGGAGCACTGTTTAGTTATAATGTGGTGTTTACTTTTCTGACGGGGAGCTGTGGTTGCGCAGCAAAGATTTCAGTCTAGGTTTGAAATAGTTTTTATTAAGCAATTACAAATATACTTTCTTCGGAAACTGAAGCTGTATATATCAAAGGGGTGACAAATAAAAACGCAATTCATAAAATATCCCTTAAGCGTGGGCACACCCTCCCTTTTTTTCTGCTATAGTTTGTAAAAGTGTTGCCCCATATTCTTGATAATATAAGAGGGCATGAGTTACTTTTAGATAAAGTAGAAAAGAAGTGCTACAAGAAACACTCCCGCACTACATCATCTCAGGTCACAAGAACAATAACAAGTAAAAAACAGTTAAACACAAATCACTTTATATTACATAGAAATGTACGTTTTATCATTTTTTATAATTTCTATTCTGTAGAATTCGGGAAAGTTCGGTCGTAGTGCTTAGAGGTCGCTCACTGCTCCGCTAACAAATCACGTACTCCTTTAAGAATATATAGGATAGTAGTATAATAATATACACTGCTGGTCGTATATACTCTATAGGGAGAAGGTGAATAGGAACCGCAACAGATAAAAATAGAAATAGCAAAAAAACATTCAGAAATGTAGGGTTTATCAAAGGGATTCACTAAGAAAGTATCTATGGGAACTATTTTTTTTAAACTGCAATTTCCAAAAATATTGTCACTGTAAAAATATCTGATCAAGTAAGTTATAAAGGTCAGTAAACTGTATTTCAGATGGTTTACTCCTGGCGGCGACAAATCTCCAATTTCTGTTGTGTGGAAATATCACACTCTTACAATATACACAGTGTCACTGATGGCACACAAAAAGGAAAATGAAAATGAAGTCATCAATACAAAACAAGATCAATAACGAAATACTTTCCAGCGATGAGTATGTTCAGAGCTTGTTTTCTCCGGGACTTCGAAATCTTTCATCTTCGCGCCAACGGGTCATAAAGTGCTCTGAGATCACAATGACTGTTAATATTATAATATACATATTCACAGTATATGATCCCAAGGAAGAATTAGAGTAAGAACGAGAAGGTGCTGACGTTAAATATAAATCTTTAGTCTTCGCGTTGACGGGTCATAAACTCCACTGAGGTCAGTATAAATGTTAATATTACAATATACATACTCACACTATATGACCTCAAGGAGAAATAGACTAAAAACCAGAAGCTGCTGACGTTACATATGAATCTTTAGTCTTCGCACCGACGGGTCACCAACACTTCTGAGGTCAAGTACAGTGTCAAAATTATAATATACAAAGTCACACTATATGAGCTCAAAGGAGCCAGAACAGGAACAATGTTTGCTGTATTCAGTCTGTTTCTGAAAACAAGCTGCTGACATTACATATAAATGGCAAAAACAACCAATAACACTTTTTTCTAAATACAAGTGTTTAAATATTGACAAATAGCTACGTATTATAAATATCTAGTATGCCATAATCAAACAACTCACAACTCAGGATTATGTTTTGTGGCCGCAAAAGAAGAATCCGACTCTAGAAAAGAGCATCTGCATCACTGAATGGAGATGCGTAAATAACTCGTAAAAACGAAACTAATCAATCAACGGGTGTGGTTTATATACTTTTTGGTTATTGAGTAGTCTATGGAAGGAAAATACGGCTCCGCCCATTTAGATGTCACGTTTTACAGTTGACACGTGCTCACGTTTTAACTGTTTAACTTGTGCACGTGTTGGGAAAAGTTACAAAATGTGAAGATGAAAAAGTTTCGATTTCGATCCTAACATGTATATGGTCCTTCATATGTACATACGTTGGAGAGCCCCCGCAATGCACTGCTGATGACATCACATATTACATCATTCATGACATGGTCAGTGACATCACTGGTGACATCACTGATGACATCTCAAATGACATCACTGATGACATCGTCCACGTGAAAATCTGATGCAGCTCCTCACACTCTAATATAACCTTTTATACACCCACTGTAAAATACAGACTACCATTTTCGAAACCATCGACACACCAATACCAGTTACTACATACGCACTCACTGATTCCTAGGTCTACACACACATCCACTCTTTCACCCATACAATCACTCATACATGCAGTCACTCATCAATACAACACTATCATATGCACTCATACACCTATACAGATACTCACACACCACCACTCACCTAGTCAGTCATGCAAAGAATCAATCACACTTCCATTTACTGACCTATACAGTTATACACACACACCACATCACTTATTCAAACAGAAACAAACGCATACTTACTCTCTTATACAATCACTGATACAAGTACACACTCATCCATACGGCCACTCTCACAATCACTGACTCTCACTTATAGTCATTTATATACTCCAACTCTCACATACACTGCCTTTTACATATGTAGTTACTTGGACATGTACCACTCAGACATCCATTCACTCACCAATACACCCATACACACACTCAGCCACCCATACAGCTGTTTCCACATACACTCTTGAACCCATACACCCAGTGAATCAACCACTCCAACATCTATGCACAGAGTCACACACCTCCCACCCACCCACACACACACTCAGGCACCCATACAAATACTCAGGCAACCAATCCATATCCCATATAGACACTCATGTAGCTACTGACCAACCCATGCAGCAGCTTATACAACAACAGACAGACTAATACAGACATTCACACAGTTTTGTCACTAACCCATGCATTCAGTAAAACACATGTAATCACTCACTTAAACAGTCAGTCACGCACCTACTAAATCCTCCATCCAGACACTTATACACCCACTCATTCTTCAATACACCTTGGCATATATATAATACATATTTAAACTTTAAAGAAACACACAGTCACTGGATGATGTCATCAGTGATGTCATATGAGATGTCATCAGTGATGTCATCAGTGATGTCACTGACCATGTCATGAATGATGTAATATGTGACGTCATGAGCAGTGCATTGCGCGGGCGCGAGTTATAGTTAGCTGAACTAACTATAACAGTGGAATTTCTATGGTTTTGTACGAGTGAAATGTCCAGCTAACTATAATGCCTCTGAAACCTATGGTTTTTTCAGTGAATTTCAAAGGTTTTTTAAATGCTAATTCTAACTATAACGTCTGTAAAACCTATGGTTTTTTCAGTGAATATATATATATATGTATATATATTATCTACTGGCGGTCGCCAGTAGATAGTTATAGTTAGGACCTATTTTCCATAGGAAATCCGCAACATTCTATTTGAAATAACTTTTGCGCCGGTTGACGAATCTTCGCGAAATTTTCAAAACTCGTGGGGCGCTCCGGTCCGCTCCTATCCTGAAAGTCTCGGGGTGATTTGTCAAATGGGGGCCGAGAAAAAGGGGGTCCCAAAACGTGTTTTCCCCATGCAATTTTCCATAGGAACCTTTCATCGCAGCTACAGCCTGAACTGCTGAACGGAATTACACCAACTTTGGCAAAAGGTAGCCCTTGGTTCAGAGTCGTGCCTTTTGGTTAAATGGTGTAAATCCGTTCAGTAGTTCCTGAGAAAATCAAAAGTAAAATCACATATATATCTGGGCGGAGCCTAACCACACGTCATTGTGAGATCTGATTGGCTGTCAGCACTTCATCCTGGGATTGCTGGCAGCCATCTTGGGACCAATATACATGATAGTACCCCATTGAAATGCATTGTAGTGAATCAAAGATTTTGAGGGTTACCAAAAGGAGAACTATAAAGGGTGATATCAGACTTTAGTTACATTAGAATTCATTTGTTGATGGTACCATACTAATTTCAGGAATTGTGGTGTGTTCTAAGGTGATTTTACCCTGTGAAAAACCTTCTGCTGGGATATCATGAATCATGTTTGAGAGAAAACTATTTTCACATGCTTGTCCCATAGAGTTTTGGAAGGTGCTCCAGAAGCTAAAATGAGAGCATATTTTCTGTAAATTCACATTATCTTTCTCAGTCATGTGAGAATGAAGTCTGACATTCTCAGTAAAATATGTACATCCAACAAGGGCAGAGACTATCAGTTGATTCCTTTGTGTTCTACTGCAGCTTCCCAGAGTGTTCTAAAGAACAACTAGAGTGCTAACAGCCTTTCTTATGACAAAAGTATGGCACACCTGAAGCCATCTTGATTGGAATAAACTGGTAAGACTTAAAACATTTAATTTAAAAAGGAACAACATGATGGGGTTCATTTTGTCATAGAAATTATGGTTAGTGCTGTAGAAAGAAAAATTAGGACATGTTTCAAGTGTGATCTCAAATATCTTCCTGTTATATTTCAACAGGAGCAGCCTGCCAGTTGATGCCTTTGTGTTCTACTGCAGCTTCCCAGAGTGTTCTAAAGAACAACTAGAGCGCTAACAGCCTTACTTATGACAAAAGTATGGCACACCTGAAGCCATCTTGATTGGAATAAACCGGTAACACTTAAAACATTTAATTTAAAAAGAAACAAAATGAGGGGGTTCTTTTTTAAATAGAAATTATGGTTAGTGCTGCAGAAAGAAAAATTAGGGCATGTTTTAAGTGAGATCTCAAATCCTCTTCTATTTCATTAGAAAATTCTGACATGCAGACTGAAACAATCACTTTCAATACCAGCAGCAGACTTCCAGTTAACTCCCTGGTGAGCAGCAGCTTTACTACAGTGATCTAATGAGCAACTAGAGTGCTAACATTCTGAATTTATGGCAAATGTGAGACACATCTGAATGCCTTCTTGATGGAATCAAAGTAAAAAACTGAAAGCATTTCCTACTGAGGAGACTGCAGTAAATGAGGAAATTAGGAAACTTCATAACAAAGAAGTCTTCCAAGATGGCCACCAGAGAAAAAAGAGCCCAAATGTAGCACAAATATTACCCAGATGTAGCCCACATATAGCCCAATGACAAAAGTGTGCAAAACACTTTTTATTTTTAGTTTTTTTGCAGTTTTATGTAATGCAGACTGATCAGGTATTGGAGCGTTGCATCTTAAAACATGACCCCCTACACTACAAAAACACCACTGCACTACCCTAAACCCTAAAACACTACCCCCAGCACGACCCCCTACACTACACAAGCACCACTGCACTATCCTAAACCCTAAAACACTACCCCCAGCATGACCCCCTACACTACACAAACACCACTGCACTACCCTAAACCCTAAAACACTACCCCCAGCACAACCCCCTACACTACCCAAACACCACTGCACTAACCTAAATCCTAAAACACTACCCCCAGCACGACCCCTACACTACCCAAACACCACTGCACTACCCTAAAACATGACCCCCTACACTACACACACACCACTGCACTACCCTAAACCCTAAAACACTACCCCAGCACGACCCCCTACACTACACAAGCACCACTGCACTAACCTAAACCCTAAAACACTACACCCAGCATGACCCCCTACACTACACAAACACCACTGCACTACCCTAAAACACTACCCCCAGCACGACCCCCTACACTACCCAAACACCACTGCACTAACCTAAATCCTAAAACACTACCCCCAGCACGACCCCTACACTACCCAAACACCACTGCACTACCCTAAAACATGACCCCTACACTACACAAACACCACTGCACTACCCTAAACCCTAAAACACTACCCCCAGTACGACCCCTACACTACACAAGCACCACTGCACTACCCTAAACCCTAAAACACTACCCCCAGCACGACCCCTACACTGCCCGAACACCACTGCACTGCCCTAAACCCTGAAACACCAGCCCCTGCACGACCCCTACACTGCCCAAACACCACTGCACTGCCCTAAACCCTGAAACACCACCCCCTTCACGACCCCCTACACTGTCAGAACACCACTGCACTGCCCTAAACCCTGAAACACCACCCCCAACACGACCCCCTACACTGCCCGAACACCACTGCACTGCCCTAAACCCTGAAACACTACCCCCAGCAAGACCCCCTACACTGCCCGAACACCACTGCACTGCCCTAAACCCTGAAACATCACCCCCAGCAAGACCCCCTACACTGCCCGAACACCACTGTCCTAAACCCTGAAACACCACCCCCAGCACGACCCCCTACACTGCCCGAAAACCACTGCACTGCCCTAAACCCTGAAACACCACCCCCAGCACGACCCCCTACACTGCCCGACCACCACTGCTCTGCCCAAAACCCTGAAACACCAGCCCCAGCACGACCCCCTACACTGCCCAAACACCACTGCACTGCCCTAAACCCTGAAACACCAGCCCCAGCACGACCCCCTACACTGCCCGAAGACCACTGCACTACCCTAAACCCTGAAACACCACCCCCAGCACAACCCCCTACACTGCCCAAGCACCACTGCACTGCCCTAAACCCTGAAACACCAGCCCCAGCACGACCCCCAACACTGCCCGAACACCACTGCACTGCCCTAAACCCTGAAACACCAGCCCCAGCACGACCATCTTCACTGCCCGAACACCACTGCACTGCCCTAAACCCTGAAACAACAGCCCCAGCACGACCCCCTACACTGCCCGAACACCACTGCACTGCCTTAACCGTGAAACACCAGCCCCAGCACGACCCCCTACACTGCCCAAACACCACTGCACTGCCCTAAACCCTGAAACACCACCCCGTGCACGAACCCCTACACTGCCCGAACACCACTGCACTGCCCTAAACCCTGAAACACCACCCCCCAGCACAACCCCCTACACTGCCCGAACACCACTGCACTGCCCTAAACCCTGAAATACCACCCCCTGCACTACCCCCTACACTGCCAGAACACTACTGCACTTCCCTAAACCCTGAAACACCATCCCCAGCACGACCCACTACACTGCACGAACACCACTGCACTGCCCTAAACCCTGAAACACTACCCCCAGCAAGACCCCCTACACTGCCTGAACACCACTGCACTGCACTAAACCCTGAAACATCACCCCCAGCAAGACCCCTACACTGCCCGAACACCACTGCCCTAAACCCTGAAACACCACCCCCAGCAAGACCCCCTACACTGCCCGAACACCACTGCACTGCCCTAAACCCTGAAATACCACCCCTGCACTACCCCCTACACTGCCAGAACACTACTGCACTTCCCTAAACCCTGAAACACCATCCCCAGCACGACCCCCTACACTGCACGAACACCACTGCACTGCCCTAAACCCTGAAACACTACCCCCAGCAAGACCCCCTACACTGCCTGAACACCACTGCACTGCACTAAACCCTGAAACATCACCCCCAGCAAGACCCCCTACACTGCCCGAACACCACTGCCCTAAACCCTGAAACACCAGCCCCAGCATGACCCCTACACTGCCCGAACACCACTGCACTGCCCTAAACCCTGAAACACCACCCCTGCACGACCCCTACACTGCCCGAACACCACTGCACTGCCCTAAACCCTGAAACACCAGCCCCAGCATGACCCCCTACACTGCCCAAACACCACTGCACTGCCCTAAACCCTGAAAAACCAACCCCAGCATGACCCCGTACACTGCCCGAACACCACTGCACTACCCTAAACCCTGAAACACCAGCCCCAGCAAGACACCCTACACTGCCCGAACTCCACTGCACTGCCCTAAACCCTGAAACACCAGCCCCAGCAAGACCCCCTACACTGCCCGAACACCACTGCACTGCCCTAAACCCTGAAACACCACCCCCAGCAAGACCCCCTACACTGCCCGAACACCACTGCACTAAACCCTGAAACACCACCCCCAGCAAGACCACCTACACTGGCCGAACACCACTGCACTGCCCTAAACCCTGAAACACCACCCCTGCACGACCCCCTACACTGCCCAAACACCACTGCACTGCCCTAAACCCTGAAACACCACCCCCTGCACGACCCCCTACACTGCCTGAACACCACTGTACTGCCCTAAACCCTGAAACACCAGCCCCAGCACGACCCCCTACACTACCCAAACACCACTGCACTGCCCTAAACCCTGAAACACCAGCCCCAGCACGACCCCCTACACTGCCCAAACACCACTGTACTGCCCTAAACCCTGAAACACCAGCCCCAGCACGACCCCGTACACTGCCCGAACACCACTGCACTACCCTAAACCCTGAAACACCAGCCCCAGCAAGACACCCTACACTGCCCGAACACCACTGCACTGCCCTAAACCCTGAAACACCAGCCCCAGCAAGACCCCCTACACTGCCCGAACACCACTGCACTGCCCTAAACCCTAAAACACCACCCCCAGCAAGACCCCCTACACTGCCCGAACACCACTGCACTAAACCCTGAAACACCACCCCCAGCAAGACCACCTACACTGGCCGAACACCACTGCACTGCCCTAAACCCTGAAACACCACCCCTGCACGACCCCCTACACTGCCCAAACACCACTGCACTGCCCTAAACCCTGAAACACCACCCCCTGCACGACCCCCTACACTGCCCGAACACCACTGCACTGCCCTAAACCCTGAAACACCACTCCCAGCACGACACCCTACACTGCCAGAACACCACTGCACTGCCCTAAACCCTGAAACATCACCCCCAGCACAACCCCCTACACTGCCCAAACACCACTGCACTAAACCCTGAAACACCACCCCCTGCACGACCCCCTACACTGCCCGAACACCACTGCACTGCCCTAAACCCTGAAACCCCACCCCCAGCACGACCCCCTACACTGCCCGAACACCACTGCACTGCCCTAAACCCTGAAACACTACCCCCAGCAAGACCCCTACACTGCCCAAACACCACTGCACTGCCCTAAACCCTGAAACATCACCCCCAGCAAGACCCCCTACACTGCCTGAACACCACTGCCCTAAACCCTGAAACACCACCCGCAGCAAGACCCCCTACACTGCCCGAACACAACTGCACTGCCCTAAACCCTGAAACACCACCTCCAGCACAACACCCTACACTGCCCGAACACCGCTGCACTGCCCTAAACCCTGAAACACCCGTCCCAGCAAGACCCCCTACACTGCCCAAACACCACTGCACTGCCCTAGACTCTGAAACACCAGCCCCAGCAAGACCCCCTACACTGCCTGAACACCACTGCACTGCCCTAAACCCTGAAACACCAGCCCCAGCACGACCCCCTACACTGCCCGAACACCACTGCACTGCCCTAAACCCTGAAACACCACCCCCTGCATGACCCCCTACACTGCCCGAACACCACTGCACTGCCCTAAACCCTGAAACACCACCCCCTGCACCACCCCCTACACTGCCCGAACACCACTGCACTGCCCTAAACCCTGAAACACCCCCCCCAGCACGACCCACTACACTGCCCAAACACCACTGCACTGCCCTAAACCCTGAAACACCACAACCCTGCACGACCCCCTACACTGCCCGAACACCACTGCACTGCCCTAAACCCTGAAACACCACCCCCGCACGATCCCCTACACTGCCCAAACACAACTGCACTGCCCAAAACCCTGAAACACCACCCCCCAGCATGACCCCCTTTACTGCCCGAACACCACTGCATTGCCCCACACCCTGAAACACCACCCCCAGTACGACCCCCTACACTGCCCGAACACCACTGCCCTAAACCCTGAAACACCACCCCCTGCACGACCCCCTACACTGCCCGAAAACCACTGCACTGCCCTAAACCCTGAAACACCACCCCCTGCACAGCCCCCTATACTGCCCGAACACCACTGCACTGCCCTAAACCCTGAAACACCACCCCCAGCATGACCCCCTACACTGCCCGAACACCACTGCACTGCCCTAAACCCTAAAACACCACCCCCAGCATGACCCCCTACACTGCCCGAACACCACTGCACTAAACCCTAAAAAACTACCCACAGCAGTACCCCCTACACTACCCGAACACCACTGCACTACCCTAAACCCTAAAATACTCCCCCCAGCACGACCCCCTACACTACCCGAACACAACTGCACTGCCCTAATCCCTCAAACACTCCCCCCAGCACGACCGCCTACACTACCCGAACACCACTGCACTGCCCTAAACCCTAAAACACTCCCCCAGCACGACCCCCTACACTACCCGAACACCACTGCACTGCCCTAAACCCTAAAACACTCCCCCTAGCACAACCCCCTACACTACCCAAACACCACTGCACTGCCCTAAACCCTAAAACACTACCCCCCGCATGACCCCCTACACTACCCAAACACCAATGCACTACCCTAAACCCTAAAATACTACCCCCACACGACCCCCTACACTACCCAAAGACCACTGCACTACCCTAAACCCTAAAACACTACCCCCGCACGACTCCCTACACTACCCAAAGACCACTGCACTACCCTAAACCCTAAAACACGACCTCCTACACTACACAAACACCACTGCACTACCCTAAACCCTAAAACACTACCCCCAGCACGACCCCCTACACTACACAAACACCACTGCACTACCCTAAACCCTAAAACACTACCCCCTACACTACACAAACACCACTGCACTACCCTAAACCCTAAAAAACTACCCCCAGCACAAACCCCTACACTACCCAAACACCACTGCACTACTCTAAACCCTAAAACACTACCTCCAGCAGTACCCCCTACACTACCCAAACACTACTGCACTACCCTAAACCCTAAACCACTACCCCCAGCAGTACCCCCTACACTACACAAACACCATTGCACTACCCTAAACCCTAAAACACTACCCCCAGCAGTACCCCCTACACTACCCAAACACCACTGCACTACCCTAAACCTTAAACCACTACCCCCAGCACGACCCCCTACACTACCCAAACACCACTGCATTACCCTAAACCCTAAAACACTACCCCCAGCACGACCCCCTACACTACCCAAACACCACTGCACTACCATAAACCCTAAAACACTCCCCCCAGCACGACTCCCTACACTACCCAAACACCACTGCACTACCCTAAACCCTAAATCTACCCCCAGCATGACCCCCTACACTACACAAACACCACTGCACTACCCTAAACCTTAAAACACTACCCCCAGCACGACCTCCTTCACTACCTAAACACAACTGCACAATTTGTTACAGGCATTGCAACGCAGGCCTGTGGTGCTTACTGGAAGTAACTGGTGGGCTAGTTGGGCCCCAGGGACTCTCAGGATTCAAGGTGACCTAATCCCCCAACTTAAAACGCGCCACGGGTGCGCATTTGCACAGTGGTGAAGGGAGGGGGCGGGCCTCAGGTGACATGTGCGCAAACACGCCCTGTGGTGCGTTTTAAGTTGGGGAATTAATTCCCCTTGAATCCTGAGGGACCCTGGGGGCCAACTAGCCCACCAGGTACCTTCAGTAAGCACAACAGAGTTGCGTTGCAGAGAGGTGAAAAAGGTGCGTTGCCTCGGAACGCCTCTCTGCAACTCAGCTCTGTGGTCCTAACTGTAGGTACCTGGGGGGCTAGTTGGGCCCCAGGGACCCTCAGGATTCAAGGGGACTTAATCCCGCAACTTAAAACGTGCCACGGGGCGCGTTTGCACACATGTCACCTCAGGCCCCCCCTCCCTTCACCACTGTGCAAACGCGCCCTGTAGTGTGTTTTAAGAGGTAGTTTTAATCCCCCTGCCCTATTATGTACTAGGGACTTACAGAGGAGGTCATGCTAATCACAGGGGTACCCTAACGCATAGTGTTCCCTAGTGAATGTAGGTGTTTTCACTGTATTCTAAGTGTCTTTTAGCATAGCACTGGCTCTGGTTAGTCAGAGTCAGTTACCACCAGTACCCGTCTGAAAAAGTTGTGGGCACAGGATGATTTTGCAACAAGGCCTCTTTCTGCTCCTCTGTTGGTTCTTTCTGCACATCTTTTGCTTCTTCCTGCACTTTTCTTCGTCTTTGTGGACTTCTGTTGCTTCTTTCTGCATTTCTTTTTCTTCTTACTGTGCGTTTTTCTTCTTTCTTCACGTCCTACCTCTGTAGGCATAGTTAGAAACTAGCATTTAAAAAACCTTTGAAATTCACTTAAAAAATCATAGGTTTCAGGCACGTTACAGTTAGAAATTAGCATTTAAAAAACCTTTGAAATTCACTGAAAAAACCATAGTTTTCAGACATGTTATAGTTAGAAATTAGCATTTAAAAAACCTTAGAAATTCACTGAAAAAACCATAGGTTTTAGTGACAGTTATAGTTAGTTGGACATTTCACTCGTAGAAAACCATAGAAATTCCCCCGTTATAGTTAGTTCAGCTAACTATAACTCGCGCCCCGCAATGCACTGCTGATGACGACACATATTACATCACTCATGACATGGTCAGTGACATCACTGATGACATCATTGATGACATCTCAAATGACATCACTGATGACATCACTGATGACATCATCCTTGTGATAATTTCATGCATCTTCTCACACCCTAATATAACTTTTGATACACCCACTCTAAATTACAGACTGCCATTCTCAAAACCATACACACTCCAATACCAATAACTACATACCCACTCACTGATTCTTAGGTCTACACACACACATCTACTCACTCACCCGTACAGTCACTCATACTT